>CM069233.1:19498492-19852212 GCA_035582765.1 Acer negundo
TTCCGTTATTTCTGTGTCTAACGAGTGAGAGATATTTCTATGCAAAAGTATAGACCGTTTTCCAATGTACCTTGGCAAATAATTTTGTCATTCTTACTAATAATAAAAACTTTATTAAAAGTAACCGACTATCCAAATTTATTCAAACAAGAAACTGAAATTAAATTCCTCTTGAATTGAGGTACATAATAAACGTCTATTAAATCTAAATGCCTTCTAGAATCCAAATAAACTCTAATATCTCCCACTGCACTTGCAGACACTAACGTTCCGTTGCCCAAGCGCAAATTGATTTCATTCCTACTCAGCTTTCTCTTTTCTTGAAACCCCTGCAAGGAATAACAAACATGATTAGTGGCTCCTGAGTCTATGATCCAAGAATCTGTAGAATCAGCCAAAAAACATGTTTCTAGATAATTCAAATTACCTTCTTCCTTCTTGTTCTGGGACTTTGGGCAATTTCTCTTCCAATGTCCCTTTTCACCACAAAGGAAGCATTTCCCTTTGATCTTGGTTACTTTCTTGGTCTCCTTCTTGATAGGCCCAAGTTGCTTTTTCTTCTGTTGTTTCTTGACCTTTTGAAGGGCCTTAACAGTAGCAACTTTACCAACCATATGAATCTCTTGACCTTGGCCTTTTACAAGGATCTTTTCAGCAGTTTGAACATCTTGCATCAGGCCTTGTAAGGCGTATTCCTTTTTGTTCAAAGTGTAGTCCAATTTGAACTGATCAAAGGAATTTGACAATGAATTGACAACCATATCAATCTTTGTCTCACCATCTATCTCAGCGCCATGCAGTTCAGCAATGTTGAGATGTGCTATGACTTTCATCATGTGATCTTTCACAGCCTGTCCAGGTTTCATCCTAAGATTCATAAAAGCAGTCACTGCCTCTCTCTTAGTCGTCCTAGACTTCATAGCAAACATCTCCTTCAGAGACATCATTATATCAGCAGCGGACTCCATTCCTTCATGCTGCTGTTGCAACACGTCGGAGATAGTGGCCATAATGTAACATTTTGCCATATCATCTGAAGTCTTCCACTGCTCATACTCATCTCTACACATTATGCTAGATTCATTATTAGGAGCAGGTGGTTTAGGAGTAGTTAGAACAAACTTATGTTTTTCACTTTGCAGTAACAACCCAATTTCCTTTTCCATGTGACATAATTATCTCCAGTTAAAGTGTTATCTTTCAGGATGTTCATAAGTGATGGGGTCATGATTTCTGAATAAAACAAAACATATATAAGTAAATAATCATGATAAAGCACTTTTAAATATTTATCTTGAATTAAATAAATAACTCAATCATAAAATTCAACTGTGATCTAACACCCATAAATGTTACGCCTCCTTTGGGAGTTCGCACCATTTACTAGTTAGACTAGGTCCCACCTAATTGTTAACATAACAACCAGCGTTTTCAATTTTAGCCTTGCAATTTTACTGACAAGAACTCTTGGGAGGATATCAATAAAATTACATTGAGTGTGTTACGAAGATATCGACCCCCAATTTTCTCTCACGAAAATCCCTCCTTGGGGAGTAGTTCTCGTTTGAGTCCATTGTCTAGTCTATCCTTGTAAGGAAGTATGTTGCTAAATTCCATTCATGGACGCCCCTTGGGGGATTACCAATAAATAATAAAGCTTAACTAACCTTGGAGGCCATAGGTGTTACCAAAACACCTTCTCCCACTCAATTATTTAAGGCGTGTGATTAAATCCCATAGAATGATTTACCGAGTTATCTATATGTCAATTTAGATACCTAAATCATTCAATGTATGTTCATACCAAAAGAGATATATGCGTGGCACTCCTATTCTATATGTCATGCTATCATACAATAACAAATATTGTAATATTTAAGCATAAATTAAATAGCAACAATTTTGGCCCATCCTAGAAAAACAAGTAAATTACAATTTGTCAGGAATACAAGATCTTCAGGTGGCCCATCAACCATACGCTCATCCTTCGCCCTTCTCCCATGGGCGTGCGCAGCCCACAACCCCACAAAGGGGCTGCCTTGCGCAGCCCATAAGGCCACACAAGGCTGCCATGCGCAGCCCACCAAAGTTTGGGCTTGTCATGTGCAGCCCAATCCACTCTTAGGGTGCGCACGGTGCTCGTACTTGGTTCCGGTTGCTTCATTTTGCTTCGTGTCTTCGAATCTCCAAGACCTAAATATATTACGGCAGTATATATATAATAAATACTGCAGTATTAATTTTTTTTTTTTTTTTTTATTCACTGCAGTATTTTTACAAACCAAAAACTGCACATACTAAAAATAAATAAAAAAAACTGCAGTAACCCTAAAAAAAAAAAAAACTGCACATATATAAAAAAAAATAAAACCTAGCAATCTACCAAGAAGGAATTATGGCGATAATAGACCACCCTTCTTGTTACAACTCCGAAACAAAAATTACATTGAAAATCTAGGGCCAAAATCGAGCAATAACAAACCACATAAAATATATATAAATCCATACATCACATGTAATTATATATTTGAATACCTAGAGTGTCATCTCTTTCTAAACATGCATAATCACAATAAAAAGAAATAGATCCACGTATATATACGTTAATTAATTAAAAGGGTTCAACCTAGGCTCTGATACCAATTGTAGGGAAAAATAAACAAATAAAAGTGTTACACGCAGCGGAAGCGATACTAAAGACGATTTAGTGACTTTTAAAATTTTTCCTTTATGAACCTTAAACCCTTTTAATCAATAAACATGCATATATATCAACAAAAGTAAATTACCTCTTGTCGCGTGATCCGATTGACTTACGTCGATGGTAATCCGCAAGACCTTCAATCCGAGCACGAACGTGGATCACCTAGGAGCGTGGTCTCCCTTTCCTTTGAATTGCAAACCCGTGAATGGACCAAACAAATACTTTCTTTTCTTTGTTAGTCACAAAACAATCAAAAGAATGTCAAAATTATTCCGGTCACTTTTGAGTTCACAATCTTATGATCGAAACTCGCGTGAACCTAGATCGATATCGTATACACAAGCTTATTGATGTTTAAGCAATTGTATACTATCAAAGAATAATTTTTCACTCCTTTTTGTCTCTCTAGAATAAAAACTCTCTTAGAATTAAGAAGAAGAAGAAAGAAAATAAAAACTCAAGCACCAATTAATTGAATGTGGCCGAACCCTATAAGAACATATATATAGGTTGGCCGAATTTTTCTTCTTTTTCCTTTAGGGTTGCCGAATTCTATGTAGTATCTAATTAGGGTTGGCCGAATTTCATCATGTCACTTATATAGGGTGACCGAAATTCAACCCTAATTCTTTTTAACTTTATAGACTTCAAACCCTAATCCAACTCTTTTATTTTTATTCTTTTATTTGACTAAATAAAAAAAAGACTCCTTATTTGATTAAATAAATAATACTAATTTATTTATTTACTTATCAAACAAGTCTTTTACTTTTAGGAAAGATTTGTTTCTTTAATTAAACAATTAATCAATAAATCAATTAATTCTTATTTAATTAAAACAAATGAAACAAAATAATATTTTTAGGTCAAAACCTTAACCTAGCCGCCCCACTTATATATAAGATAGGCCTAATATTATTTTCTTATTTCATTTAATCCATTGGACTTTAAATAAAAAAGCCCACATGTGAACCAGACCATTCTTACTAAAAGAAACAAGCCCACATGTCTTTCATTAATATATTAATATAATTGAGCAGCCCATTACTTAAATAATGTGCAAATTATATTCTTAATATATTAAATGCAATTCTAGATGGACCCTTAAATTGGTCCGGTAGAATATATCAAGTGATCCATGCAAGTCCGTGTGGATTGGGGATCTTGGCGGGCCATCTAAATTTAAGCTTCAATAGACATAACCTAATCACAATCAACAAATGATTCACTTAGGTCCGATCCATTAATTTTAACTCATTCCACTAAAGAGCTAAAATTGAACTCTTAAATAAAGATAGAAAAGGAAGATGCTCCTCATTCATACCCTAGACAATCATATTGGAGATAGTGTATCCTCGTGATTAATATCAGTAATCGCCAAGAGTTCATAGACCCGCCTATAACTCTGCAAGTTACCATATTTACTCATATAACCACGTTTTGAACTTGGATATTTTGACTTGTCCAGAAGCCATGTTTTCAATAGACACTATTGAAAACTCAACGTTGAGATTTAATATCCAATTACCTCAAAACATCCATATGATGATATTATACTCTCATTTAATTAAATTGAGCCACGATGTCCATATCTATAAATGAAGTCATCTATCGATTAACAAATGAATATCACCAAACTATCGAGGATAGACTATGCGATATAATCGTACTCATTGATAACTCAAATGATATCACTTGCAACCATAAGTCCATCATTTATCTCAGGATTAAGATAGACCCTCCGATTGTCCTGATAATGAAAAGACTATTATCTATGACGGTTCTAGATAAAGCTTTTCATTGTGATCCAGTTCAATGCACCCAGTGCACTAAATCCTTTTGCTCGAAGACACTCCGATGATTTTAGACTCATCATATCTCATTTGATCCCACTCAAATGCTAGCAAAAGAATTCTACAACTTTAACAAGATAAAGGTGCCCAACCTTTAACTTAAGTTGTGAACAATATTCAAGACTAACTAAAGAATTGTGTCTACCACATACATATCCAGATGTACGAACAATTCTTCTTTTCCCATAGTCTTTAGACCTTATGATTATTTACTTTGACAATTATAATACAAACTATAAATGCTATACGATTTGTTAAACCAGAAATCACTTTATTAATATGAAAAAGATTGTTAATTACAACATTACACTCTTGCTATTGAGCATAATCCTAACAAGGGCAAGGTTTCTTATGGCTTTCCCTAGCGGTTGTGGATGATGACCCTTCTTCCTTCTTGGTTTGAACTTTAGTGAGGACCTTGATTGTGTGTTCTACTTGATCAAGTTCCACTATCAAATTGCACTCCTTGACTTTAGAGATCTTGAATGCAATATCCTTCCTCACCAATTCCTCCTCAAGAGATTGGCTCTTCTTATCTTTCCTCTCTATTTCCATAAGGATCTTACTCATCCTTCTTTTAAACCCTTCTTCTTGCCCATCCACTAAATCTGTCAATTCTTGCCCCACCTTGAGGGCTTCATCTCTTTATTTTGTAAGGGCATCAATCCTCATTGTAAGGTTGATGTCCTTCTCAACAACAATGAAACAAATAATGTACGATGTGTATAAAATTATCTAGAGGGGGGTGCATAGATTTTATCCGATATTACCCAATTTTCGTGATTAATCAATGTTCCGAAAATGTCCATTTCTAGTCAATAACATATCAAGTGTACTAAGTGCGGAATTATAAATGACACAAGATATTTACGTGGAAATCCTTACGGGAAAAACCACGGGCTAGTAAGTGCACCACACTCGAACCTCAAATCCACTAATTGCGATAACATATACAACCTAATCCTGGTTTGATGGCCTAATCCCGACCAATATTCCGATACCGCTACCACTACCCGCAGGCCTTTAAAAGTGGACCTAGTCCAATTGCTCATGTGAACACCTAATCCCGGTGTACGATCTAATCTCGGTCATCACACAAGACTTACTTCTCCGAAGAGATCAAACACCCTAAGTGAATATTATGCAATATCCAAATATGCAAGTAATGTTAGGGTGCACTAAATGCTTATCTAGGAATATAAAATGACAATTAAATCATTCATAGATATCAAATATAGATATATGACATGGCATACAACTTAGCTATGTTAAGGATAACCAATCCTAAATACAATAGCTATCACAAATAACCCACAAACATTCAAAAGCTTAACTAGTTGATTAAAAGACAATCTATCAACCTAATTATCAATAAATCACACAAGAATGTTTATGGCTTAGCTTTTAGGCAATAATGACCTAATCAATTAAGCTATCAAAAAATAACGCAATCAACACATAATCTCAATCATGTACATAAGAATTACTCTAAGAACATACAAGTAATAAATGAGATAAAATTGATAAGTAAAAACACTAATTATGTAAGATAATAATGTTCAACATACCATACCATGTGTGTTGAAGAAGACCCATGCATTAGCACATGCTATATGATCCTAGATGATGCTTAGATGATGATTTATGCATATGGAAATGGGTTTGGAGAGTTAAAGAAGCAATCTTGGTGCTTTTTCTCACTAGGGAACTCTTAATCTCTCTCTAAGGTTTTGTATCCTTTTGTTCCTTAAATAAAAATGAGAGAAAAAGATGTATTTATAGTGTTAAGATGATAGCCCTATAAATTTCTTGACTATCCCTTCAAAAATGAGCCAAATCGGACTCCAAATGAGTGAGATATGGCCAAATTACGAAACAGGGTCGGGATTGTCGCTAGCATGCCGCTATCATCGAAGTCGTGGCACTTGAACCATGGCGAATTGCTATTGATAGCATGCCGCTGGCACCCAAGGAGTGGCACTTGAACCGTGGTAAATTTCTGTCACTAGCATGCCGCTGTTACCTAAGGCGCGGCACTTGAACCGTGATGAAGTGTCACAACACAGAGCTTGATATTCAAGTGACTCAAAACATGACCAAACGACATCGAAACCTTTTATATGATATATCGTTGGAAAGATATAGAAGTATAATTTCTACTCCAATTTATGGAATGACATTTTGATTCTGTAGAAAAAGTTATGGTCAATTGAGTGACCAATAGTCAGATTCGGATAACAACAATGGTGCCCTGTTTTAGTGGTCACTTTGGAGATTTCAAAACCAATCAAAACGGCCATGAAATATTATGAATAATATACCGTTGGAAAGGTATGGGTGTCTAGTTTGCCCAAAATTTTACAAAACTCAATTTCAATCTTTTTATAAAATGTTATGGTCACAAGACCATACAAAGATTGGTTTTGAAAAACGTTTAAATCATTGAAATCCAATCTTTTGAAACTAGACACTTTACTCCAAATAACAAAACCGAATCTAACACTTATCCAAGAGAAGAATGAGACCTTCTAAAGTGGTAAACCATCGCACTAAGATATGCACACCATCGTGCAAGCGCGGATGTTTTCGATCATCTTTGGGAAATGACTTACACCACATTTAAGACTAACATGAAGTGTAAGTGTGGGAAGTGAATGCATCCTAATGCCTAACATGTCATGGCATTGTCATTGAGCAAGATGCACTCAATTGAAAACATGCATGAATAGAATTCATGGCTTTGCATCCTAATGCCTAAATATGATATGGCATTTCAATTAACTAGATGCAATCAATTAAACATGCATGAAGAGATTTTCAATGAACATGAATGCACACAATATAAAAACACACAACATATAAGAGTTAAAGATATGTATGAGTTGTATGTGTATGCAACTAAATCTCTTCAAGAAAAAATAAGTACTAGAGATATATCTTTGAAGTGCTTGTCACTCTTGAGGTTTTGAGAGGGTCTTGGAACTTAATCACCTATCACATATGCTACCCTTACATCAACCCCAATATGTGGTTTGTCCAAGAAATAAGCCAATCAACAATTAGGATCCTAATAAACAATCTTGTCACTCTTGACGATATCTACCTTTATTCTACCTTCTTTCTCCTCTTTGAGGAGCCTCACTTCTTCTTCAAAAGCTCGAAAAAATTCTTCCAACTCATTATTAGGTTCCAACGGGGCTACCTTCGTTTCAACGGGATCTTCCTCAGTCTTGATGTTATAACATGTGTTTAACCCCTCCTCCTTCTTCTTCTTCTTCTTTCCTGTAAACACATCAAACTCTACCCTTTCTCCTGACACAGTCATTGTCAACTTCCCTTTGAGCACATCAATTGTAGTCCTAGCCGTTGCCATGAACGGCCTCCCTATGAGTATGAGATGATCTTTGATTGTATGATTCTCACCAATGTCGAGGACTACAAATTCCGTTGGGATGGTAAGCTTATCAATTTGTAGGAGCACATCTTCTATTATGCCCTCCAAGAACAAAGACGCACCCCAGATGCTCGATCGAATGCTGAGGCTCCTAGCTAGTCATAGTGTTGTTGGTTGCTCTGTCGTTGACTTTGTGAGACTTTACAGTCTCAATCCTGTCTCAGAATGCTTTGTAGATGATCAAAATGTTGTGTCTTTAGGCCCTGTAATGACACTAACTCAGGATAAGGTCTTCCTCGATAGCTGGTACATACTCTTTTCAATTCTCTGTAATTAAATTTCATATCATACATACAGATAACTCCAGATTTTGGTTGGTACTCAATCAAGGTCCCAATTGAAAGACGCTGTTCTTGAAGGAGGAATTCCATTTAACAGAGTCCATGGAATGCACGCATTTGAATATCCTGGATTGGACCCAAGGTTCAATCGAGTTTTCAATACAGCTATGAATAATACTACTAAGGTTATCAAAAACTTTCTGGAGATTTACAAGGGATTCGAGAATGTGAAACAGCTAGTTGATGTTGGTGGTGGTCTTGGTGTCACTCTTGAAGCTATTACTGCCAAATACCCACAAACTAAGGGGGATTGATTTCGATTTGCCTCATGTTATTCAACATGCTCCACACTATCCTGGTATGATCTATTATCAATCAATCATGTATACATATTCAAGCTTAATTTAATGAAGAACATGATAATAACTTGGAAGTACTTTTGTGTTACAGGTGTGGAACATGTTGGGGGATATATGTTCGAAAGCGTGCCAAAAGGTGATGCCATTTTCATGAAGGTATGTTTAATGTTTCAGATTTTGCAAACATTACTGTTTTATTAATTATATAGGATTTCAAATAAACCAAATGAAATTGACTAATTAATGATGTGATCAAATGGGGAAATTCTGTAGTGGATACTTCATGATTGGAGCGATGAGCATTGTTTGAAGTTGTTGAAGAATTGCTACAAGTCCATTCCGGAGAATGGGAAATTAATTGTTGTGGAGTCTGTACTTCCAGATTTTCCTGAGACTAACACAGCAACAAAGGCAACTTTCCATGTTGATGTGCTTATGATGACTCAAAACCTAGGAGGAAAAGAGCGTTCGCGACAGGAATACATGGCCTTGGCCACCGGAGCTGGATTTAGGGGCATCAGATTTGAAACCTCTGCTTATAATTCCTGGGTTATGGAGTTCTATAAATAGAAGATGAAATAATGCCTATAAGTTCCGGGAATGTACTTTACTTACTATTATTGTTTGTTTGAGCTACATGAGAGAATTAATATGTGACAATAAACTATGAACTTCAATAATGGTATTTTTTTTAGTGCATTCACTCAATCACTTGTTTTACGAACATGAATAAAATTTTAGTACTTGAATTTCCCAATTTCTATCTCCACATTCATCCATTCACTCCAATAAATCAAAATAAATGCATCGATCATCAATTTTTTAACCAGTAAATAAATCGGAGATGGAAAAAGTTTCACAAAAGTCTTATTTATTTTTCGTAATTCATCACATTTTAAATGGGTTTGCCATTTTCATCATTTTAGTCATTGTTTTTTTATTTATTTTTTTTTTTTATTTTTAAATTCATCTCTTTAGTACTACTTGTTTTTATTTTTCAAAATCTATCACTTTGATTCTTCCATTAGTAAAAGATAATGGATTTAAGGATATTTTAGTCTAAACACAAGTTAGATGTGAGTATATACTTGCACCGGTAAATTTTTTTTTTTTAAATGTGACTTGTATTAAAAAAAAAAAAAGAGCACACATGTCAAACGGATAAAACAAAAATTGAATTGAGGAATTGCCTTCTTTAATCAACTTAATCCTTCAAGGTCGGCAAATAGAAAGCACATTAGCATATAATCATATAGATAATTTGAAAAACTAAAACTGTTGCTTGCTGGTGCATGTAAACTTCTTGATGTTACCGTGAGTCCGTGACAACAAATTTCAAGTTACAAATTGGTGTAGTTTTAGTTTTAATTAGAGGGACAAATAAAAAAAAGACAAATCCTAATAGAGGCTATGGCAATTTACAGGGGGCTAGTTCTTGATCGCGATACAAGTTTGCTCCCTCTTGGAATTGAGTCAGATGTTGCGATTTAATGTTGGATAGATTAATGATATGAGGCATTTGGTTTAGTTATTGATGTTATTCGACTGCTTTTATAGAGCTTATCAACCTTTACAATAAATTTATTTCTAGAAAAACGAAATGTTGTTGCTCATATTTAAGCCAAATTAGTTTTTTCTAATGACGAGGACTATGTTTGGTCGGAGTATTTCCCTCCTTATGTTTGAAGGTGTTTACCGGATGATGTTCCGTGTTATGAGTAATGTTACTTTGTTCAAATTTGATGTCCAAATGATATAATATCACTCTAATCAGTTCATCTAAATCATTCAAATATAATACAATTTAAATTAATAAAAAAAAGATAGGAAAGAAAAGGTAAAACAGCGTTTTTATTGAGAAGAGTGTAATACTACGTACAACGAGATGTTACGGGCCCAAACAGACATCATTTGCTACTCAAAAGAGGCTCCCAAGGTGTCATATATCGCATTCATTTCTTTATCAAGCAAATAACCAAAGTCTTGATAAATCCTTCTTTTGTCTCCAAGTACTCAATTAGCTTAACAGAATATCTCTGAAACATATCGTCCATGACAGCATGTCCAAAATGAGTAACCAGAAGGGGCTCTATTGCTGATATCACGCGAAGAGCCACTTGCTTCCCTTTTCCATATTTCTCCAAGTCCAAGGCTTTATCTTCACTCTCTAAGCTTAGCACCCAGTCTTCTTTGAAAGTAATTTGAAGCTGATGGATGTCAAACGATCCTTCTTGTTTAATAACAAGCCATATTTCTTCATCACGTGGCTTATAGACTGGCATATTGAACGGTTCCAATTTCGATTCTTCAATCAATCCCTGATTTCAATACAAGGACATGACATTGTATAAATCATACATCACAGCCTGTGTGTGCATATATATATATATATATATATATGTATATATAAAAGTTAAGTTGTCTTGATTTCTAATAACAAATGCAAGCTTGATAGAAAACAATGGATTGTTACGTATTTTGCACTAGTACTTTGTTTGTAAACGTAAACTAATTAAGTGTTTGACTTTCAAAGTTTAGCCCAAATACATACGTCTACCACTAGATAAGGAAAGATTTTTAATTGCCTTAAAGTTTTCTCTCCTAATTATTCCACGAAATGCTTATATGAGTTTAGAGAATTAAAGGAGTACCTCTGAGACCATGTCTTTTATTGCTGTCCCTAATGGCGCAAAGTAGCAAGGATGGAATATTGTGTCATCAACAACGAATACAAGGACCATGCGACCACCAGCTTCAAGCTCACTCCGCCTTGATCGGAGAAATGTTGTGAAATTACTCTCGAATTGATCCAAGTATGCTTTGTGAACACTCGGATGACTCGTCTCTGTTATGAAAATATTCTCTTTATTCAATGAAACTCTGGTATCACTTATCAGCCCTTTAGGTGCCTGTATAAATGAAGTTTTCACAAATAATAAATTGTTGAATTAGTTTGTAATGAATATATTTTATTTCTTATGATAGTTGACGGCTGACCTGTGAGCGCTAGTTAAGACTGTATGAGGAAAATATCAAGTGAAGAGAATTGTTTGGAAAAAGCCTCCCATAGAAAGATCTAGGAACTGCAGCTATGAATGTACGTTGCCCAAACTCATCACCTTTCTCTTTCTTCAGTCTCTCATAAAAGCTTGGCAATGACTTGAAAAGAGTGTTGAAATCATTTCCGGGAAGATCATTCAAAAACACCTGCAACATGGGTGGCTTACAATTATTCAAGCGGTGGCTCATTGAATCAAGAGCCTCAATAACTTGCCATGTCGGCAGATATCCGGTCGGCCCTAAAGAGCATCCCATATCTGCAAACTTTAAGCAGTCCAGGATGCTCTGATTACAAAATAACCCATCATTGCTCTCTTGTATTAAAGGCATTGTTTTCAAGATCACGTTCCTCTGTAAAATAAAACTTTATAATTAGTTGAAAAATTTATGTATAAATTAATTAACCAAAAAACAGATCAGAAATACAGAGAGACCTGCCAGGATGAATTTTTGGCATAACTCTTGTCGCCCTCTCCTCCTTTCATATTGGGGACTTGAATGGACGTCGCACTTTTGTACTGATCTTTCTCCACCTCCGTTCTTGCCTTTTTTTGTTTTTTTCTTCACACTTCTTCAGCATCAGCTCTACAAAAATATATACAAATGGCTGTGACATTAAAACTTCTAAATAAAAATTACAATAACATAAACACATTAAAATAAAGATAGAGAAAAAAAACCTGGTGGTGAAGTGGATGGTACAGAAAGAGGTGTTGAGTAGCTATTTATAGAAAATTAAATTGACATGAGTGGTATATTTTGTTGAGAAAGTTAAAGAAAATTAGGCAACAAATAAAATATGCAAGAAAACTAGGTAACAAAAATAATACATGTAAGAAATTTAGATGAAAAAATTAGATGATAAAAATTTGATTGAAAAAGTTTGATTGAGAAACAAAACATGTAAGAAATTTAGATGATAAAAATTTGATTGAAAAAGTTTGATAGAGAAAATTAGTTAACAAATAAAACAGGTAAGAAATTTTTGTGAAAAAAATTAGATTGAAGAAGTTAGAAAAGAAATAAGTAGGTTGGGAAAATTAGTTGAAAAATATTAGAACCAAAAAATTAGTTAATATAAATTTATACACTAATAAAACATTATATTTATACAAAAAGTAATAAAAAAATACAAATATTATTAAAAATAATATTTGTTAAAATTTAGTTGAACAATAATTTATTAAAGAAAGTAAAAAATAATAATGAAATATGAGTTATTCGAAGATATAGGTAGAAATAAGATTAGAGATAGACACCACAAAAAAATACAGTTTTTGCCGCACCTTTTTTACAACGGTAAGGTTGCGTTTGGCAAGCAGATGTGACAGGACAACGTGGGATGGGATGGGACAGGACAGGACCGGACATGATATGTTGTTCTGTATTGTGTTTGGAAGGTTTGAGACAGAACTGTGAACTGTACTATTATACGTTTGGTATGGCTGGGACAGGATGGAACAAGAAGTTTAAATGATCAAAATACCCTTCTTGTCCTGTTTCATGTTTGTTACCATATAATAGTGACATATAATGTAGATGACTCGGCTAGAGGATCCCTGGGGCAGGCTAGTATAGGGGGTGTGTTGAGGAATTCTGATGGGAGAGTGTTGTGTATTTTCTCTAATCATCTGGGTATTTACGACTCCAACATGGCTGAGATCAACGCGATCCATAGAGCTGCTGAAATTTGTGCGTCGAACCCTGACTTCATTAGGAAAGATATTATCATTGTGAGTGATTCTAAGTCAGCGACCTCGTGGGTAGGGGTGGCAATGGGGCGGGTTGAGGCAGGTCAAGACCGCCCCAAACCCATAACCCGGTTTTAAAGGTTGCCCCAAACCCAACCCATGACCCGACCGGGTCAAAAACTTCCGTCCCAAACCCGCCCCGTTTCATTAAAAAAAAATAAAAATTTGGCAGTAAATTTAAATTTAACATAACACAATAACTGAGTTTAATAAACACTAAATTCATAGGTAATGTATAAAATACAAATCCCAAAATAACTTAAACAAAAATAAAAAATACATAATATATATATTAAATATTTATTTCTATTTCAAACAACTTTTTGACTATTATTCTATTTCAAGTATTTTGATTATATTTTCTTAATTATTCAATTCAATTGAGTCATATATGGTAACTGTTGCTTGATGGAAAAAAATATATTAAATATTTATTTATATTCCTGGCAAAAGGGGCCGCCCCATACCCGATCAGTAACTCAGTCGGGTCAAAAAATCTACCCCAAACCAGCCACATTACCCATTTTTACTGCCCCAAACCCACCCCAAATGGACCGGGGCGGGACGGGTCAGGGATTTTTGCCACCCCTACTCATGGGTTAATGAAGGAAGATTTGGAAGCATAGAGCACGTCAATTTGATTTACGATATTCGTCACAACTTGAACAAACTTGGTAACACAGCGGTGATTTATAATTCTAGAGTGACAAATTCATTTGCAGACATGCTTGCCAAAAAAGTATCCAACATGGGTGGGGTTATCTTTGGGGTGGGGCTGGGGGGAAGGGATGTGGGGTGGGGTGGGGTGGTGTTAGGGATGATGTTTAGTTTCTGTGTTGTGTTGTAGTGTGTTGCTCTGTTTTGTCCAGCTTTGTGTGTCCCGGCTGTTGTTGGTGGTGGGGCTTTTGTCTCTGTTTTGGCTTCAGGCCTTGTGTTGGCTGTTGCCTCTTGTTGTGTAATGCCTGGCTTCCGGCTTCTATCAAATCATCTTCTTTGCTGTTAAAAAAAAAATTATATTCATGGTCATGGTTATGTTACGTAAAAAAGGTGTTTTTCAAACATATAAATGAAAATAATGTTTCAAATTCATAAATTGTTATGATAATTAACAAAATGTATTCTCGATGAATCACAAATCTACATAAAATTGGATCTTTCAAGTTTTACAACATGTACAATATATTATTTTCTCATTATCATAAAATCAAAGTTCTTTAACGCCCCCCCCCCCCCCCCCCCCCCCCCCCCCCCGATTCTTTCAAATTTAATGTTGACGGATCGGTTAGAGGGTCCCTGGGAGAAACTGGTATATGAGGGGTTTTAAGAGATCATAAAGGGAAAGCCCTTTGTATTTTTTCAGCAAACGTGGGGATTTAAAATGCGATAACAGTTGAAATCTTAGCTTTAGCCAGAGCGTGTGAATTATGTGCCGCTAATCCAACGCTGAGCGGTAAGAATATTGAGTTCATTAGCGACTTGCAGGTGGCTATCTCCTGGGTAAACGACAATGGGATTGGTAGTATGAAACATGTCCAGTACATCTACGATATCCGTTGCCATCTTGCTGCTATGGGTCAAGCTCGTGTGATGTATTGCTCTAGAGCTTCTGATTCTTTTGTCGATATGCTGGCTAAGCAATGTTCAAGGGGCGGAAGGGAGGTCTTGACTTGGAGTGATGTTTAATTTTTTCCTGCTTTTCGGTTGTATCTGTTGTTTTGGGCGTGTTTTTAGCTTCTCTGTTTTTTGCTCTGTTTGTTTGAGCTTGGCTTGTTTTGGGTTTGTGCTGTGGTTGGCTTTTTGCCTTTTTTGTTCTTCTCGGCTTTTTCCTAGCTTTTTTTAATAAATTGCTTCTTAAAAAAAAAGAAGTTATATACTGATATATTAGATCAATAAACATGATACTATTTTTTGCTACAAATCTCCGAATTTATATGACCGAAATTGCATAGTATTGTATAATTAATTACACAACATTATGTGACTAATCGCTTATTTGCATAACATTATATAACCGGTAATTATGATGCATAAGATTTGCATATGATACCGTGCACGATCACTAGTCTTAAACAAACATTATTTTTGAAAATCAATTAATAATCATGAAATTTCTGTTGGGTCAATATAATGAGCATGAAAATAAAAAATTAAAAACAAAGAGAAGGGACCCAGTTTCAATTCAAATGATAATCCACGAAAAGGTTGGATCTTTAAAGATATTCTTGTCATCGTCAATAGACTTGGCAAGGTTCCGGTTCCAATCATGGAACCGGACCAAAACCTAAACCGGGCGGTTTGAACCGGAATGGAATCGGTGGGTTACGGTTCGGTTCGAACCGCCCGATTCCATATATATATATATATATTTTTTAATTTTTAAATTTTTTTACATTACAAAATATTACATTTTATTTATAAAAAAATAAAATGTTAGAGTGGACATTGTAAAGTATTGAGCCATGGCCCAAAACCCTTGTCCAAACAATTATGTGTTTCATTCCCTTCTCCTCCTTTTTATATAGGTTAAACATCTCATTGACTTCTCTATTTTTCCAATGTGGGATGTGAGATGAAGAATAAGAAATCATATTATGCATTTTTAATAAATATTTCAATTATTTCTTTTTGTGTTAGATTCGAATTATACCACAATATGAAATATTGTAATAGTTCAAAAAAAAAAGTACTTAGTTTTATTGTTAAAGAGTATGTATTTATGCATCTGTGTAATAAGTTTTAAGGAAAAAAAAATTGATAAATATTTGTGGCTAGCAGTGGTGCCCTCTCCAAAGCCATCTTTAAAAATTCCAAATTCTATTTCTCTTTAAAAGAAACAACTCCTATCCAAACAAGCTACAATACAACATTATAAAGTCATAATACTCAGTGTCTGGATCCAAGTGTATTTTTGTTCGGAAACTAGAAAAGGTGCAGGTAAAGGTCATCTTTTGATGAATTACATTGGAATTAGGATGTTAGTCAAAAATTTTCTTGTATAGAAACAGATTATCTATTTGCAATTATGAGTCTGCAAATTGCTTTTATTTCCAAGGTTTTAGGTAGCTCAGCATTACAAATTGGGACAGGGTCGACAGGCTTGACTTTGTGAGAAATAGAAACGTATCTAGTCTGTAATATATATGTTGTGTTTGTTCTAGATATATATTTTGTCATTGTATTAGTAGATTTACTTTATTTATTATTTATTTTAGATAATTTATTATATATGTTTCTCTGTTGAGTAAATATTTCTGAAAGGTATGATATCATCCTCTTGCCATTGAGACAGGGATCGTAGGTTAAGGGATGATTATCGCTCTCTAAGACTCCAAGGCGATCTAGATCTATCTCCCGATCTCCTTCTCCACTTGATGAGACGGACTACAGGTCTTTAGATTCCAATAGGTTATTAATACATGAAATTAGTTAATGATGTATCAAAAAAAAAAAAATCAGTTAATGACTTCTTACTCTTTATCCCACATATCACATTAGAAAAATAGAGAAGTGAATGAAATATCTAACCTATAAAAAAAAGGAGGAGAAGGGAATGGAAAACATAATTACTTGGACAAGGGTTATGGGCCATGGCTCAATACTCTACAATGTTCTTTCTAACATTTTATTTTTTTATAAATAAAATGTAAAATTTTGTAAAAAAAAAAAATTTGGCTCGGTTCAGAACCGCTGGTTCGGTCGGAACTGAAACCGGAACTGGCCTAGGCAGGTTTCGGTTCCAGTTCCTGTTCCACCCAAATCGGGAACCGGAACTGTCAGTTCGGAACCGGAACTAGAACCGAACCGGAACCTTGCCACCTCTAGTCGTCACTTGTCACATTAATTTGCAATTGCCTGAAATTTCCAAGTAATTCAAGTTGATTGATGACTAGAGTGGTGAGTGAACAAAATTTCCAACTATATATTCTTAGATAAGATTCTTTAAACTTTTATAAAATGATTATAAATCACATTTTCATAAAATAAAATATTTAAATTAAAGGCCAGTTTGGTATTACTGTAAAAATAATCAGTTGTGAAGTTAGTCAGCAAATGTTTGGTTAATTATATTTTTAAAACTATTGCATAGCTTAAAATTAGTATATATATGTTTGGTAATTTTATTGCAAAAGTGCTGAGATTAGTTAATGACTAAAATATACATGATTTTAGAACCATATTTCATTTTTTTTTTTCATTAATTATATATATATATATATTAAATCAATATGTAAGTATAATATTTAAATTATGAAAAAATATTCCATAAGAACAATAAAGTTATTTTAAAATGATTTTATAAATCAAATCAATATTTAAGTAGAATATTTAATTTTGAGATGAAATAAGATATATAAATGATTCTAATTTAATTTCATAAGGATAATAATGATATTTTAAAAGATTTATTAAGAGATGAAATAGATTATTCCACATTCACTTTCAAAAATTAACCTCCACTTACTTCTCAAAATCACTATCAATTTTTGGAAGTTTTACTAGACATCAATTTATGCTAAACAAATTGTGTCCCACTCCTCAAGAGGCATTAAGATAGGATGGTTCAATCCCCGACGAAGACTTTCTTCTTGTAAGAAGAGGGGGAATATAGTAGTGCCTTTCTTTCCGAACCTGACAATTTAGCTACTTGCATACATATATGGTGAAGGTCATGATGGACACAAGACATATAAAGTCTGCTTAGGAAGTTCAATCTCGTTATGAAGGGAATTGAAGCTCAAATTGATCAGTTCCTAAAGAGCAATCTAATCAATGAGATCTCATAAGGCAACTTGAAGTGTACATCCATATATTGAATGTATATAAGGAAGACGCAAACTGTCTCATCGCAAATCGCTATTTGTTTCTATGGATTGATCAGCCCCGTTGTTAGAAATCATTAAGCCAATATACATTAGCTGGGTGACAACAACTGGTGTAGCGGAAGCTTAAGAGAAAAACCTGCAAAACAACAATAAGAGACAATCTACTAATAACATTCGACTTCGCGCACGAAAGATTGTTAAAAGGCTTCAATTACGAAAGTGACTGGAAATTGAGAAACAATTCTCTGAAATTTTATTAATCTAAAAACTAAGAAAATAATATGGCTTACAGATCTATTTAAAGCAAATAAACCCTAACCTTAATCTGAAACCTTGTTGGGCAAGGAAACGGCATAAAACTCATAAAAACCGAAATTTACCAAAAATTACAAATTTGAGTTAAATGCGAAAACAAATAAAGCTAACAAACCTAAGCAAGCCAGAATTGAAGGAAGTTGATTTGGACTTGGAAAACAAAAGTTATTGCGAAAATGAAACTTTCCTAAAACGGCAAAAACGGCCTTTTTGGGGCCTAAACGATGGAATTCGGATAAAAAAGGGCATGCCACAAGACCAAAGTCGTGATTTTTGAAGATCTCACCGAAACGCATCAATTGACCAAGTTTCATGATATTCTGACTCCGTCGCCTTGACTAGTAGGATTGAATTGCCCATTTTCCTTAGTCTTTTTCAAATCCAACCCCTCCATGTAATCTAAAGCCAATGCTGCTGCATTAGTCCCTCCAGGGTAGAAAAACGTCGACCTCGACGTGATATCCTCCTCCTCAAAATCATCAAAATAAGGCACCAGATGTTTCACATTAAACAAATCAGCTGTGCGAATGTGGCTAGGAAGTTTTAACCGATAGGCATTTGGATTTATCCTCTCGAGAACCTCAAGTGGACCGATTTTCTTTGCTGTATGCTTGTTGTATTCTCCCACTGAAAAAACGGTTCTTTGTTAAGACAGCCCACACAAAATCCCCCACTTTAAACTCCACCAGGCAGCGTTTCTTGTCAGCTGCCGCTTTGTATTTAGCTGTAGATTTTAGCAAGTTCTCTTGGACTTGCTTATGAGTTTCCTACAGATGTTGAACAAAATCCTTAGCCTTTCCATGAATCCGAGTCTTGTTTGGTAGAGGTAGAAGGTCCAGTAGACCACGAGGGACCACTGAGTATACCACTTGAAAGGGACTAAAACCTATGCTCAGATTTATTGCGTGATTGTGCGCGAACTTGGCCTGACTAAACTTTTGGTCCCAAGACCGAGTATTATCTCCCATTTAACATCGCAACGAATTTCCAAGCAACCTGTTCACGACTTCAGTTTGACCATCCATTTGTGGGTGATATGCACTGCTGAGATCAAGACGAGTGTTGACCAACTTCCACAAGTTACGCCAAAAGTGGTTAAGAAAGCGGTTTTCTCAATCAGAAACAATGGAATGTGGTAGCCTAGGCAAACGATATACCTCCCGAAAAAGGAGTTGAGCAACACTAGCCTCGTCCGTGGTTTTCTTGCATGGAATGAAGTGGACCATTTTCGAAAATCTGTCAACTACCACATAAATTGAATGAAATCTGCCTTGAGTTCTTGGTAATCCGAGGACAAAATCCATACTTACTTCTGTCCATGGCTCAGTTGGTGCTGGTAGCGGCAAGTATAAGCCCGCATTAGTTGCATTTCCTTTCAAAACTTGACAAACCCGGCAACGCTCCACATATCACTCTACTTCTCCCTAAATGGTCGGCCAAAAATAGCTCGCATTAATCAATTGGAGTGTGCGATCTTTGCCCACATGTCCTTTACCATGAAGTTCTTTGATAATCTGAAGTTGCAAGCTGCTATCGAGAATGCACAACTGGTTTCCTCGAAAAAAAAAATCCATCTACCATAAAAAAAAAATCAGATTTCTCACCGGCTTGCAAGGCTGTCAGAATGGTTGAAAAATAGGGATCCGTAGCAAGCAATTCACGAAACAATTCGAAACCTGGTACCATGAGACTCATTGTGGACAGCAAGTTACTTTGTCGACTTAAGGCATCCGTAACTTTGTTAGAGGTGTCCGCTTTATGTTTCAGGATGAATGTAAATCGTTACAGATAAGCTGACCATACTGCGTGCCTAGCTTAAATTTTATCTTAGCTATGGAGATGCTTCAGTGCTTCATGATCCGTGTAGAAGATGAACTCACGATGAAAAAGGTAGTGTCTCCAATGTTTCACGGCGTGTACCACTACATAGAACTCAATATCGTAGGTGCTATACCGCGACCTTGATCCTAATAACTTCTCACTAAAAAACGCCACTGGTTTGCTAGCTTGGCTCAACACTGTCCATATGCCTAACTTGAAGGCATCACTGTGAAGCTCGAATGGTTGCGAAAAATCTGGTAGGATCAAGATGGGGGCTCTTGTCAATCGTAACTTGATAAGTTTGAAGGCTTCGTCGGCCTCCGAAGTCCATTCGAACTTGTCTTTCTTGATACAGTCAGTTATAGATGTTATGATGCTACTAAAATGGGAGATGAAACACCTATAGAAGGCTGCCAGACCATGAAGCTCCTGACCTCTGTGGCAATTTTTGGCTGTGGCCATTGTTTGACGGCTTCGATTTTCGACTCATCCACTTGTAATCTTTCCCCTAAAATTATGAACCCTAAAAATCACACTTTGGCTGTCATGAAAACACACTCACTTGTGGCTGCGACCAATTTCTATTCGCGTAGGTCAACACTTCACGAATGTGTTATTTGTGTTGTTCACGGTGTGCATTGTAGATCAAGTTATCGTCAAAGTATACGACAACGAATTTTCCAATGAATGGCCGCAACGCTTGGTTCATCACCCTCATGAATGTGCTTGGTGCATTGGATAATCCGAAGGGCATGACCATCTAGTCATACAGACCCTCTCACGTCTTGAATGTAGTTTTCCATTCGTCTCTAGGTCGAATTCTGATTTGATGATATCCGCTATTCAGGTCCAATTTGGTAAACACAGTCGCTCCACTTATATGATCAAGTAAATCGTCCAAACGAGGGATAGGAAATCGATACCTTACTGTGATTTTGTTGATCGCACGACTGTCCAAGCACATTCTTCATGACCCATCTTTTTTTGGAATTAGAAGGGCCGGTACCGCACATGGACTCAGACTCTCTCGGATGTGACCCTTAGCCAACAATTATTCCACCTGTCTCCGTAACTCCTCATGCTCTATGGGACTCATTCGGTAATATGAACGGTTAAGTAGCATCACCCTCTGTTCCAAGTCAATCTAGTGATGAATGTCTTTTAGGGGTAGAAGTCCCTCAGGTAGTTCGTCATGAAACACCTCTTGAAATTCTGACAGTAGCGGAACCGCATCTTGGGGAATTTCAACCTTGGCTATCTTTTCTTTGTTTAGCAACACAAAGACAGTCTATGCTTCCTCCATCTCAGTTTCAAACCTAGCAAAAGAAAGTAAATTCATATTGTTAGGTAATTTGGGTTACTCCACTGATTCTTACCAGGTAATAGCACAATATTGGTGTTGTTGAACCGTAGAGCGTTGGTGTTCAGAAACCCGTCATGCTTAACCTTCCGATCATATTGTCATGGTCTTCCGAGCAATAGATGGCATACGTCCATGTTAACCACATCGCACAATGTTTGGTCCTTGTAATTTGTACCCATAGAAAAAAAGACGAGTACTCTCTATGACACCATTATCTCCCCTCCCTTTTGTAACCAAACAAACTTATTTGGTGTTGAGTGTTTCTCCGTTTTCAACCCTAACTTTCGAATCGCTTCGGTCACCACAATATTCTTACAACTTCCTGCATCAATAATATATCTGCACACCTTGCCTAAGATCGTGCAAGTAGAATGAAACACATTATTTCGGAGTCAGTCACTCTCCTCAGCTCATGGTGTCAGGAATGTGCGTTGTACTACCAATAACGGGCTAGAATCACCATCTACCTGATCTTTATCAGCAGCAACTTCTTCGTCAAACTTTGCCTCTTCTCTAATCTCAGCATCCCCTTCTCCACTGTCATCCGTCTCATTGAACAAGTCTGGTTTTTTTCCCATCTTTCGGCACTCTAATTGATGGTGTCCCTCTTCTTCACAGTTGAAGCACCGCACCCTTCCTGCCATTGTTCTGGGCTGGAGCTGATTGGTCGATGGTTGGACCTGATTGGTGGTTGAACGTGGAGCGCTTCCGCTGCTGCTGGCCACTGTCCTCTGTTGCCACCCCAAATTACAACTATTCATTGTCCTTCCCATTGAACCAGTGTTATTGCCTATAATCAAACCACCTCCAGTTCTTCATGCTGTTGTCTTTTCTACCTACAAAGCTCGTTGGTGTGCCTCTAAGACCGTAGCCAGGTCAAAAAGATTTACCACGTCTAAATTTTTTTGACGTAATTCTCCACAATACCTGGACACCAATTAATCTTAGGTTTCTTGAATATCATTACGCACTATCAACTAATAAAACTCTATTGTATACTCATCGACCGTTAACTTCTACAATTTCTGATACAACAATCTCTGAAAATTATAGGGTAAAAATTCTGACCTCATCTTCCTCTTCATCTTCTCCCAATCAGAAATTTTTAGCTTTCTAGAACGATTCCGAGTGAGTTTGATCTGCTGCCACCACGCAGCTCGTCCTCGAAGCCAAGTCGCAACCAAGGCTACTTTTGCATTATTCGGAACGTTTTTGAACTCCAAAATCTCTTCCACGACTCTAAACCACTCTAGGAACTCCTCCGGTTGTACGTTTCCTTGAAACTCTAGGATTTCTGTCTTTATACCTGACTCCCACCGACGGTTCTCCACAGGTTGCACTGGTCGTCTGTATTACGAAATTCCTTCCTCGTGATATCTCTGCGCATGTTGTCTTCTTTGTGGAACTCCTCCATCATGGTGTTCCCGTGCTTGTCGTCGACGCTGCGGAACTTCTTCCTCCTAGTAACTTTCCTTATTGCTTTCCTCCTCATCTCCACTCACGCGAGGGATTTGAGTTGGTAAGTTTAAGGTTTCTAGGTTGGCGATTACCCTAGTAATCTGCTTAGTTAGTAGTACGATTTGCTCCTCTACTTGTGTCATACGGTCACGTTCGACAACCTCTTCTATAAGGATCCGGTTAGGTTATCGTCTCTTCGGTGGCATATTGATGTCCCGAACGAATATGGCTCTGATACCAACTGGTGTAACGGAACCTTACGAGAAAAACCTACAAAACAACAGTAAGAAACAACATACTAATAACATTCAACTTCGCGCACGAAGGATTGTTAAAAGGCTTCAATTATGAAAGTAACTAGAAATTGAGAAACACTTCTCTGAAATTTTATTAATCTAAAAACTAAGAAAATAATATGGCTTACAAGTCTATTTAAAGCAAATAAACCTTAACCCTAACTCTAATCCTAATCTGAAACCTTGTTGGGCAATGAATAAAAACCGAAATTTACCAAAATTGACAAATTTGAGTTAAATGCGGAAACAAATAAAGCTAACAAACCTAAGCAAGCCAGAATTGACAGAAGTCGATTTGGACTTGGAAAACAAAAGTTATTGTGAAAACAAAACTTTACGAAAATAAAACTATTCTAAAACGGCAAAAAGGGCAAAAAGGGCAAAAACGGCCTTTTCGGGGCCTAAACGACGGAATTCGACTAAAAAAGGGCATGCCTCACGATCGACGGTCGTGATTTTCGAAGATCTCACCGAAATGCATCAACTGACCAAGTTTCACATCATTCCGACTTTTTCGCCGGACTAGTAGGATTGAATTGCCCTTTTACCTTGGTCTTTTTCATATCCGACCCCTCCATGTAATCTAAAGCCAAGGCTGCTGCATCAACAACTCTGAAGAGGTTCTAGGTGACAGCAATCTTATAAAAGTGAATGGAATTCATATTCGATTGTGACCTGTAGCAGTCCAAATATCAACTCTCCCCAGCTGACATCAGCTGATAACATATTATTGCCATGTCAACGAGTTAGTTACAAAGTTGTTAGTGCACACGGTTTGTGCTCCTCAACATTTCTGATTATTCTCAGACCCTGTACATATATATATATATATATATATACATGTCTTATATCAGAGAAATTCATTCAATTCATTCTTAATAAAATCTTAGTTTTCTCTCTTCAAGTTTATCTTTGTTTACTCTGTTTCTTCTTTAGTTTTGCTCTTATTCATATAGTATCAGAGCAACACTGACTAACTGTCAAATGACAATTCAAATACAAGTTCAGTTAATCGATCGGGTACTACTGGTGAGAATAGCAATGGTGATTCATCAAAACAGAAGTCACCAACAAATCTCAAGTTCAAGCTTCCAATCAAGTTTGATCGTAACAACTACAATTTCTGGAAACTTCAAGTTCTTGCTGCTGTTCGTGTGTGAGATTTCATGCTAAATCCTAGCAAATGTCCTCTTAAATACGTCCAATACCGTCATGATAAATCAGAGGAGGCTGTTCAATCGTTGAATAAAGAACATCTAATCTGGAAGAAGACAAATTAGCTCTTCTTATCACTGAGTGAGTCAGTTTTTTGCCAAGTTACTTATTGTACAATAGCGTATGACATCTGAAAGACTCTTGAAAATCTTTTTGCTCAACAATCCAAAGCTAGAGCTCTTCAATTAAGGCATGAGATCCACAATATAGAGAATGACAATCTCTCTATTAGTGAGTTTGTTTTGAAGATCAGGATGCTTAGTGTAAGTCTCAGCCTCTATCAGAGGAAGAGTTAATTTCTCAGATTCTCAGTAGAGTTGGACTCGAATACGATGCAATTATTGTTACAATCACAGCCAGACAAGGACAAATCTCAGTTGAAGAAGCTCAATTCCTACCGATGAGCTATGAGAGCAAACTTGCTCAACATCACACAGTAAGCATAGACACACTACTCAAACTTTAGAGGGAGTAATATGAGAGGTAGATCAAGGGGTTTAGATTCAAGAGTCAGAGTATATGGTTGAAATAGAGGTGGATCAAGATTTGTTTGTTAGTTGTGTGGAAAAATAGGCCATGTGGTATCTTCTTACTTTAAAAGGTTTGATCAATCGTTTCAAAGGCTCAACATGCAAACTAAGCAACAATCACAACATGGAAATGGTCGTGGACAGACCTACAATGGAGCTAATCAATCCAGCAGCAATATGAGCAAAAACGTTTAGGCTCACATTGGACAACTTGGCTAAGGATTCATCCCAAACAACTCAGCTATCAACATAAGTTCTGGTGCTTTCATTGCTGCATCGACTGCTATTATGGATCCATCCTGGTATATGGATAGCAGAGCCAACAATCATATCATTTCTGATGCTCAAAACATCTCTCAAAGGTTTGATTACATAAGAAATGATAAGCTAATATTAGGTAATGGTTCTAAACTCAACATTTCACATATTGGTTCCTCTGTTATTTCCTCACACACCATACCACAAACACCTCTATTCCTAAATGACATATTGCATGTTCCTTCCATAACAAAGAATCTCTTAAGCATCTCACAGTTCATAAAAGATAATGACATAGTTGTTGAGTTTAACTCTGAATTTTGTGTGATCAAGGACATGAAAACGAGGAAAGTGCTCTTGCAAGGAGGCCTGAAAATGGCCTATATCAGCTAGACATTTCCACGTCTAAAGAGCCAAGTTCTTCAAGGCTTCAAGCTTTTCTTGCATCAAATAATGTTGTGTCAAATAAATGTCAAGGTTGTAATTCAGTTAACTATTTGTGTTTCAGTTCAGAATCCATTTGTATTCATTGTAGTCCTAAGAATGGTGATAAAGTGGCTGCAGCTAGTGTGTCACAACAGTCATCTTTTTCACAATATAAATACTTGCATTAACTTAGCATCTACTACTCATGATTCTGTGTTGCACACATGGCACAACAAGTTAGGACATCCATCCTTTTCCATTGTCAAACAAGTCCTAGGAGAACTAAAACTACCACAATCATCATAATCTTCACCTGAGTTCCGTGATGCTTGTCAATGTGGGAAAGTACACCAACTATCCAAAACCATTTATCATGCTCCTTTAGAAATGGTTTTTATCGATACATGGGGTCCTTCTCCACAAAACTCAAGTCAAGGATTCAAGTACTATGTACACTTTATTGATGCCTATTCAAGATACACTTGGATATATCCTCTCACTCTTAAGTCTTAAGTTAAGGATATGTTTGCTCTTTTTCAAAAACATGTTGAGCTACCTTTTGATAAGAAGATTAAATGTGTACAAAAGGATTGGGGAGGTGAGTACAGACCCTTAGCCAAACTTCTAGAGTAGTTGGGAATAGCTTTTAGGCATCCTTGTCCTCACACCCACCAACAAAATGGGTCTCCTGAACGCAAGCATAAACACATTATAGAGGTAGGACTCACCCTTCTTGCACAAGCCAAAATGCCATTAACCTTTTGGTGGGAAGCTTTCCACACTACTGTGTACATCATCAATCGATTACCAACTCCTCTACTTAATCACCTCTCTAATTTTCAGTTGCTTTTTAAACATAGTCCATATTACAAGTTTTTCAAATCCTTTGGGTGTGCTTGCTTTCCTTTTTACGACCCTACAATCAACATAAGTTTGATTTCCATTCTATCAAGTGTTTATTCCTTGGCTATAGTGACACACACAAAGGCTACAAATGTTTACATCCGAGTGGTAGGATTTATATCTCTAGTAATGTCATTTTTAATGAGCTAGATTTTCCTCATAGCACCCTTTTTCCCCTCTTACTCTTCTGATGTGCAGTCTCAGTCCAACTTGCCACTCTCCATAGTATCAGCTTCAAAAATGCATTCGTCAAACAATAAGACTACGTCAAACCATACCCCTTGTAGCTCAGTAACTTTGTCTCTTGTTGCTGTACCTTTCCACATCAGTATTCCTATCTCACCACTACATAAGCCTGTAACTAAGGCTCCTGTTGTTCCAACTTTCTAACAACCCTCACATCTTATGCAAACCAGACTACAAACAATTGTTTTAACATCTGAGGCTCTCTCAAGTGAACCATCCTCTGTCTCTGAAGCTCTCTCAGATCCCAATTGGAAGGCTGTAATGTATGATGAGTTTAAGGCTTTTAAAAGGAATCGTACATGGATTCTTGTTCCAAAAATGGTGACATGAACATTGTTGGCAACAAATAGGTGTATAAAGTGAAATATTATCAAGATGGTTCAGTTCAAAGACACAAGACACGGCTTGTGGCACAAGGATTTCATCAAACGGTCGGGATTGATTTCATGGACATTTTTAGTCCAGTGGTGAAGTCTTCGACCATTAGAGTGATCCTTTCTCTAGTGGCAGTGTTCAATTGGACCATAAGACAGCTTGACATCAACAATGCGTTTCTCAATGGAGAACTGCAAGAGACTGTTTTTATGAAGCAACCAGAAGGTTATGTGAACACTGCTCATCCAACTCATATGTTCCAACTGGTGAAGTCATTGTATGGGCTCAAACAAGCTCCAAGAGCTTGGTGTTTTGTCAACTCAAGAGCAGATACCTCATTGTTTATCTTTAAGAAGGATTCAGTTTTGCTATTGCTATTGGTTTATGTTGATAATATATTGTTGACTAGAAATAACAAGGAAATGATAGATAAAGCAGTGAAAGATCTTCATAAGATGTTTTCTCTAAAAGATTTGGGAGAACTTAGCTACTTCATTGGCCTTGAGGCAACAAAATCTGATGGTGTAATTCATCTTACTTAGAAAAAGTATGCGGCTGATCTTTTGAGAATGACAAAGCTGATTAACTTTATCTCTTGTCCTACTCCTATGTGCACATGCGCTAAGCTCACAAAGAGTGATGGTGATCCATTTTCAAAGCCTTCGACTTATAGAAGTACAGTGGGTGCTTTGCAATACTTAACTTTAACTAGGCTAGACATTTCCTTTGTTGTTAACATATTAAGCCAATATTTGGCTACTGTAACTATTACACACTGGCAAGCTTGTAAAAGAGTGTTGTGTTACATCAAAGGAACCATTGATCTTGGTATTCAATTCAAGGCGTCACAACATCCTTAGTTTGTCTCTGGAAGGTTTTTCTGATGCTGATTGGGCAAGCAATTTAGATGACCATAAGTCTACCAATGGTTAATATGTGTATCTTTGTGGGAATACTGTGTCTTGGAGCTTTAGGAAACAAAATGTTGTAGCTCAATTAAGCTGTAAAGCTGAGTACAGATCATTAGCTCAAGCCACTGCTGAAGTATCCTGGTTAAAAGCCTTGTTAACAGAAATTGGTGTTAGTCTATATAAACCACCAATTATATGGTGTGACAACACATGCGTAGGTTCCTTGGCCAAAAATCTTGTCTTCCACACATTGAGTTAGATTTACATTTTGTTAGAGATAAAATTGAAATGAAAGAGCTGGATGTTAGGTACATTCCTACTGAAGATCAAAGTTGATTTACTCACTAAACCTCTTGGAATCAGTAGATTCGTCATCCTGAGAAGCAAATTGGTCCTGGCGTCCACCACGTCCAGTTTGAGGGGGGATGTTAGACATCATCAAGCCAATATACATCAACTGGGTGACAACAACTCTAAAGAGGTTTTAGGTGACAACAATCTTATAAAGGTGAATGGCATTCATATTTGATTGCGACTTATAGCAGTCCAAATATTAGCTCTCCCCAGCTAACATCAGCTGATAGCAGATTATTGCCATCTCAATGAGTTAGTTACAAAGTTGTTAGAGCACACGTTTTGTGCTCCTCAACATTTCTGATTATTCTCTGACCCTATACATATATATATATATACATGCCTTGTATCAAAGAAATTCATTCAATTCATTCTCAATAAAATCTCAGTTTTCTCTCTTCAAGTTTATATTTGTTTACTCTGTTCTCTTCTCTAGTTTTGCTCTTATTGCTCTCTTGAAATTGTAGCTACTCGGTCATCGAATTGTAACTGGAGCTTATGGAACTACTTATTCACAAAGCCTTATCTTAGGAAGGTAGCTTGCTTCTATGGCTCATGTATGAACAACAAAACTCATGCAGATTGACCTAGAGGGGGTATAAAACTTGTGATAGAAGGACACCTTACCTTACGCTAAACGGTATCAATCGAATTTCTTGGTGAACGGACACTACAACACTTCTTAAAAGGGATTGCCAATAGATGTAGAAACTCCCAGGGTAAGACTTCTCACTAGGTTAGTTCCTCCTTATCATTTTTCAATGCTACAAGGAACAACATGTCGAAGGAACAAAGAGGAAGAAGGCTCAGTTGACTTGGCCCAGTTCCTGGATACGTGCAATTATAATATAAGTTGATTTTAACTTTTCAAAAGCAGTACCAAACTGTTTCTTAAATCTAAATTAAATAAATTATTTAAATTTATTTCAAAATAAAGTAAAATTATTATCATTTTTATAAGTGAAAATGAATTCCATTCAATTAATCTCATATCTAATCTGTAGGGCCCAGATAATAATCAAATGTTTGATCATATATGTGTAAAAGTGTGATAGACATAGACTTGATTCTTTAATATTCCAGATTCTCACAATTAGTAGACCTACATACAAAAATGGGACGACCCACTATTCCAATATTTCTCATCACCTTCTTTAGATTATATGATTTTGATTTTGATTTTGAGACTCTAATTAGTGGTTTCTTTGTCTACATTGCATGATTGCATATTGGAATAACATCACTTGGCAGTCAATTTCAATGGTTTGTTTATATATGTGCTTGCTACGTACCGGATCCATTAACATCAGTGCTTATTATCTCAATATATATATACATACAGTTTTTTTCTTCTCGGTGCGTCCTGTATAACCCTATCAGTGCGTTGCATGTGGGTTATAGATTATGGAGAAGTTTTGACAAGTGCATACACTTTGAGTCAAAACATGTAAATCTAATGGTCCACATCCAACGCACTGATGGAGTTACACCAGGATGCACTGACTTGAAAATTTTCCTATATATATTCTCCACTAGCTATCATAACTTGTACATCAATCAAAAAAAAAATCCTAATGTTGTTTAGATGTACAGGCCTAGGATGCTCATCACTTGGATTTGGGGCCATGGAAGAGCTAGGACCTTCCAGAGTTAACATTGGTATATGAATATTAATTGTGTTTAATTATTATTAATTGTCTCTGAATTTTTCTCTCTTTTACTGATGAGTGATAATAACAAATGCCTAAAACTTGGCAGCTGCAAATGTTATCTTCCTAGAATCTCCAGCAGGGGTCGGATTCTCGTATTCAAACAACTCTGCTGAGTATACCGATAGGGTTTAAATAATGATTATGTGTGTGTGAGTTGCTGATTATACCAATAGGGTTTAAATAATGATTGTGTGTTTGTGTGGGTCAAGTTCTCGTATTCAAACAACTCTGTTGATTATACCAACAAGGTTTAAATAATGATTGTGTTTGTGTGTGAGTTGTGCGTGTGTGAGTTGCGGATTATACCAATAGGGTTTAAATAATGATTGTGTTTGTGTGTGTGAGTTGCTGATTATACCAATAGGGTTAAAATAATGAGTGTGTGTTTGTAAGTTGCTGAATAATGGTTGGGGGTGGGGGGAGGAACTTGAACTAATCTTAAATAATGAACGCACAAATAATATATGGAAAAAAAAAATTGGGTGGGGGGGGGGGGGGGGGGGGGGGGGTGTTGGGGGGGTTGGGGGGTGTTTGGGAACTCTAACTAATCTTAAATAATGAACGCACAAATAATATATGGAAGAAAAAAAAAATCAAAGGTAGCTATCATATATATATATATATATATACATATATAAAATAATAGAGCTTCAAAGTGTCATGTATCAGCGTAATATTATTTATTTTAATAGTATTAATATATATTTAATCGAAGTTAAATGAAAAGTAATATTATTTATCCATTGAACTTCTTCTAATTAATGACCCACTTATTTACTTTTATGATAATATTAATGATCCACCTAAATAATAGAAGTAAAATGAAATGTCTCTATATTCTATATATACAACGAACCCTCTCTATTTCTTTTCATTTTTGTTTTATTAATGATTAAAAATGTATATGTTTATAGGTTTGAAGTTTTATATCACATTTTTGAATGTCTCATGTCTATTTTGCAAGTATTTTCTAATACTTTCTTCAGGGAGTGGGTGATAAAAGTTAGGTAAAGTATAGATAATGGAGTTCATATATCTCATATCTATGTATTACTTAATCATTGAACCCTCTTTGTTTTTTATTTATTTATTTTTTTTGTTTTTTATTTTTGTTTTTATTAATGATTAGAAATTTATGTATTTATGGGTTTGAAGTTTGAAATTAGGTTGTTGGATTTTTATTAATTCACAGGTAATTTTTTAGTTTGAAAAATATATATTTCGAGGAGAATTTGAAGACGTGGATCATCAAAATGATGAACGCCATCATTTATTCTCCACAGATTTACTACTTTGGTAAATACGTGTTTTTTTTTTTTCTGAAAAAAAAAATTATTAAAAATAAGTTTTGAAATACAATGAAGAAATATTTGGTGATCTTTTTTAATTTAATATTTTTCTTTTGTTTCGTGAGATAATGAAATTTAAATGTTAACATGACTTATATAATTGAAGGTGAAACTATAAGTGTTCATTATGTTTAAATATGTTTGCATCACAAAATTTGATATAAACAACACAATGTTTTGCAAACAGCTTTTGATATAAAGCCCGTGCAACGCTCGGGTTGGAAAACTAGTAATAATAATAATAACATATTGCAAACCATATCATCTAAGCCTCAATCATAAATGAAAGGAAATGAAATAAAAACTATCTACATGTATACAGGTTAAAATGAAACTTTTCGCTCTTTTGGATCACGAAAGTCACTAATTTTAAATAATGAACGCACAAATAATATATGGAAAAAAAAAATCAAAGATATGCTACTAATAGTAATAATAATAATAATAATAATAATAACAAACCATATCATCTAAGCCCCAATCATAAATGAAAGGAGTTGAAACAAAAACAATCTATATGTATAAAAGTTAAAATGAAACTTTTCGCTCTTTTGGATCACGAAAGTCACTAATTTTAAATAATGAACGGACAAATAATATATGGAAAAAAAAAATCAAAGATATGCTACTATTAGTAATAATAATAATAATAGTAATAACAAACCATATCATCTAAGCCTCATCATTAATGAAAGGAAATGAAATAAAAACAATCTATATGTATACAAGTTAAAATGAAACTTTTCGTTCTTTTGGATTACAAAAGTCATCCATAATTGATTCATTACCAAATTTCAAATTATTAATCAAGAAGATTCAAAAAAAATTGACACATGTCAAACCTGAATTCCTCTTTGTGATTTGATGTAGAAATAAGCAATTATCGATGAACGATTGAATATTTCAAATTGGTATTAGAAAAAAAAGAAAATAAAAAAGTTATCAAAGGAAAAGTAAATATAATTGTTTTTATAGAATTTTGAAAACTATATACCTAAGGTTGTAACTTAAAAGAAAAATAAAAAGAAAAAGGAAAAAACAAAACAAAATAAACTATGGTTAAAGTTAGAAAAGGAAACCTAATGGAAAAGAGAAACTTAAAAGGAAAGTAAAAAATATAGAGTAATTAATTTTATATTTAATTGCTTTTAAAATTATACAACGAATTAATTAAGTTTAAATAATTAAATTGAGTAATGCTAGATGTTCCAAAAAAATCTCTCAAATTATGTCCAAAATGATGTGGCACGTGAAATGTCAGCATCTTATAAATCATGAGATTATATAGTGACCAATATGATGTTGACACCTCACGTGTCACATCATTTCAAACAGAATTTGGGAAAAAAAATTAGGTTGTCTAGTATTACTCAATTAAATTATAGTTGTGTTAATTTTTTTTTTTTTTAAACAATAAAAATTTTTATAAATTTTATTATCGATAATTAAAATTAAAAGATAAAAACACTAAACAGACATTGAACATTTAAATTTTTTAAGCGACCTAGGGCCATGGCCCCCCAGACCCCCTTTAAACTTCGTCCCTGCATGAAAAGTAAGCCGAAGATATATACATTATCTTGTCTACATTTTGGTATCAAAGCCTTGAAACTTGTTGAAGTGGAAGGATTGATTTAGATCAGATTCTTAGGTGCAAAAGTCAATAGTCACCAGAAGAGTAGTTAGCAAGGAGGGCATTAGACAGACCTACAGACAAACTGTGAGTAAAACCTAGATTTTGATCTGAGTTTTGTTATTTTTCTTCATCATGTCTACAAGTAGTTCTAGGTCCGATATAGAACCTGACAAAGGAGATAGTATTATAGGACAATCTATAGCAAACTATGAGACTAATTGGAGTGACAAGGACTTAAGTGCATGGCAACTTCCAAACATAGAAGAACATATTATCTATAAGAAAAGTAGAGCCTTAGATTTTAAGACTTTATTAAGACAAATAACCAAGGATATAGCTGTTACATTCCAAGATGACAATATTTTCTCAACCAATCTTTTTAACAAAAATAGTATGAAGCACTATCATAAAATTGGTTACAACAATATGCACACGGGTAGTGTCCAAATTGGTATCAAGCCTCTATCAAAAATAGGATTAAACAATTACATGCTTGTTTGCCTACGTGACAAAAAGATCACCGATTATAAAGAATCTATAATTGGTATAGCATAGTCAAGCCTAATTTATGGACCCATTTATTTTCAATGTTATCCAAACTTTACTATCAGTATCAAGGCTGATGAACACAAAGAAAAATGCCTAGTTGTTGATATCCAAACCCACAACTATGAGTTTATAAAAGGATATGGTCCCTATAAACTTGTTAACATAGTCCATTATCGTATCTTATCTTCTGGACTTATCCCTAGTTATATTCCTCCTAAGATACCAGCTGGCCAAACCATTTGCTATAACGCATCAGAAGCTGTTAATATGATGGTTCTTATTCTTATCCCATAGGAAATGATTAAGTTCCCAGATCATTGGGTAAAAGAAAGAGTTGACTGACCCACATTCAAACCACCTATGAGAAACATAGATGACTGTATATCTGACCAAGATGGTAACTTAAGAATATCTTTCAGACCTATAGAAAGAACCCTGTCCAGCAGAAGATCTACAACTACTAGTAGTGATCAGCAAACAGCAAACAGCAAGACATTTCTTATGTAGTAGATCTAGACGAAGAATAGCCGACCAAATACCCGATTATAGACCTCCCAATTATAGACCAAACCAGACTGAAACTTCTGAAATTCCCGACCTAATTCATAGAAGAAGGCAACCGATAGTATCACCAATAATAGAAACCAGGAACCCACCCATAGTCATAGAATCTAGAGAACTACCCACTCATGTAACCAGTGTCTATAAAACACCAGAACAAGTGGCGCAACCAATTCATGTATATGACAATGAAGGACCACCATCTCCAACTCCTTCCCAAGTCCTCACAGAAATCCCTGACCATGAACCTAGAATCAGGACTATAGATGTTCTCAATAGCCCTAAGGATATCGATAAAAACTACTTATCCCAAGAATATTACTATCCTGAAAACACTATCATACGAGAAAAGTATGAGAAAAATTACTCTAGCCACAAAAGAAAGCAATTCCACTCCGGGTGGTTGAAATGTATGGAGACATTAGAAACAGAAATACCATTCTTTCAGTGGTATACCTTAGAAACAGACATTAGCCAAAACCAGAGCCCATCAGAACTATGAAGGATTATAGTATAACGGTTGTGAGCAACCATCCTTTGTGCATTGTGCTAGAACCTGCAGCAAGGAATTATGAACTGAGAAGTAGCCACTACAACCAGTTGCCTACTTTCCGCAGTACACCAAATGATGATGTGCTTCTATTCTTTAGAGAGTTCTACGCATCAATATAATCATTACCCAACCATAGGATTACAGAAGACCAGTTGCGCATGAGATGGATCCCATATTCATTAAAAGATGAGGTGAAAACATGGCTGTTGACATTGCCTTCAGTATCCTTGAGAACTTAGGATGAAGTAAGGGAAAAGCTTACTGATCAGTATTACGCACCTCGAAAAACTAGTGAGATCCAAGCCAAAATTTCAAGTTTCTTTCAACAAGATAATAAGAGTTTCTAGTTGGAATACTTCAAGAAGTATACCAGAGATTGTCCTCAGCGCGGATTTCTTACTAAGTAGCTATGTCTATGGTTTTATGATGGTCTGACTGAAGTGTCAGATCTTTTAGTGAACAATGTCTGTGAAGGATCCATGTATGACAAACAACCTGAGGAGGTATACGCTATCTGTGAAAAGTTGGCCCAGAACTCTTGTCACAAAAATTCTAGGAGGAAGAAGGGACTTTATACCAAATATGCTAATATATAAAACTCTATTCAGATGACACAAATGATGAAGAAGGTTGATGCTCTTGCTACTAATATAGGACAATTGAAACAAAAAACGTTTGTTGATGAACACCAAGTAGGAGGTCCAAGTCTTGGAGAAGAAGAAGAAGTTCAAGCCATGAACAACTATAACTCTAGACCACAGAATGATCCAAATTCCAACATTTACAATCCAGGTTGGAAAAATCATCCCAATTTTTTGTGGTCAAACAACAATCAAAGTTCTAGAAACCAATGGGGAAACAATAATCAAGGCACTGGAAACCAATGGGGCAACAATAACAATAGCAACCAAAGGCAGATTAACATTGGTGCTCAACAAAATTTTGAATCACAACCCAAGAAGCCATCAATAGAAGATATGTTCCTACAATTGGAGTAATGAATAGATCAACAAAACCAACAAATGCAGCAAATTCAGAAAGTAATGAGGTACAATTTAATAATCTTCATGCTTCATTAAAGAAGACAAACACTCAAGTTGGGCAGTTAGCCAAGACTCATCAAAGGATGGAACATAGAAAATATCCAAGTTACACTAAGTAAGCAAAGGCTATGACAATTCTTTAAAATAGTTAGATACTAACTGATGATAGACCTTTTGAACTTTCTGATAAATTTGTTTCTATTTCAGGTCCTTCAAAAGAGAACATCATCCCTTAGGAAGAAGAGATAGTGGTAGGAAAATCCAAAGTTTCACCACTCCTACACATGTCACCCAATCCATATGTTCCTCCAATTCCATTCCCAAGAAGATTGTGAAAGAGCAAGTTGGAAAAATCATACAAAGACATATATGACATTCTTTCAAAAGTCAACGTCAACTTGCCCCTTCTAGAGATGATTCAGAAGATGTCAGCCTATGCAAATTTCTTCAAGAGCCTTCATACCTACAAAACAAGATTTGTGGAGAACCATCAAGAATTCATGATCGAAAGTGCTAATGCAGTGCTTCAGAAATCGTTGACATGAAAATTACAAGATCTTGGCAGTTTTTGCATTAATATTATTATTGGAGGTACAACTTTGGAGAGAACCATGTCAGATTTGGGGGCTAGTATTAATTAAATGCATTTCACTATCTATGAGCAATTGAGATTGAATGACCTGAAGAAGACAACCATGTCACTTTTGTTGGCTGATAGTTCCGTTATCTAGGGGTTATGTTGAAGATGTGTTGGTATAGATAGATAATCTCATCATTCCTGCTGATTTTGTGGTCCTAAATATAGATGAAGGAGCTAAAGATAAACTGCAAGCCTATTCTTTTAGGGAGACCTTTAATGGCAACTGCAAAGACTGTTATAGATGTCCAGAATGGAAAGCTAATGATTACTGTGTTAGATGAAACTGTGGAGTTTAAAGTCTTTGAGTCTCTTAAGTTCCCTGAAGCAACAGATGATTATTATGTTAGAATTATGCTCAATAGCAAGAGTGTAATGTTGTAATTAACAATCTTTTTCATATTAATAAAGTGATTTCTGGTTTAACAAATCGTATAGCATTTATAGTTTGTATTATAATTGTCAAAGTAAATAATCATAAGGTCTAAAGACTATGGGAAAAGAAGAATTGTTCGTACATCTGGATATGTATGTGGTAGACACAATTCTTTAGTTAGTCTTGAATATTGTTCACAACTTAAGTTAAAGGTTGGGCACCTTTATCTTGTTAAAGTTGTAGAATTCTTTTGCTAGCATTTGAGTGGGATCAAATGAGATATGATGAGTCTAAAATCATCGGAGTGTCTTCGAGCAAAAGGATCTAGTGCACTGGGTGCATTGAACTGGATCACAATGAAAAGCTTTATCTAGAACCGTCAATAGATAATAGTCTTTTCATTATCAGGACAATCGGAGAGTCTATCTTAATCCTGAGATAAATGATGGACTTATGGTTGCAAGTGATATCATTTGAGTTATCAATGAGTACGATTATATCGCATAGTCTATCCTCGATAGTTTGGTGATATTCATTTGTTAATCGATAGAGGAATTCATTTATAGATATGGACATCGTGGCTCCATTTAATTAAATGAGAGTATAATATCATCATATGGATGTTTTGAGGTAATTGGATATTAAATCTCAACGTTGAGTTTTCAATAGTGTCTATTGAAAACATGGCTTCTGGACAAGTCAAAATATCCAAGTTCAAAACGTGGTCATATGAGTAAATATGGTAACTTGGAGAGTTATAGGCGGTCTATGAACTCTTGGCGATTACTGATATTAATCACGAGGATACACTATCTCCAATATGATTGTCTAGGGTATGAATGAGGAGCATCTTCCTTTTCTATCTTTATTTAAGAGTTCAGTTTTAGCTCTTTAGTGGAATGAGTTAAAATTAATGGATCGGACCTAAGTGAATCATTTGTTGATTGTGATTAAGTTATGTCTATTGAAGCTTAAATTTAGATGGCCCGCCAAGATCCCCAATCCACACGGACTTGCATGGATCACTTGATATATTCTACCGGACCAATTTAAGGGTCCATCTAGAATTGCATTTAATATATTAAGAATATAATTTGCACATTATTTAAGTAATGGGCTGCTCAATTATATTAATATATTAATGAAAGACGTGTGGGCTTGTTTCTTTTAGTAAGAATGGGTCTGGTTCACATGTGGGCTTTTTTATTTAAAGTCCAATGGATTCAATGAAATAGGAAAATAATATTACGCCCATCTTATATATAAGTGGGGCGGCTAGGTTAAGGTTTTGACCTAAAAATATTATTTTGTTTCATTTGTTTTAATTAAATAAGAATTAATTGATTTATTGATTAATTGTTTAATTAAAGAAACAAATCTTTCCTAAAAGTAAAAGACTTGTTTGATAAGTAAATAAATAAATTAGTATTATTTATTTAATCAAATAAGGAGTCTTTTTTTTTTTATTTTATTTAGTCAAATAAAAGAATAAAAATAAAAGAGTTGGATTAGGGTTTGAAGTCTATAAAGTTAAAAAGAATTAGGGTTGAATTTCAGTCACCCTATATAAGTGACATGATGAAATTCGGCCAACCCTAATTAGATACTACATAGAATTCGGCAACCCTAAAGGAAAAAGAAGAAAAATTCGGCCAACCTATATATATGTTCTTATAGGGTTCGGCCACATCAATTAATTGGTGCTTGAGTTTTTATTTTCTTTCTTCTTCTTCTTAATTCTAAGAGAGTTTTTATTCTAGAGAGACAAAAAGGAGTGAAAAATTATTCTTTGATAGTATACAATTGCTTAAACATCAATAAGCTTGTGTATACGATATCGATCTAGGTTCACGCGAGTTTCGATCATAAGATTGTGAACTCAAAAGTGACCGGAATAATTTTGACATTCTTTTGATTGTTTTGTGACTAACAAAGAAAAGAAAGTATTTGTTTGGTCCATTCACAGGTTTGCAATTCAAAGGAAAGGGAGACCACGCTCCTAGGTGATCCACGTTCGTGCTCGGATTGAAGGTCTTCCGGATTACCATCGACGTAAGTCAATCGGATCACGCGACAAGAGGTAATTTACTTTTGTTGATATATATGCATGTTTATTGATTAAAAGGGTTTAAGGTTCATAAAGGAAAAATTTTAAAAGTCACTAAATCGTCATTAGTATCGCTTCCGCTGCGTGTAACACTTTTATTTGTTTACTTTTTCCCTATATATTACTCAGCTGAGTGTAGTCAATTGAAGTGGTGAATTCGGTAATGCAAGATGAAGTCTCAAAAGGAATATCTGAAGAACTGCTAGATTAGGTTTGTGATGTATTTGAAAATGATGAAGAAATTCAACAGGTTGGAGTTTTAGAAGAAGATTATCATGTTGAGGAAGTAAGTGCTGAAATAGAAGATGAGATCAATAAGTCGCTAATCCCATATATGAGCTCTCCCCTTGCATTAGAGCTCAAACAACTTCCTTCTAACTTCAAGTATGCCTTCCTAGGGGTGAATGAGACTCTCCCATTGATTATAGCCTCTGACCTAGAGGCATAAAAAGAAGAGAGACTGTTGAAGGTACTCCAAGAACATAAGGCTGCCATTGGATAGACCATAGCGGATATTAAGGGGATAAGCCCTACCATTTGCTTACACCACATTTTTTAGAAGAAGGTATGAAGCCATCTAGAAAGGCTCAACGAAGACTCAACCCGAACTTGAAAGAGGTCGTTAAGGAAGAGGTCCTAAAGCTACTTAAGGTGGGTATCATATACTTTATATCTGACAGTAAATGGGTAAGTCCGGTCCATGTTGTGCAAAAGAAGTCTGGGATCACGGTGGTAGGTAATGAGAACAATGAGTTAATTCCTATAAGGAAGACAACGGAATGGAGAGTGTGCATAGATTACCGGAAGCTCAACACAGCAACTAAAAAGGATCACTTTCCTTTACTATTTAATGATCAGATGCTTGTGTGCTTGGCGAGACATACTTATCATTGCTTCATGGATGGGTTTTCAGGATACAATCAAATTACCATAGCTCCAGAGGACCAAGAGAAGACGACGTTCACATGACCTTTCGAAACCTTTGCTTACCAAAGAAAGCCTTTTGGGCTATGCATCGCCCATGCCACCTTCCAAAGATGCATGATGTCAATCTTCTCCGACATGCTAGAGTAGTATATTGAGGTATTTATGGATGATTTTTCTATTTTTGGTAATTCTTCTGACCACTGCCTTGATAACTTAACTAGTGTTTTGAAAAGATGCACTGAGACCAATTTAACTCTTAGTTGAGAGAAAAGCCACTTTATGGTGAAATCTGGAATAGTGCTAGGACATGTGATATCCAATAAAGGCATAGAAGTATATAGGGCTAAAATTGAAGTACTTGCTAAACTTGCACCTCCCACTTTTGCAAAAGGTGTAAGAAGTTTTCTTGGTCATGCAGGTTTCTATAGGCGCTTTATACAAGATTTTTCAAAAATTAGTCGTCCCTTATGTAACCTCTTGACTAAGGAATCTACATTTGTTTTCAATAATGAATGTTTGCATGCTTTTGAATCTTTGAAGGATAAACTGACATCTACTCCTGTAATCATGCCTTATGATTGGTCTCTTCCATTTGAATTAATGTGTCATGCATCAAACTATGTTGTAGGTGCTATTTTAGGTTAGCGAGTAGATAAAATTCCACATGTTATTTACTACACTAGTCGCACTTTGAATGATGCACAATTGAATTACTCCACTACAGAAAAAGAATTACTTGCTCTTGTTAGTGCCTTGGAAAAATTCGTCAATATTTAATTGGATCCAAGGTCATTGTTTATTCTGGTCATACTGCTTTGAAATATTTACTAACAAAGAAGGAAGCGAAACCGAGATTATTCTATTGGATCCTTTTATTGCAAGAGTTTGATTTGGAAATCAAGGATAAGAAGGACAATAAAAATGTGGTAGTTGATCACCTTTCTCGATTAGTGGAGGATGAGAACGTGGAAAGGAGTACTAAGTTTCTACCAATCAATGAGAATTTTCCTGATGAGCAGTTGATGACTGTGGGAGTCAAAGATCCATGGTATGTATATATCGTGAATTACCTTGCAAATTGTATCATACCAACTGACCTAAACTTACAAGCAAAAAGAAGATTCATCTCCATCACTAGGCAATACTTTTGGGGTGAGCCATACCTGTTCAAATATGGCGCTGATCAGATCATTCAAAGATGCGTCTCTAAAGAAGAGCAGCAAGATGTGCTAAAATTCTGCCATAACCTTAGTTGTGAAAGGCACTTTAGTGCCAAGAAAACCACTTTGAAAGTTCTCCAATCAGGTTTCTTCTGGACCTCTTTATTTAAGGATGCTTATACCATCTGTATTTCTTATGATAGGTGCTAGAGAACTGGGAACATAGGTAAGAGAGATGATATGCCTCTTTCCATTCAATTGGGAATATAGGTAAGAGAGATAAGATGCCTCTTTCTAGTCAATTGGTAGTGGAGATATTTGATGTATGGGGAATAGATTTCATGGGACCCTTCCCATCCTCACACGGGTTCAACTACATCTTGGTTAGAGTGGACTATGTTTCAAAGTGGATCGAAGCAATCACAACTAAGACAAATGACAGCTAAGTGGTGGTGAAGTTTGTAAAAGAGAACATATTCACCATATTCGGAACATCTCGTGCAATCATCAGTGATGGTGGAAGCCATTTTTGTAACAAGGTTTTTGCCTCGTTAATAATTAAGTATAATGTCAAACACAAAGTGGCAACCCCGTACCATCCTCAGACATCAAGACAGGTTGAAGTGAGCAATATACAAATTAAGTAGATACTGGAGAAGACTATGCAACCAAATCAAAAGGATTGGTCAACAACGCTTAATGATGCATTATGGGCATACAGAACTGCCTACAAGACCTCGATAGGTATGAGCCCTTATAGGATAGTTATTGGCAAAGCATGCCATCTACCAGTAGAGTTTGAACATAATGCCTATTGGGCTTTGAAGAAGCTGAACTTCAACTTAGATAAAGCGAGGGAGGAAAAAAGTTTGCAATTGAGTGAGCTTGAGGAGTTTCGGAAAAATGCTTATGAGAATGCAAAGATATACAAGGAAAGAACGAAGAAATTGCATGACAAAAATATTCGCTTCAAAGAGTTTTATCCAGGTATGCTTGTGTTGTTATACCAGTCACAGTTGAAATTATTTCCTAGAAAATTGAAGTCAAAATGGACTGGGCCATGTAAAGTAACACAGGTTTTTTCACATGATGCAATCAAAATTACAAATCGAGCCACTGGGGGAGTATTCAAAGTGAATGGGCATAGACTGAAGCCTTATCTTGGAGGTTGTCCTATGGAGTCTACTCTAAGGTGGATCTGTCTCTATGAGCCGTAGGACTTTTGTGCGTCTTGCCCAGACGTTAAATAAAGCGTTTGGTGGGAGGCAACCCATCCAAGTAAATTTTTTTCCTTTATTTATGTTGAGTCATAATTTAGTGTTCCTCTTCCTTCAATTTAGGTTTGGGAGTGTTTAAAAAAAAATAAATAAATAAATAAAGTTTGCTTCAGGTCTAAATGCGCTGCCGTGTGCACTGTGGTTAGGGGAGCGGTCACCAAAGCGGTATCCTCTGCCCCTGAAACCGCTCCCTATGCGCTACCACGACCGATGTGACAGCCACAGCAGTCCCAAAGTAAAACGGTGCATTTCACACCGTTCAGATGACCGCCCAATCAGAGCACACATTGTTCAGTTAGCCACCCAATTAAAGTAAACCACTGTGGCATTCGCAGCGGTCTTGTCCTAATTAAAAAAGGGTCGTTTCACATGAGACCTGCTATCATTGTCTTCTCATTTTCAAATTCCTCTTCTTCCCTCTCCTTCATTTTTCAACCGGTCACGCCAAAATCAACAAGGTATACACTAATCTCTTATTCTGTTTTGATTATTTGTTGTTTATTGCCAATATTGCATGCTCTCATTCCCCTTATCCTATTTAATTGTTCAATTTATTAAATTAGGGTTCATAGGCCGAATTTAGGGATTTCGGTTTTGGGATTATTTTTTCCATTGCATGTGTTGTATAGAGTTTCCATATGGTGTGGGCATTAGTTTGGAGTGATTTTGTGCTATCAATTTTGAATAACATAGTTCTAACAATTATTTTGGAATTTGGTTTGGTATTGTTTACAATTGTTATACTATGTGTTGCATGTTGATGTGTTGAATGATGGGAGTAGGAAATATGTGCAAATGAGGCACATGGTATGGTGTTTTCAATGCCAGAATGCTGCCCAAATTTTATTTAGCACATACTGGATGTTAACTTTCTTACATTTGTTGGTTTACTTTTTAGTTATGGCCAATACAGTTATCCATGGAGACCATGCTCCCTCTAATCAAGGCAGAAGAAGAGACAAAAGAAACGCTGAGCAAACATTTATCAGAAATCGGGAGTATAAGGATAGGTTGAAAAATAAGCGCAATTTTATTTTGGAGAGAGGGATAGTTATGGGAGAATTGGGGGAAACTGTGATCCCTGCGGTTGTTTAGGCTAGAGGATAGATTGGATATGTGTGTCCGCATTGTAATGCCAGCATTACCATTGCCCGTGAGTTCTATGCCAATATGGTGGATGCACAGTTCTCTGAGCACATTGTGGTTATGGTTAGAGGAGTGCCTGTGGTGGTCTCTATTGAAAGGATCAACGAGTATTATGGCCTACCACCAATTGAGTGTGTGGAGACAGCCTGGCCCAGCAAGTACGATATAGGATGTGTGCTTCTCAGGGAAGGAGTAGCTGGGTGGAATGGGAATAGATTACTGAGAGGTGATTTGCATTTACACTGTGCCTTTTGGAACCTCTTTATTTCAACGTCACTTAAGTCGACCGCACATACAGGGGAGATTTTCAATGAGGTATCCCAGATATTGTATGCAATAAAGAAAGATACTTTGATGTTGCCAGCTTCATCAAGATGTAGATCTAAGGGTGTGGGCGACATGTGGAAACAAATATAATCTTTCCCTCCTTAATGACTGCTATGTGTGCTGCAGCCGGTCTAGTGGTGGATGACGACTCTGTAGATGTTACAACTGAACTTGATACTCCACTTTCGTTGGTAACGTGGAATACTCAGGCAAGCATTCGTGGATTGCCCACAATTGGTGATTTTCCTGGACATAAAAGGCAACGAGATGAGATAACATCGACGATCAAGACCAGCATAATGTGGAGCAGCAGTTACCAGATCTAGCTCAACATGTTCCTCAGCCGGATATAAGGGTCGGATCTTCACAACAGAGGCCTGAGTGGGTAGAGTACATGCTATCCACAATGAGGAGCTATATAGATACATGGGTAGTGGGCTTGAGGACTGAGATGATCACACGTCTGGACTCTATGCAACTTTCAATTAATGAGATCCGTCAGGCCACATTTCACCCATCTCAACCTTCTGCTCCCTCTCATTCTCTTAATGTTTCAGGTTTTGATGTTGTTGATCCCGGGATAGCTGCCCAGCAACAGTATGGAGTTTTCTTCACAGCACCTCCTGGAGGTGACATTTTTGGGACTGATCCGAGTCAGCAGCGTGATGAAGTATTAGAGACATTGTAAACGGACCTGAGTCTATAGCATGATATGTTTATTTTAGTTTATTTTAGTTTATTTTCTATTTTAATTTTTCTTTTTAATTTAGTTTTTAGAATTATGATTTTTAGGAATTACTTTGTGGATTCAGTTTATTTTGGTTAGTTTTTGCTGTTTTATTTTGTGTCGTTGTTGCATTACCTTGTCTTTATCCTTTTTGTCATGTTTTTCAATTTCAAACATTGAGGACAATGTTGGATGTAGGTTTAGGGGTGTGATAGTTTGTTTTAGAGTCGTTCCTATGTCTTCTAATAAAAGATACTTTGATGTGTGCCTTAGATATAATATGCAGTAATCAATTGGTTTACATTAACATCTTGCCATTTAGGGCACTGCATTGCATTTTTCAAAACCTATGACATGCTCTTGATATGATAATGGATATGATGCTGAGTTGGATTGCCATGATTAATAGTGGAGACTACCATTGTGAGTTCACTGAACCAAAAAGTGTACATAAAATGAATACTATAAGGGTCCTGTTGTTTCTACTCTTTAAACACTCAATAGGTTCTTAGCATTAGATTCGATCTCTATAGGTTGTACATTTAGCATTATAGAACTTTCATCATAAAAGATTTCGCATGTTATGTTTTGATCCTGAGTAAGATGAACCAGTGGAGGTGATATAGACTATGCGTGCTTTAGCTACTTAAAAGGCCTTAAATATTTTCTACCTGTATGTGTGTGCTCAATAACCTTGTTTGAAGCAAAACACTAATAGCTTTTTATTTCTTCACCATATTAACTGTAACCCAAAAAAGCTAATTTTATAGCCATACCTTATAGCTGGGGACCATACTTTGAGATAGTGCAAAAGATGTTCTAGTTCTACACGTAACTGTGTGCATTATGTGATGCTAATGCCGAGGAAAGGAAGAGCAGCATTCAATCCATAAGTTATGAAGCTGAAAATAGTACATTGATTGTAATCTCTGAATAAGATAGATTTAAAAAATAATAAAAATAAAATAAAAAATAAAATAAAATAAATTGCTTGTTGTCAGAATCAAATAATAGAATGTAAGAGTGTCATAGTTTGTATCTACTCAAAAGGAGTTGATGAAGGAAGAAAGGTGAACTTGAAAAGGACACCACACTACAACATATTAGGTCTTTTACTACGCGCAAAAAATACCGTAAATGACTATTTACGGCGTTCATCTGCAAGCCACATTAGATGATGTCGTGAATGATATCCCTTAAATACGGCGTACCAAATGCACCGTTAATGTGTTTTAAAAAATGCCATAATTGTATTTACCACCCCTTTTACAGTGTCCAAAGAACGTCATAAATGACTATTTACGGCGTTCAGCTGCAAGCCACATTAGATGATATCGTGAATGATAACCCTCAAATACGACATACAAAAGGTGTTGTCAATATGTTTAAAAAAAAAGCCGTAATTGTATTTATAACCCTGCATCCACCCAACCACCCATGCAGACCCAGCCACCCACCAGCCCATCACACACAAATCACAATTAATTGGTGTTCTCATGGTGTGTTGAACCTGGCACTCATGAGTGATCAACCAAGCCTTATCAACCTTGTTGCTACTTTGAATGTGCTAATGTTAGCATAATTTTTTTTTATAACCTCTACTTGTTATTAAATATTTATTGATTATTTTTTTAATCAAAGATCGATTCTACTAATTTAAATTTTATTTTTATATGATAAACAAACTGATACTAAAAACATTTATTATAACATTTAATTAAACTATTTTGTTACAATCATATATTGTCAGATCAAATGGTCGATCATTAATCGTACTTAGAATTGGACATGACCCAGGTTCCGGATCTTGATTCGGAATCGGCGGTTTCGGTTCCCGATTCGAAATCGACGGTTCCAGTTCTCGATTTGAAATCACCGGTTTCGGTTCTCGATTCATAACCAACGATTTCGGTTTCGGTTCTAATTTCGGTTTCGGTTCTAATTTCGGTTTCGGTTTCAGTTCCGGTTCCAGTTTCAGTTTCAGTTTCGGTTTCGGTTTCGGTTTCGGTTTCGATTTCGGTTTCGGTTTCGGTTTCGGTTCAGGTTCCGATCCGGCTTTGGTTACGACGGTTCGGTTCTTTTTTTTAAATAATAGAAAACCTCTCAAGATTAATAGTTATTGATCCTTATGAAGAACTTATTGGGAAAAAACAAAATTCATCTCAATAGAGAACCACTTTGGACGAACAAAATGATCCATATTGCATCATTTTGGGAAAGACATGCAATAGGTAAGCTGTAAATAATCTTTTTTTATGGCGTTCCTCAAATACACGCCGTCTTTGAGAAATTATGTGTCACTATTATGACTTGCACTGAATGCAGTAAATAGTCATTCACTTGTTTATGAAAAATGTATACTTGACATGAGTTGTATGTCTTAAAAGACTCTCAAATAAGACACACAATAGGTAAGCCGTAAATAATTTCTTTTTTACAGCTTTCGTCAAATGCGTGCCGTATTTGAAAAATTATATATCACTATTACAACTTGCACTAAATGCTGTAAATAGTCATTTACTTATTTCTGAAAAATATATACATGGCATGAGTAGTATGTCTTAAAAGACTTTTAGATAAGACACGCAATAGGTAACCCGTAAATAATCCTTTTTTACGGTGTTCCTAAAGTACACACCGTCTTTGAGAAATTATATATCACTATTACGACTTGTACTGAATGCAGTTAATAGTCATTCATTTGTTTCTGAAAAATGTATACATGGCATGAGTTATATGTCTTAAAAGACTCTCACATAAGACACACAACAAGTAAGCCGTAAATAATCTCTTTTTAACAGCGTTCCTCAAATGCATGCCTTAAATAATCTCTTTTTACGGTGTTCCTCAAATACGCGCCATCTTTGAGAAATTATGCATTACAATTACGACATGCACAAAACATAATTCGTGAATGATAACATTTACGATGCACCATTTATGTGCGCCGTAAAACTCAAGCCATAAAAGGCCCATTCTGTTGTAGTGCCAAGAGACTTTTACGAAACCGAAAAGGTAATGGAAGTTTCTTATGGTATGATCCTAGGTTTTTGAATTCCAATTTTCCGTTCTTTCTTAACCTTCACCCAATGGCACCATTACAACCTGAATAAAAGTCTATTTGATCTACTGGTTATCCTTGCTATGATAGTAGAAATATTACGTGTGATTATCTTGTTCATAATGTTTGATTCTTTTCATCAGATCTTTCGCATACAAATCAAGCGTTCTTTCAATGATATATTCATATGCGATAATAATTTGAAATTTCTTGTGCACAAATTCCATTTGCAGATGCATGATGAGTGTTTTTGCCCAGGTTCTGTGAGAATTAATGAGAGACATCTTGTGTGAGTTAGAGTCGAGGTGAATTATATCTATGGTGTTTGATGATGCATCCTTGAAGCTAGAATGTTTCGTGCTTGAGCTTTTCACTAAAAATTGAGCAATGTTTTCAAATTTGTGACTATATATTAGTCTTTACTTATTGGTTATTGCATGCATTGTCTCAACATGGGCACATATCGTAGTATTTTGGATGACAAGTTTTCGCAAGATATGTTTGTGGATATTATAGCTATAAACACTCAGGAGACTAAACTCCTCCTCTAGGAACACCTAGAGATTTAAAGGCTTATAGCATTCGCTCAATGCTATCGTGTTCCTTACGAAAGTGGCTTAGTTAGGATTTTCTTTTATTTTCTAGATTTAGTTTTTAGTTTTTAGTTTTTAGCTTTTAGTTTTGTTTTCTTAGTTTTGCTCGAGGGCTAGCAAAAGATAGGTTTGAGAGTATTTGATCGGTCATTTATTGTATATGTTTTTAATCCCCATTCTTCTAATCAATTGCTTGTTTCTTGAGTCTTTTAGGGATTTAATTTGTGTGTTTGAGCTTTTTCATGTTCTTGGATCAAATTATTGTGTTTCGAGAATTTCTAAAGAAAAGAACTATTTCTGAGGATCTCAAGGGTTTTTCAGCGAATTAGCTAACCAATATCAAGTCGCTGCCAATTTTGGCAGTGTAAAGGCAGCGATGCATTGATCAAAGTAGACCGCTGCCGATACCGTTGCAGCCTTCGTAGCGATTATCGTAATGGTTTGACAAATCCACACAAAACAAGGAGCTTCTCGTTCAAGAAATTGTAGCCTATTTTTGCTCTCGCTCACCTTCGGACGACAGGTCGTTTCACTACACAACTCATCACACAATTCTCTCATTCATCTCTACACATAGAAGATTCGAAGACAAAGAAGAAGATTTCAACATCAAAAGTTTGGAAGAATTCATTGAAGGCTTCCATGGTTTCTATCAATTACTTCTCTTCTCTTTGTATTTTCATCATGTGTAACTAACTCCATACTAGGAGATCGATGTAAACCTATGTAATGCTCATGTTATGATTCAAACTCCATATCTTTATGTTCAATTCATTATATGTCTTACTCTTGACTTGCATTAATTTAATGGAAATTAATTGATAATTGTCTAGGGTTTCGATCATTTATAAATTGAGATTGCGCTAGAGGAATTTAGGTTGTCTTAATTAATTTTCAATTGAATAAGTATTATTGTTCTCGACATAGGAATTAATGCGAGAATTTTTTTTCAATAATTCTTGCACGTAATGGGTTCTTGGTTATAGCTTACACATTTGATGAGGGTGAGTTATGATTAAGAACACGTGGTTAAATCCCGAGGAATTAAGGTAATACCATATTTTAAATGAGAATAAACTTTGAATCTGGATTAAATCTATTTAATGGAATTAATTAATGAACATTGAGTATTGCATATGGGGAGCATCAGTTACCTAGTTTTTCATCTCTTGATCACATTCACCTATTCTTTGTTAAACTGCTTTCTTAGTTTAATTTAGTTCTAAATCAATCAATCAATCTCAAATCTCTTGGTTACTTTTAATTATTTAGCTATAATTAGGATTAGTTATAATTGATAAATCACTTTTCCTCGTATAAACGATCTCTACTTGTTGTTGTACTTATCTCACGATTCGTGCACTTGCGAGTTAGGTTTTTATAACACGATTTTACACATCAGTGCATAACATCAGTTTTTAGGTAACCGATTTAAACACATCGGTTCATACAAAACTGATATTTTAAATATTACGGTTTAAAAAGACAATGGTTTTTGGGCAAACCAATATTTAAAAAAAAAAAATTTAGACATTGTTTCGTACAAAAATGATGTCTTAAATATGGCAGTTTGAAAGGACAACAGTTTTTAGGTAAACCGATATGGATTTATTTTACTAAGATATCGATTTCCCTTAAAACTGATCTCTTAAATAAGTTAAAAATTATAACATCGATTAAAGATAAACCGACGTGTATAAGTTTTAATTTGTTATATATTTTTTAAATAACTAGTGTCTTTACATTGTCAAATATCATTAATTTAAAAATAATAAATTTAATTACTAGTAGTTATATTACTAAAATTGTTTTTATTTTTTTGATAAGTAAAATTTAAAATTTAATAAATTTACTTTTAAATCATTTATTTTAAAAATTTTCAAAAAAAACATTGTTTATTTTATTTTGCACCCTCTTGTTTCATACTAAGAGACACGTTAATAATTCAATTGACATATAAATTAGGAATCTGAGTCTTACATTTATTCATTAAATTGCAAGATGCATGTAGAGAAATATCTCCCATGTAGTGAGAGTTATCATGCTTATTACAATTGATGTTACTAGTCTCATATAGAGTATAGACTCATAACTCGACTATATATGTTTTAAAAAATATAATTTTATTAAAAGTTCCAATAAATATTTTTTAATATATATCTTTCGTAGAAATTAGAATTTTGATTAGTTGAATAAATTTAAATTTATCCAACAAGTTTTTTTTTTCAAAAATTTCTAACAACTTATATAGGTTATATATAAATATTGTGCAGTTGTTAACAAATCAAATCTTATAGTCAAACAGTAAACGCTTACCACTTTGACTTAAAGTTTCAAGATCAATTCTTCATAATGACAATTAATTGTCATTATTATCAAAGGTGGGGTGGGCCATCGGATGGTGGAGCGGTCAGACTCATTTACATTGATTCTTTATTTCTTTCTCAAATCAATATTGAAACTGTCCTAGGGGTCAATGGCAAAAAGCTTCAGAAAATACCCAATAAAAAAAAATTGAAAATATATTGAAACTAATGACAACCTTAAGAGCATCTAAAGTACATACTCTCAAATAAAGTATCATATGCTTTCACGGTGCTCTATAAATTTAGGATAAAGATCCTCTGCTGAACAACATTGGTGTTGAACCATGTTGACCTTTTAGAGATCCATTGACACTTGACATTATAAAAAATGTGTGGCCAAGATTTATTCTTTTTATTTGTCCCTTTAAATAAAACCAAAACTACACCGTTTTTTTTTTCACATAATTTTCTTCATCTTCATATTTCCATTCCTCCATTCAATTCCAACACAAAAATGCATAAAACCCCTAAAATGATCATGAAAGTAAATCTAAAACTACACCGTTTGGTTGTCCAAACCTTAAGTTATCAAACTTGTATTCATTGATTTTTTGTTCTTCATCTTCTTCCCATTCCGACTATCGCACGAAATAAATCTCTATTTCTTCTCCTCTACGAATCCCGCACAAATTCTCTCCTCCTCAAAAATATTTTGGTTTGATTCCATTAAAAAAAATTCCTAAAGCTGAAGGTGCTTCTGCTTTCCTTCCAAATTAATGTGTTGTGTGTTCCAATTTGTTTTTCCTTAAAAGTTTTGATCTCTTAAATCTATCTCTTAATATCACAATAAATCTCTTTCTTCTTCTCTAACTTTGAATCTCCGGTACGTAATTTGTTCTTTTGGGTTCTGATTTTTTTTAACAAAAAAGAAATAAAACTTGTTTGTTTTCTGTCAAATGAAGCTGTCGAAATCATTCAGGGGTTTGATACAATTCTAGTGTGTTGAGTTTGATGAAATACAGAGGTCTGATGCAATTAGACTATTGATAATGCTAAGTGTTATGGATTCAACTCTGTGTTTTTCTTACTTTTCTTATTTTTTTTGTAGCTTTCAAAGGTTTCGGCTGATAGCAGCTGTTTTGGTCTCTTCAATTGTGTGTGGGTCTTGGTAGATTCTATACTTGTGGGTTAAGCTCTGTGTTCCATGAGGGTCTAGGTGTTGTTGGTTCGTGATTATTTTAGGGGTTTTTATGCAGTTTTATGTTGGAATTGAATGGAGGAATGGAAATAAGAAGATGAAGAAAATTATGTGAAAAAAAAAAAAAAGCAAAACGGTGTAGTTTGGGGGGGTTCAAAATTTTTTTGTTACTATTTGGAGGGGCTTTTGTGAAAATATCACTAGTTTACTAATGTAAATTTAAAAGGCACCTATTTAGGTGACCAGACAAAAATACCCTCATTTTTTATCATTTTGCGTCTGAAGAGAAAAAAGTTGAGAGAGAAAACAGTGAAAAGAGAGACCTTGGGTGCAAGAAATTTGGTACTAAATCTCACGGGAAACCTACCGGCGGTGGCGATACAGTCTTGAAGTCAACGAGAAGGTGATATGATTTTCTCACGCGTTTTTGTTATTAAAACTTTTATGTGCGTTTGATGTTGGATGTTGGTTAGACATGTATATTAGGTTTAATTTGATTTGTTGTTGATTAGGTTTGTTTGATTAGGTTAGGGTTTAAATTTATGAAAAAATTATGTTGAACACGATGAAGTTCTAGGTTTCCGAGCCTTTTAAAACCTTAGTCGAACGTTTTCCGAGCTTTTTCACATGTAATCCGAACCTTTTCCGAGCAATTTGAATAGGTTTCTATAATTTGAATTTCCAAGCCTTTTAAAACCTTTTCCGAGCTTTGTCATATGTAATCCGAGCCTTTTACAAGCAATTTAAATAAGTTTCTACAATTTGAATCTCCGAGCCTTTCACACTGGCTCCGAAACTTTTAAAATAGGATCCGAGCTTTTTAAAACACTGTCCGAGACTTTTAAATAGTAATTTGAGCCTTTTAAGGAATATGAATAGGTTTCTAGAATTAGAATCTCCGAGCCTTTTACAACTTGTTTCGAGCATTTTCAATAACTGTCCAAGACTTTTAAATAGTAATTCGAGCCTTTTATATTAAATTTTTAATTTTGAATCTTTGAGCCTTTTAACACTGGTTTCGAGCCTTTTGAATAACCGTCCGAGACTTGTAAAAAGTAATCCGAGCCGTTTGATTTGGTTGGAAATTTTTTTAGCTCCGAGCCTTTATATACACTATCCGAGCCTTTTGAACAGTAATCCGAGCTTTTTAATTTTTTTTACCTGTGTTTGTGAATTTTTTTACCTGTGTTTGTGAATTATAGTCTTCGAGCCTTTTTATATAGTTTCCGAGCCTTTTCATATAGTGTCCGAGTCTTTTCATATAGTTTCTGAGCCTTTTCATATAGTATCCGAGTCTTTTCATATAGTTTTCAAGCCTTTTCATGTAGTGTTCGAGCCTTTTTATATAGTGTCCGAGACTTTTCATTTTTTATATTATTTATTTTATTTAACTAGATATATTTTTTTTATGTCAATATGCAGATGAGGAATCAACTAAAAAATTCGCTTAAAACTCCAGATGAAGAAAGGTACTCGGGGAAAATAACTTGACATGACCATTTTGATGACCTTACAGATATCAACAAAGCACTTAACAAGGTACCTGAACATCTTGCGGTCGAAGAACGACGTCGATATACTGAGTTGTGTTTTGGACACCTCCTTCGAATGGATCATGGGATGAAGTTTTCAGCTGGCATTGTACATCGGTTGCTTATTCGCGAGTTGCATCACGATGGGCCTGAAGATGAGATGAGATGAGATGAGATGAAGATGAGTTGCATCACTTGGACACTTTTGATGCGTTCCCATGGGGTGCACACGTGTATAGGCGGTTTATATACAGTTTCAAGCATGCGTTGGATGGTCGACGTAGGCGATTTGAACAACTCCAGCGACGAAAGGGCATTGACGTACACACCACGGAGACATACAACATATATGGTCTAATGCACGCCCTGTTGGTAAGAATTTTGAATTTGTTATTTTTTCCATATGACTGATGTATTGTATTGGATTCTTATCGTTCTTAGCTGTTTCGCAGATATTTGCTTTCGAGATTATCCCCGAGCTTGGCAACATCGGATGTGGGAAGCTGAGGGAAATCAAGCTCTCCCCCCGAATTCTGAAGTAGGAGTTGAGTACGCGACCGAGGGGGGAGAGTTGAGTATCATTTTCCTCGAAAGTGTAAATATCTATAAATATATATATATATATATATTTTTTTTGTTATGTTCATAACTATTAGTATGTATACAATTACATTGGTCTAACTGCAATTTCAGATGTTTACGAGGGTGAAATTGGTGCCGACGACAACTGAGAGGATTGAACGGTACTTCGAGGGCATTTCCTAGGGAGGCAATTTGTATGATGCTGATGTCGGTGATATACCTGTTCCCGTCTCTGACCTTGAACAATATACAACTGTCGGAACCAGTGACACTGAGGGTCCGTCTTTCGAACCCAGTGATACGGAGGGTTTTGACTCGGACGGTCGTAATATTCGTCCCGCAAGAACTAGGCGGGTTCGATTCACGTTGCCTAGAGAGCCTCGAACTAGAGATGACTCTCGAACTGGAGATGACTCACGAGGAGGCGTTGGAGGGCAAGCAGAGGTACGTATAATTCTTTTTACCGTATTATTTAATTTCAATCGAGTGAACGGTTTTAGTACTGACAATTTCGAAATCCTTTCAGGACCGTCGGTATACTGAACTGATGGATACGTTACGCGAGTTATAGGAGGAGATGCGAAAGAGTAATAAGAAGCGAGATCAACAGCATCAGGAGTTGCTAGATTTGTTTCGGGGGCTTCAGGGTTCGACGTCGCACGCCCATACTCAAGGTACACGGTTCGATGACCCACCCTTCAATGACGAAGACGGACACCGAGACTTCAGTCCCAGAGGGAGGACAGGTAGTCATTAGGGTGATCAGCAGGGGCCTGGTGTGACACCAAGAGAGTAGGTTACTCGTGGTACTAGTGGTACAGATACAGCACCTATGGAGATAGAGTAGGAACCTCAGCAGGTTTTACCAGACCAGCCTGTTCATTCTCAAGACCTGGTACAGAGCACCTTCTTACAGCACACCCCTCCGGTCGATCCTAGTGCAGAGCACCCCTTCATTCATTCCACAGGGAAAGAGATCCCTAATCTCAGCGCACCCAAAGAGCTTACACCTGCAGGCGATCGACGGCGACATAATTCCTACTTACAGCGCACCCCTGCAAGCAATACACAGAGACAGAGTCCCTCTATACATCGCACCTCTGGAGGCAATACACGGGGACAGAGTTACTCCTTACAGTGCACCCATCCAGTGGATCGTACTGAGCTGGACCGGATTCCCCCACCCCTTCAATGTCAGGATCGGGTTCGCAAGCCAGGTTGGCAGCAGCGGATCCCATACACTAACCCCTCTCGGCCGAAGAGGCCAAGGATTATGCCATAGCCACCACATGTATGGACGCCCCACGCATTGATAAATCATGACCACCTTGCGGCCTACCAAGCTTATAAGAGGAACTCGACTGGGGAATTGTAAGTATAATGGCAGATATTACAAAAAAAAAAATTGTATTTTGAAACTCCTAAGTAAAACTACTTTCTTATCTAACCTCTTCAACAATTATGCAGGCGTGATGTGGATCTACTCGAGCCAGTTGGTGTCCCTTGGTTCCATCGGTTTCAAACCAACATTATAGAGTTGGAGGATACGGTATGGTCCTTACTTGAACATTATGTATATGATGTTTCTGAAATAGTAGAATGCTAACAATACAAAATGTTGAAATTGTCAGCATATGGACGTGTACTTGCATATTCTACGGAAGCGTTAGAGATATTACTCCACTGTCTATGGTCCGAGGATCAACATACTGGATTCACAGTTCTATGTAAGTGTTTAAGTTGTACGGTTTTTGAATCTCTATTTATATGTTTCGTACATCTTTTAGCTAACGTTTTATAAATTTTCTTTGTACATTCATGGTTATTGAATGACTGGGAGAGATTGATGGGAAGTGGGGCCGACAAACCCCGCCGTAGTTAGTCTTTGTTCAAGCATCAGTGGTCCACTGATGACCTGATGGTGGTACGTGGATTGGTCCCGGCAGGAACCAAACCATGGAACGAAGTTGACTTGGTCAGTGTTTAATTTACATTGTTTGAATTAGAATTTTAAATAAATTTCACACTGATAACACTTTGTTAAAACACATACAGGTTTTGATTCCTTACAACCTTGGATGTACGCATTGGGCACTAGCCAGCGTCGACTTCACAACAGGGAGTATCTACCTGATAGACCCGTTCAGACAGGAGGTACCATTTCGCCATAGGAAAACGCAGCTCGCTTGCTTACGATATTTTTTACCGACGATGCTGCATGATGTGGACTTTTACGGTCGCAAACGGAGGGGCGATATGACGTACACATTGCAGAATAAGCCCTTTTCCACTCAACATTGTGTCTAGAGACCGAGTGCCCCAACAGGATAAAGGGTATGACTATTTTAAGATCTTATTCTATCCCAATTGGTTTTTATAACATTCAATTCTAACGGTTGTTTATGTGGTGAATTGCAGTGGTAACTGTGGTGCCTATACTTTGAGATTGATAAAGTACTTGGCAATAAACAGGGATACGTTCGACTGGTCAGAAAACGAAATGGGCACCATCCGAGAGAAGATGGTTGTAGAGGTTTTTTGTAACTCGAAGGATTGGTCTTCCAGTTAGTGATTTAGTTGATGTACATAACATTTGAGTAATGAAATGAAATGATTTAAAAAAAAATTTAGTTGTTTGCAATTAACACTTGAACACACATTTAATATATTGAAATCCATAAACAATACAATGAATTGTAGACACTATAACAAAAGATCCAGTATGGCATTAAACGAACAACCAATAAATATATCATAATAGTTCAACATAAAAAAGCATAATAACCAACGATCTCATAACACAACTGTATCGAGCATGGTTCCCAACATCTGAACGATGTTGGAAGACATCAAGTTGGAGACATCAAGTTGGAGACATGTTCCTCAAAGTGCTTCCTAGCATCTTGCCGTCCCACATTAGCAATCACAAGCTTTTTTGGTGGCAATTCAGGGGCCTCTTGTACTGCCTTGTTATGTTTGATCGCCTTCCTCAATGGCTCCATTCATTCCACGGTAGAGTCTTTCTTAGGGCACGTTTGTTTGTTGTGTCCAATTGAATGACAGATGCCGCACTTATGACGGTATTCATCGGGAACACTTATGATGGGACCTTCATTAACCATCGGCGGGTTGGAGCATTGCTTGCTATTATGTCCTGATTGTCCACATCTTCTACACGATTGTGTGGTTGTCCTCTCCTAAGACGAGGCATGTCGACCCTCCATCAGGCGACCTGATTGTCTTTTCGACTTTGGATTTAAAACTACCCGAGATGCGATGTCGGATGGCACTACCTATGAAGAAAGATAGCCAACAGGCATAATAGGAACCGAGTATGCATCAATAAGTGTCTCTCTCTTGTAGTAGTCCGCACACAGAGATGTGAAATCCAAGTTTCGCTCCCTCCAACAATGAAAACAATGAGATTCACGTTTGTGGGTAATATAAATCGTTAACTGTAACATCTCATGTACCTTGCCGCTGCGAGTGCATGAGAACATGGGAAATGGTCCATTTGGAATTTGTTGCATGTGTAAGTCTTCAAGTGTAAGTTACCATCCATTGGTTTCCCTTCAACTTGACGGAGAATATGTTCCAGTCAACCGAATTTACAGTTATATAATTGCACTTCTCGACATGTTTTAGGATCACAAGATGTGCTGCGTAGGTCAATTGATGATGCATGGACCGTGCAGCTGCATGACGATTGTGAAACCACTTTGGTAGCATATTCCTAATGAACTCCACCAATGTCATCATTGGCAGTTGCCGTGCGAATTTTAGGCATGAGTTTATGCACTCTGCAACATTTGTGGTCATCAGTCTGCACCTTCTTTGGGGACAGTGTACGTGAGACCACTTGTATGGACCGGCAGCAATGGCATAATCAAATGCACCCTTGAGCAGCCTACGTAACTCCTCCATATGCCTGTTATAATTGAATTCACTGTACGTCCTAGCTGCTGAATCCATTATGTCGGCAACATCCTTTATGTGGAATCGCTTCTTCATATTTTCACCAAAATGCCAGCAACGTATAGTATGGGTTGCATAAGGGAACACTTTAGAAATCCCCGCTTCAATGCTTGCATGGCGATCGGAAATGAAAACCAGATCATCTATATGACCAAAGGCACCCCTCAAGCATTCCAAAAACCACTCCCATGAAAGGTTGTTTTCTGAGTCACCGTACCCAAAAGCAATTGGATACACCTATTCGTTTCCATCTTGTACAGTTGCAACAAACATTGTACCCCCGAATCTTTCCTTCAAATGGGTACCATCAACTGCAATCATAGGACGCATACACCTCCGGAAACCTCTAATTGAGGACCCTAACGACATGAAAAAGTACAGGAATGTATCATCGTCTACGCACTGTAAGTCGGTGATTGTGCCAGGATTTTACTGTTCCAAAACGTACGTAAAAGATAGTAACAGTTTGAAACTTTCTTCATGCGTTCCATAGGTCAATGACAATGCATATTGCAAGGCACCATGTGCCTTACTGTACATGACTGGATGCCATACATTGTTTTCATATCAGCGATTATCTCCTTTGGACGCATGAGACGACCACCATGTTGTTGAAGTCTAGGTGCAATGACTTCTCCGATTATGACTGCACTAGCTTGTCAGTGGCAACAGTGAACCTCCTCCAAAGGACAACTATGTTGGTTGACAAAACTTCTGACTTGGAAGTAAGTCCCTTCATTTCTCCTCACCGCTCTTAATTTCCACGTACAGTCGTCAATGATGCAAACTAGATGTAACGTTGTCTTATTAGACCTTTTCACCTTCCATTCAAAGTTCTCCCGCATTGGAAAAAGGCCAACTAGCCTCTTCAAATCCTTTTTACTCGGGAAAAATTGACCTTTATAAATCATGCTTGTAAGTTCTTGCGTTGCCAAGGTGCTGCTTCTACCAATACAAAACGAGTATGACTCTACTACGGGAATAACCCACGTTATCGTATTATCAGAATCAGATACAGTTATATCATGTCGGACCTCGGAAGTCCCAGGTATATTTGGTATAGTGCAACTAACTCCTTGTACATGTCTTCCTTGTGTTTGAATTTGTATAGGCTCTTCATCCACATTTTCTAAATCATCTACCTGTTCATTATTTACCTCATTATCCACCTCATGGTTCGGGTAATTGTTCATCTCATTGTACTGCTCAATTCTATAACCAAACACATCACCAAATTAAGGTTCAACTACTTAGTCAACCGTTACCGGTGGGACACCACACATGTTTTCCCCACTTTCGGTGAAACTCCTTTGGGGAAACACTTGATTGCTACCGCTAAAGGATCCAAATTGTTGGGTATTTTCAGGAGGAGGAATAGCATTCCCTATCACATCTCCAGTTGTCCTCTGAGTTAGACTTACACATACTTGAGGGATCACCCGATCTTCCCCTAGCATAAACTGAACATCATAGTTATTTCTTATAAATGTACGACATGTACTGCCAGGAACGATTGATATTGATGCCAGATCAACATTGAATTTGTTTACATCATACTCACAATGGTATGCACGATCGCCACCAATTCTTCTTAAGTAATATTCTTTGACATATACATTCCATAGTTATCAGATCCAACAAACCTCTGACTTCCGTCGGGTAGTTGCTCTCATCGACCGTTGTGAGATATTACTATTCTAACCCGATTCATGATGCTGTCAAATTAATCAAAACTATTAATAAAACTCAGGAGTACAAAATATTTTCACAAATTACATATACAAAGCCTCGGGTGAGGATATTTAAAAGGCTCGGAGAACACTAGAAAAGTCTTAGAAAATACATGAAAGTCTCGAAGAAGACATTTTTGGTCTCGAAAAAGACTTTAAAAGGCTCGATTAGTAATTCAATGAAAAGTCTCGGAGAAGACTTGAAAATGCTCGATTAGTGATTCTTTGAAAAGTCTCGGGGATGACTTGAAAAGTCTCGGAGAAGACTTGAAAAGGCTCAATTAATGATTTTTGAAAAATCTCGGAGATGATATGAAAAGGCTTGGAAAAGACATGAAAAGCATCGATTAGTGATTTTTGAGAAGACATGAAAAGGCTCACAGAAGACTTGAAAAGGCTCGATTAGTGATTTTTGAAAAGTCTCGAATAAGACATGAAAAGGCTCGGAGAAGACTTGAAAATGCTCGATTAGTGATTTTTGAAAAGTCTCGGAGATGACATAAAAAGGCTCGGAAAAGACTTGAAAACACTCAGAGAAGACTTGAAAAGGCTCAATTAGTGATTTTTGAAAAGGCTCAATTAGTGATTTTTGAAAAGTCTCGGAGATGATATGAAAAGGCTCGGAAAAGACATGAAAAGGCTCGAAGAAGACATGAAAAGGCTCGATTAGTGATTTTTGAAAAGTCTCGGAGAAGACATGAAAAGGTTTAGTGATTTTTGAAATATCTCGGAGATGATATAAAAATGCTCGGATAAGACATGAAAAAGCTCGGAAAAGACTTCAAAAGGCTTGATTACTGATTTTTGAAAAGTCTCAAAGATGATATGAAAAGGCTTGGAGAAGATATGAAAAGGCTCGGAGAAGACATGAAAAGGCTCGATTAGTGATTTTTAAAAAATACTCGGAGAAGACATGAAAATGCTCGGAGATCATTTTAAAAAGCTAGGATACTACTTTAAAAAGCTCGGAAAAAGGTGACAAAGTCTCGAAGATCCACAATTGTCACAATGAAAATGTGAACAAATGAAAAGAAGTATTTGCAATAAATATTACCTTGTTGTAATGAAACACGTCCAGTTGTTTGGATCTTGAACTTACATTTGTATTGAGAGTGAGAGAGCGAGAGAGAGAGAGAGACTAACTCAGTTATCGCTTTTGTTGGAAGTGTGGAGAGAGAAAAGTACAAACAGAATAACATAAAAGATTATCTAAGGGCAATTTTGGTAGTTCACCATAATAGGTGTCTTTTAAACTTAAGTTATTAAACCGATCATAGAGTCACCAAATGAGTTGGAAAAGGTGATACTTTCCACCATTTCCTTACATTTGGGTGTAGTTTTAGTTTTATTTAGAGGGACAAATAAAAAGAATAAATCTTAGCCACAGATTTTTTTTAAAGTCAAGTGTCAACGGATCTTTAAAAGGTCATTATGGTTCAGCAAAGGATCCTTGTCCATAAATTTATGACTTAGCTCGAGAAATTTTTGTAGAGTTTGCTTTCTTTGATCTCCAAATATAGAGTTCCAAATTTTGAGATTCTAAAACTACATCTGATAATTTACATTCAATTTTCACTCTTGTATCTATAATTATAAAAAAAAAAATGTCAGATATTTATATTATTTTTACTTTTTTAAAAATTTAATTAACATATAATAAAATTCAATTTATAAATTCTATCATCATAAAATATATACTATAAGAAATGTCTCTTCTAAATTTTTTGAATATTAATTAATAATATTTTTATTTATCAACGCTATCCTAATCTTATACTTTACAACAAATCAATAATTAAGAAACAAACAAACCTCATTTACATAATTACATATGGTAGGGAGTCTAATCCTTTGCATTATGATCTAATAATAGCAACTACTAGGGTACAGGAGCTCATTAGCTATACAGTATAAACCCTTGTATAAAAGTACCCACGCATCAAGCTTCGATCAATTGAACATAACACAAAAATAAGCAGAAGCAAGAAATAATTAAGCAGCTGGGATGGCTTCATCGGTGGAAACGCAACCCGAACCCAATACGCAGCAAGAAGAAGAAGAAGCGTATAATAAGGAAGGTAATAAGAAAGATCTGCTAAATAAAGATGGGAAGACTAATTCTATATGATTCCTGATTTGCTACAGATTCTACATATTTGCATATCAATTGTAATTATGTAGATTTATTTATTTCTATCATTGTACAATTAAGATCCTTAGTTTTAGCATTTACCTTTTCATTGTAAGCTGTATAAATCACCCTGTTAATATCAGTAATAAACATGAATCAATTCCTTCAAGCGTGAGCACCATAACTCTTTATGGTATCAGAGCTTCAAATACTCAACCGAGTAAAACACTAAGCCTTGCTTCCTTTCTTCATCTTTGCTCCAATGGCAAACGAACCCAAGACCCCAGAATCTGTCACCAACAGTTCTGTTGTAGTTGTGAATCCATTGACTCACAAGTACTCTACCCTAGTCTCCATTAATGTTGCTGCTTAAGCACCCATTAAACTCACCACATCCAATTATATGTCCTGGAAAATTCAGTTCACTTCTCTTCTTACTGGGTATGATATTCTAGGCTACATAGATGGAACACTTCCCTGCCCTCGACCAGTTATCAAGGAGAATGGGCAAGATCAAGTTAATCATGCCTATTCTCTTTGGATTCGTCAAGACAAGTTGATCTTAAGTGCTATTATTGCTTTACTGATAGAAACCATGGTACCTTTCATTCGATTATGCAAAACCTCTAAGGCTGTTTGGGATAAACTTAAATCCACATATGGGAAACCATCAAGGGGTCATATTATGGCTCTCAAGTCACAACTAAGGAAGATCACCAGAGGAAACAAGAACATCACAGAGTTTATGCATCTAGTCAAAAGCATTGCTGATGAGATTTCAGACCTAGATACACCAATTGGAGAAGATGAACTCACGTTGATCATCATTGAGGGAGTTGGAAATGATTACAAGGAATTATCTGCTGCTATACGTGCTCGTGATAATCCAATCTCGTTTGATGAATTACACGAGAAACTCCGAAACTTTGAAATTTATCTACAACAAGAAAATAAAGAGTCCAGTACTCAGATCACTGATAATGTTGCTGTCAAGTCAAAAAACAATGGAGGATGGAAGAACAACAACCGTGACAAATCAAACAACAATAGCATTGAAAATCAATATAACAGCAGCAATCAATCTTGTGGAGGAAATCAGTTTCGGCAGGGAACTCAGACCAGTGGTGGCACTCAATTTCAGCAAGGTCCAAATTCCAACTTTCATAACAACAATCGAAATCCTAATGCTAAACCATATAAGGGTTTTTGTCAGTTGTGTGAACAGCAGGGTCACACTGCCAAACGTTGCCCAAGTTTTCGATCTACCTCCTGGAATCCTTCCTCGTAGCAGTCATATCTGCAACAGTCATATCTGCAGCAGTCCTATGGCCAACCTCGACCATCTTATGGACCGCTATGAGCACACTTTGTGGCTCAACCATCTGCCTCACTAAACTGGCTGGTAGACTCAAGAGCCTCACATCATGTAACAAGTGACCTGAATAATCTATCTCTTCATTCAGAATATAATGGTTCAGATGACATCATGATCGGCGACGGTACTGGACTCTCCATCACTCATACTGGGACAGCCAAATTGCCTTCTTCCTCTCAACCTCTTTTACTTACCAATGTTCTTTGTGTACCAAACATGAAAAAGAATTTACTTTATGTATCTAAACTTTGTAGCACCAACAATGTTTCTGTTGAATTCTCACCTTTTTCTTTTGTTGTGAAGGATCTTCAAACAGGAGATCTGCTTAAAGAAGGATCGAATAAGGACGGTGTCTATGAATGGCCAGCTCATCGTGCACCATCTTCTCTCAAATCTCATACTGCATTTATCTCTCTCAAAGCATCTCCTCAAGAATGGCACAACCGGCTTGGTCATCCATCTTTAAAGATTCTTAAACACATTCTTTCTTCCTCTAATCTTTCTGTTTCTTCTTTGTTGCAATCTATTTTTAATTGTATTACTTGCCAATGTATTAAAGCTCATAAGCTACCCTTTCAAACCTCAACTCTTCAAAGCTCTTATCCACTTGAACTTGTTTTTTCAGATGTTTGGGGCCCTTCACCTATAAAATCTCATGATGGTTTCAGCTACTATGTTGTTTTTGTAAACCATTTTACAAAATACATTTGGTTATTTCCATTAAAATTTAAGTCAGATGTTGCTTCTACATTTTCTTGCTTCAAACTTATTGCTGAGAAATTATTTCACCGACCTATTATCTCAATATATACAAATGGTGGTGGTGAATTTCAGGCACTCAAATCAATTGTCGAATCAAATGGGATTACACCTGTCTACACCACCCCATACACCCGAACATAATGGTTCCGCTGAAAGGCGTCAACGACATATTTGAGAAACAGGTCTTACTCTCCTACATCATGCCTCTATTCCCTTAAAGTTTTGGACCGATGCATTTTTCACTGCTGTGTACTTAATCAACCGTATGCCTACACCAATCCTTTCTTTCCGATCACCCTTTGAGAAATTATTTGGTCGTTCTCCAAATTATGAAAAACTCAAAGTGTTCAGTAGCTTATGTTATCCATGGCTCAAACCATACACACATCATAAGCTAGATCCTAAGTCCAAGCCATGTGTCTTCTTGGGATATTCCACCACACAAAGTGCCTTCAAATGTTTTGATCCAGCATTAAAAAGGGTGTATATTTCTCGACATGTAAAATTTGTAGAAAATATATTTACTTTTCAGAAACTTGACTGTGATCTTCCAAGATTCAACTCAGATTCTTTACTTAGCTGGTTTCCTGATATACATGCTCCAATTAACTCTCATATATCCATCAATTCCAATTCCTCTACATTAGCCTCACATCTAGGAGATTTAGTTTCCCCTTCTGAATCTTTCTTGATTTCTCCAACTCCCCATAACTCCTCTAATCCCACTGATCACGTCACTTCCAAAAATATATCCTCCCATGAAAACTCTCCACAACCAATCCCCATTCAAAATATATCCTCTCATGAGTAGTCTTCATTAGATCTTCCTTATTACGCCAACCATACAGATTCCTCAGTTGCACATCCTTTGCCACAAGAGAATCAGGTAAGTCCTCTTCACTCTCACTCTAGGCAACCGCCACCACCACCGGACCGTATTGTTACTCGCTCACAAAATAATATATTTAAGCCTAACCCTCATTTCTTTATGTCTACACTTCACTCTCCTCTTGATCAGGTTGAACCAACAACTGCTTCCCAAGCTATGAAAATTCCTCAATGGAGGCAGGCTATGTCAGAGGAGTTCGATGCTCTTATCCGCAATAACACCTGGGTTCTTGTTCCACCACATCCTTCTCAGAATCTAGTAGGGTGCAAATGGGTGTTTAGATTGAAACGAAATCCATATGGCTCTGTCAATCGTCACAAAGCTCGCCTTGTCGCCAAAGGTTTCCATCAGCGACTTGGCCTGGACTTTCATGACACCTTTAGCCCTGTCATCAAGCATACTACAGTTCGAATTTTGCTAAGCTTAGCTCTCACTCGGGGTTGGTCTTTACGGCAATTGGACGTCAATAATGCCTTCCTCCATGGCCACATTTCAGAGGATGTATTTATGGCTCAACCAGTTGGGTTTGTTGATTCTACTCGTCCTTCTCATGTTTGCAAGTTACAAAGAGCTCTCTATGGCCTCAAGCAAGCCCCACGGGCCTGGTATCAAAAGTTGAAAACGTTTCTTATTTCTGTTGGCTTCTACAATTCCAAGTCTGACACATCTCTTTTCATCTACTCGCATGGCTCTAATCTCATGTACTTGCTTGTTTATATGGATGACTTAATTCTAACTGGTAACACATCCTCTATCTTAGACAAATTTGTCTCTCAACTTGCTGCTGCCTTTTCCATCAAAGATCTGAGCCCTCTTACCTATTTTCTTGGTGTTGAAGTTGTTTACACTGCTTCTGGTATCCACCTTTCTCAACATAAGTATATTCGTGATGTTCTTTCTCGAACAAAGATGCTTGATGCAAATGTGGTTCATACTCCTCTCTCTTCATCTACCCCATTATCACTCACGGATGGGTCTAATTTATCTGACAGCGAAGCAACAGATTATCGCCAAACTCTTGGCAGCCTTCAGTATGTTCTTCTTTCTCGCCCTGATATTGCTTTCACGGTGAATCGTCTATCTCAGTTTATGCACAAACCAACTTCTCATTAGGCAGCGGTGAAAAGATTGCTTCGGTATCTTAAAGGCACTCTTAATCATGGCTTGTTTCTTCGGAAAAACTCACCTCTTTCACTTCATGCCTATTCTGATGCTGACTGGGCTACTAACTTGGATGATTGTACCTCTACTACAGCTTATGTTGTATTTTTGGGCCATAATCCAGTCTCTTGGAGCTCCAAGAAACAAAAATTTGTTACTCGCTCCTCTACAGAGACTAAGTACCGTGCTGTTGCTTCAACTGCTGCAGAAGTTAGATGGATTCACTCGATTCTTCGTGAACTTGGTGTCTCCGTCTCCACTCCAACTATTTATTGTGACAATGTTGGCTCTACTTACCTTTGTGCCAATCCTATTTTTCACTCTTGCATGAAGAATATCGCCATTGATTTCCATTTCGTTCATGATCATGTTCAGAATGGCTCTCTTCGTGTTTCTCATGTTTCTTCACAAGATCAACTTGCTGATTCCCTAACCAAGCCTCTTTCTCGCCATCAGTTCTGTCTACTTCGTTCCAAGATTGGTGTTACTGATAGGACCCCCATCTTGTGAGGGTATAATAAGGAAGGTAATAAGAAAGATCTGCTAAATAAGGATAGGAAGACTAATTCTATATGATTCCTGATTTGCTACAGATTCTACATATTTGCATATCAATTGTATTTATGTAGATTTATTTATTTCTATCATTGTACAATTAAGATCCTTAATTTTAGCATTTACCTTTTCATTGTAAGCTGTATAAATCACCCTGTTAATATCAGTAATAAACATGAATCAAGTCCTTCAAGCGTGAGCACCATAACTCTTTACTATTCATATGCCAATAACCTTGGAATGAGCGTGGTGTTACCCATGGCCTTGAGAACAGCAGTAGAGCTCAATGTTTTCGACATCATAGCCAAAGCTGGTCCTGGAGCCAAGCTCAGTGCTTCAGAGATTGCAACCAAAATACCCACCACAAATCCAAATGCACCCAACAAGCTCGACCGGATCCTCAGGCTTCTGACGAGCTACCGAGTGCTTGATTGCTCCCTTAATTCTGGCCGGGAAAGGCTGTACGGCATTTCTCGTGTGTTGAAATACTTTGTAAGTAATGAAGAGGGTGTTTCATTGGCTTCTTACTTGGTTTTGCCTCTACAAAGTGTATTCTTAGAGAGCTGGTAAGTCTTATGTATATACATATAATTTTTGTGTTAATCTTTTCTTCCTGTTGTTTTCTAGGATAGCTGGTCAATTATTATTTTCCACATGTTAATATATATATATATATATATATATATATATATATGTTATTTGTTTAATTGTAGGACTAAACTGAAAGATGCAATCACGAAGGGAGGTTTTCCATTCAACATGATGCATGGAATGCATCTGTTTGAGTATGCTGCCACAAACCCCAAGTTTAATGAAGTATATAACAATGCATTGTTCAACTCCACAACCATATTGATGAAGAAGACACTAGAATCCTACAAGGGTTTTGGGCAGTTCAAGCAGCTTGTTGATGTTGGTGGCGGATTGGGAATGACACTCAGCGCTATCACTTCCAAATACCCACATATTAAGGCTATCAACTTTGACCTCCCTCATGTTATCAACGATGCCCCATCATATCCTGGTATGTATATATCCAAATGTAACTGTATTGTTAATGGATCTAGCAACCATACAGTTACTGTATTGTAGCTAGAGCCTTTATTGGAATCATATGTAGTTTAATTTGTTGATATACATTTATTTTCTTATTTATGAGGCAGGAGTGGAACATTTAAGTGGAGATATGTTCCAAAGTGTTCCAAAAGGTGATGCTATTATTTTGAAGGTTAGTTTTTCAATAATCTTTCTGCTATATATAACTTTAAAGATGACGATATGGAATGATGAATGACAATTATGAATATGGATATTTTGCAGTGGATACTTAATTGTTGGGATGACAATAATTGCTTAAGGTTGTTAAAGAATTGCTACAAAGCAATTCCAGAAGATGGAAAAGTAATAGTTATGAATAGAGTCCTGCCTTTGGAGCCTGAGGCAAGTGAATCTGCAAGGGACATCTCCCTTGTACATGTATATCTGATGATCCGGGATGGAGCAACAGAGAGAACGAAAGAAGAATACATGGCCTTGGCAACCGGAAGTGGATTTAAGGGTATCAACTTTGTATGTTGTGTGCGAAATTATTATATCATGGAGTTCTTCAAGTAGATCATTTGCATATATATTATATATGCTTATATTACTATTGCTGTTTGATGGATTTCTGTTCTTTTTTCTTGTTTTAATGAAATAAGCTTTTTAAGTAAGGTCTCGAACACTAGCCGAGCTTCTTCAAATATATATGTATATCAGTACATATGTTACTCATGTATTGTGGAGTTGTTAAAATAAAATAATAAATGGTGTGCTTAATTATGGTTATCATAATTAATTTAATTGTTGTGAATGTAATTTAATTGAGGCTCCTTTTCTGCATAAAACAACTACGGATTCAGATCTCCTGCTATGATAATCTTTTTCCTTATCACAATCGGTTAAAAATAATATACAGATTTTAAAATAAAATAAAAAAATGAAAAAATGAAAAGAAATAAATCTTAGCCATCATATACGGATGTCAGAAGATCTACTGAGGTCAGAACATGAGATTATCTTAGAAGAGGATCTCAATTCTACAACTACATAATCTCCTTCAATTATTGTATAATAATAAGATTAATTATGTGATGATTGATGACCCCACATTTCATTTCCGGTTATATATTGCCAGGTGAAGTAAATTTCCAGCGGATAAGATGAGGATGGATAGGGTAAACTCCTTACACTTACACCACGAGGTTACGTATTCGAGTACCCACTCTCTCTCAAAAAAATCCCGAATTTATGTTATAGTGTAATAATACTTTAAAAAAACAAAAAAAGTATGTTTCGATCATCTGGAATTTACATGTAACCTAAAGAAAAATGGGTGAGTGAATTAAGTTATGTTCTAAAGGGAACTAATTCCCTCCACCCACGTGAGGAATTAAATTCACTTTGCAATGAGATTTTATTCCCTCCCATTTTCATTCCTGAATAATAAATGTGTTATATATTCAATTCATCATTTCTAATCATAATAACAATAATTTACCAATAGCGAAAGCTTGGTGGCTCAACTAGTAGATGGACGAGCTTGAGATATGGGTAAATAACTTTCAGGTCAGCGGTTCGAATCCGACCATTAGAAAAAACTTTCAAAAAAAAAAAATACCTGGTCCCGGATAAATAGATATTGTCAAAAAAAAAAAAAAAAAAAACAAAGGAATTGAGATACACTGTTGCGTGTTGAGAGCCTCTTTTTACATAAAGAATTAAAAAAATAATAATAATGCAATGAAAATAATTTTATTTTCATACCATTTTTTAGTGACATCAAATGTTAGGAGTTAGAAATTAATTTTTTAAGGAGAAAATATTTATTTGAATAAAAAGATATAAAATAATAAAAAAAATTTTAATAAATCTAATTAGATAACAAAATAGTGGGGTGTGATAACAAAAATATAATACAATAAAATTAAATAAAGAGTATTTTGGCATTAAGTGAGGTTTATTTACGAACTAGAGATATTTAAAATATTTTAGGGTTGTACTTACAAAAGGGGTGCCAATATCGCCACTCATAAAAAAAGTCATCAACTAAGTAATGGCCCTCTTCACGAATATGGTGGCACGGTGTTCAATATACCGACTATCATGTCCATGGATCGAAGAGGGTCATTGGGGTGCAAAATATACTTGATGCTACTCTTCTTCTTAAATGAGGTATTTTTACCACAAATTAATATTTAATTTTTAGGGTTATTAGCATTGATCCCCCTAAACTTTATGTGAGTTTACATTTTACCCCTTAAACCTTTTTTTGTAGGCATTAAACTTCATGAACTCTCATTTATTGGCAAACAGTTTGGTTTATTACCACCCCCCCTCCCCCCCGAGGAACACTTGTTTGAGGAGGCATCTACAGTCAAGTTTTACCAATAAATAAAGAAAGTTTCTTCTTACAATCCACAAATTATCTATTTACACTCCAATTTAATTTTTTTTATTAATGACAATTTTAACCTGAATTAAAATTACTAAAAAAGACCAAAAAAAAAATGTAAACACACTCCAAACTAATTAAATTATATATATAATCTCTCTCATAAATCATTAGATTAAATATTACGTATTAAACTCTATCTCCTAAATCTGTTATTACCATATTAAACACACACACACACACACACACACACACACTCTCTCTCTCTCTCTCTCTCTCTCTCTCCATTTAAAAAAAAATCATATCTCCATACTTTCTTTCTCGATCAATCTCCGATTAATAGTTAAAGAAAAAAAATATTATGAATATTTTGGTTTTTAACTAACAATAATAAACTCTATCTCCTAAATATTACGTATTAAACTCTTTCTCCTAAATATGTTATTACCATATTAAAAAAAAAAAAAAAAAAAAAACACACACACACACACTCTCTCTCTCTCTCTCTCTCTCTCTCTCTCTCTCTCCATTTAAAAAAAATCATATCTCCATACTTTCTTTCTCGATCAATCTCCGATTAATAGTTAAAGAAAAAAAAACTTATGAATATTTTGGTTTTTAACTAACAATAATAAATATATATATATATTAAAAAGCAAATACCTTGTTTTTCATAAATAAATAAAAAAGATATTTGAAAACTTGATTTGTTGCAGCTATATTCGATCAAACTCATAATTTCTAAGACTAATGAAAGAATTAAAGTTCTCTAGGCAATCACATACCTACAAAAGTAACTGTAAGGACCTCTATTTTGTGATTGACTTATTTCATGACATACCACATTAGGGATGATTGTAATATAGGTAGCTTAGGTCATCTTGATGATTATCAAGGCAAGCTTCCAAGCATCCAGGTGACTTCAAGATCAAGAGCTTCAAAAGGTATATCACTTGACCTTGATTCTTGAAGAGATTAGGAGCACACGCACACTTGCTTGCATCTTTATCTATCGTGCATTTGTTACTATGCATGTGTGTTTCATTGATTCGTGCATATATGTCATTTAGCACACACACACTTTCATTGCATTTATTTGATTGCATTTGTGTTTCTCTTAATTGTGTGCTTATATGCTTTATAATCACACTTATGCATTTTCATATATTGCATATATTTTGTGTGTCACATGCCTGGTGATTATTCATGATGTTAACCATTCCCATGCATGTTATTTATTCACAACCACACTTGCACTTCATGTTAGTCTTAAGTGTGGTGTAATTTGTTTCCGTTTATGTGATCGAAAACGTCTGCGCTTGCACAATGTTGTGCATGTCTTAACACGGTGGTTGACCACTTGAGAAAGTCGCATCTTCTCTTGGATAAGTGTTAGATTTGGTTTGATTATTTGGAGTAAGTGTCTTGTTTCAAAAGATTGGATTTCAATGATTTTCAAAACTGACCTTTGTATGTTCTTGTGACCATAACTTTTTACACAAAGCTTCAAAATGAGTTTTGAAAATATTTGTACAAACTAGACACCCATACCTTTCCAACGTATATTATTCGTAATATTCCATGACCGTTTGGATTGGTTTTGATATCTCCAAATTGACCACTAAAACAAGGCATCTTTGCTATTTTCCAAATCTGACCTTTGGTCACTCAAATTACCATAACTTGTTTCTATAGATATCGAAATATCATTCTGTAAATAGGAGTAGAAAGTAGACTTCCATACCTTTCCAACGATATATCATACGAAAATTTTCGATATCTTTTGGTCATGTTTTGGGGCTCGAATCTTGAACCGATGCACTGTCTATGCATTACCGCCCCTTGTGAAGCGGTCCTACCTTGTGGAAATTTCCAGCACTTTTGCGCTACCTGGACAGTTGCGTAGGCACTTGCCTAGAGGGTGGTACGCGCAGTGGTCTGACGCATTTTTGCTACCTGTTTTGGCAAAACGATGTCATTTCTTCTAGAACATTATATATATTGACCTCTTACCTCTCTTGGCTGACTAAGAGCTTCGAAGATCACATTTTAGAGAGAGGAAGAGCTCCCCTAGTGAGAGAAAGAAAAAGCTTGCTTCTTCAACTCTCCAAACTCAAAACCTATTTGCATCTAACATGTTTCATGCATCAATCTTCCATGGGTCTTCCTCATTCTTGACTTAGTAAGTAAGAACAAATATTTCATCTTTGTTTATTGTTCTTAAAGTCCAAGAGTTCTTTTTTATTGCATATGATTTGTAGAAATCTTTTATTGAATGCATTTCTTGATAAATGATGACATAATTAGGTTTATATTTTGATAGCTTAATTGATTAGGTTTTTTTTTTCTTTCTAAAAGCTAAGTCATAAACATTCTTATGTGATTTATTGATGACTAGGTTGATAGATTGTCTTTTAATCAACTAGTTAAGTTTTTGAATGTTTATGTGTGTTTTGTTGACAATTAGGTTGCTAGAATCTTTTTGTATCTAATTGAGTTCACATGTATAGACATGTTGACATTGTTGATAACTAGAGTGTTGAATTGCATTATAACATCTAGTTAAAAATTATATGTTTGTCTAGCATATTTTGTGTTAAGCATAATTGTCATATGCACTTAGACTTTTAATTATCTTCAAGAGTCAAAGTCTTGTGGCTTCTAGGTCAAATTGCACAAGCAATGTACTAGCTCTTCTGTAAAAGGCATACGGGTAGATTAGAAGTTGTTCATGCCAATAGTAATGGATTATGGAGATCACTTGAGGGTGTAACCTTCTCTTCATATAGAGGTTGTCTAGGGTTAGTTTAGGTTCGCTATAAAAGGCGTGCGGATAGTAGTGGTGGGCTATGGTTGAGGTCAACCCAAGTTGTAAACATCATTACATATAGTGCGAGGATCGGGTGTGGCTAGCTCAATAGCTCGTGGCTTTTCTTATTGAATGTTTCCACGTAAAAATCAAGTGTTTTTTACTTTTTGCATATTTTCTTGATTTTTATTGGTTGTTGAATTGGGTTTTTATATGCTAATATTGACTAATCGAAAAATTGGTAATAATCGATTAACAACCCATTCACCCCTCCCCTAGGTTGTATTAGACGCACGCTATATATATTTTCAATTGGTATCAAAGCGGGTTCCTAGACATACTTAGGTGATCCTTGCTCTTGCTTGTGTGTCTTGCTTTTGTGTGTTTTGATTGCTTCATTCATTTGCATTCATTTGCATACATTCACCCAAACACTATGAGTGAATTTGGGACTAGCAAAGAGGGAGCATCGAGCGTGAGGCCACCATTGCTCAAGGGTGACAATTACTCCTCATGGAAGGGGAAGATGGAGTCCTATCTATCGGCGATAGATGATAGGGTGTGGATGGTGATTGAGGATGGATACACACCTCCCACCGTGACCGCCGGAGATGGAAGCATTGTGCCTAAGCCCAAGGCTCAATGGAGTACCGAAGAGTTTGGAGCTTCGAAGTGGAATAACAATGCTATGCATGCCTTGCTTTGTGCAATGGATGAGAATCAATATAAACTCATCCAAACCACCAAAAATGCACATGAAGCTTGGAAAATCTTGGAGACGGCACATGAGGGAACCGAAGTGGTGAAAGACTCCAAGCTCCAAGTGCTCCAAACTCTATTCGAGACTATTAGGATGGAAGAGCATGAGTGCTTCAATGACTTCCAAGTGAAGTTGATGGACATCGTCAATCAAAGCCATCAACTAGGTGACCCATACTCGGATAGGAGGATCAAGCAAAAGATCATGAGGTCACTACCTCCTAGATTTGAATCCAAGGTGACGGCACTTGAAGAGAATAGTGACTTCAAGAAGATGAAGCCGAGTGAAGTGATTGGAAGGCTCCAAGCCTATGAGTCTACGAAGGTTCCTTCAACATCTCCTCTAGAGAAGCAAAAGGGAATAGCCTTGAAGACCTCCAAAGTTGAAAAGGAGGATGATGACTCGATGAAGACGTGGCTCAAATGGTGAAGAAATTCAAGAAGTTCTTGAGACTACAAAAGGATGACTCCAAGAACGTTGAGCCAAGCCAAGAGAAGTCTTCAAGAGAAGGCATTCAATGCTTTGAATGTGGAGGATATGGGCATATCTCCAAGGTTTGTGGTAACTTGAAGAACAAGAGAAATGGAAAGGAGATGGCCACCTCTTCAAGTGATAGTTAGAGTGTGAAGACTCTTCGAGTGATAAAAAGCTTGCAATTTACTACATGGCCTTTGAGCCACTCATGTAGATGTTGGAGAAGAAGGCAAAAATGCCTCTATTTGTGACCTTGAAGAAGGAGTAGATGAAAGGTAGCTAGAAGTGTGTTTGATGTAGCTATACAAAGGGAAGTTGCTTGTATGACATCAAATGACCAAGGCAAAGGTCTTGATGAGGAAGTTGACTCAATTAGTGAGAGGCAATGTGATGAGTGTTGCTCATACTCATGTGAAGATGATAACTCCGACTTGGAGAGTTTTGACAACAAGGAAAGAATGAGTTATGAGGACTTTATGACATTCTTTCATGACTCCTTGAAGAAGAAAAAGAAGGAGATTTTTTGGTTGAAGGAAGATAACCTCCAACTAAGAGAAAAGGTGATTCTCTTAGATGAGGAAGTTAAACTTGTCAAAGAAAATGAGGACAAGTTGAAGAAAGAGCTTGAAGAAGCAAGGATGTCACTTGCTAAATTCACTTCGGGTACGGAGAAGCTCAACATTATGCTAGGTTGTGGGAAGATGCCTAGTGACAAGAGAGGCCTAGGGTTTGTTAATGAGGAAGTCACACCTTCATCCAACAAGACAACTTTTGTGAAGGGATTTGTTCCTAAGTTGCCTCCTCAATCTTCTTACCACAAGAAGACTCTTGAAATGGGTGAATCTTCTAAGAGTGCCACCTTGAAGATTGTCAAGGACAAAGAGATGAGGCATCTAAAAGATTTGAAAAAGGCTAAGATCAAGCAACCCCAAGCTCAAGGCAAAAACTTAGCTTCACCTCCTCAACACATAAGGAGGAAGATTAATCTTGGAGAGTCATCCAAGAATGGCCAAATGAAGATGCCAACAAAGGGTAAAGCTCAATCTCGACATTCAAGAGCTCAACACCCAAGCTTTGCAAAACCTAGGAGGCACATTCGACCGGCTCAACCACCTAAACAAGCTAAACCACAAAGGTGCCACCAATTGGCTCAAGCTCTATAGAGAAGCAAACCGATTCACCATCAAAGACAACCTCATCAACATGGCAATGCCTCGATGAGATCACAATGCAATGGTATAAATTCTTACTTTGTACTTACTTGTCATTTTTATGGTATGATTGGTCACTTAAGACCAAATTGCTTTCAATACATTAAGAAGTGTAGGTTAGATAGCATGAAAGAAAAATGGTTGAAAATGAAGGCAAGTTTGCATGAACCTAAGGATCTTAGAAACATATCTATGACCACTAGAAATGATAAAATGGAACCTAGGTGGGTTAAAAAGAATGAACCCGCTTGCCATTGTGCCAATGTGATACACGTAGATGCTACTAGGTCCAATGGACTTGGTAAGTCTATAGGGGCACATGTCTCCCATTGACTTGGTTGGAATTGACCCTATGAGGGGAGCTCAAGCAAAGAGAGCAAACTTGCATAATTTGTCATATGCAAAAAGTTGTTTAAATTTATGCTCTTTTGATAATTGTTTGAGATTGTTGGTTGCACATATATGCTTATATGTTTTATTTTCATAATAGGTTTACACAATTGCTTTGTTTGCAATCCATATTATATTTATGCTCAAATATGCATTTTTGGACTAGGAGAATTATTTAGGAAAGTACATGTGAATGACCCATAATTTATCTCCATGACATGAGAATTTTATGACATGCTTAAAATGATATGCATGAAATTCTTTTTGATTGCTTATATGCAAAATATGTGTGAAAAGCAAATAAGAAGACTAAAATCAATAAGGATCTAGTATCCAATCAATCAATAAGGATCCAAATTAGTCTTCTCTCTCTTCTTAATGGTGTAAACAAGGCTACTATCATACGGATGTTTCATCCAGAAAAATCAAATAGGATCTTTGAATCCATGTCTTGGTTTGCCTTTAAGGATTGATATAGTTGCTCTTAACTCGAAAATATCTTTTGAAAAACTATATCTTGCTTGTTTATGACAAAAAGGTATAAATTGGTTTGAATTCTCTTGGAAACCCTTTTGATGTTTACTTTGCCAAATACCATTGATTTTGGACTTTAATGTGAAAATAATTACGTTGTGTTCAATGTTAATCTAGAAGGAGTGAATAGATTTTATCAGATTTTACTCAATTTTCGTATTAGTCAATATTGACGAAAATACCCCTAACTAGTCACAATAATATATCAAGTGTATAAAGTGCGAAATCTTAAATGACACAAGATATTTACATGGAAACCCTCACGGGAAAAACCACAGGCTGTATAATGCGTCACACTCGAACCTCGAAACCACTAATTGAAATGGAGTTTACAACCTATGTAGACCTCGTCTAACACTAAGATCAATAACCCCCCACTTCTACCCCGCGGGCCTTTAAAAGCGGTCCTAGTCCAATTTTTTTATGGCCTCAGCAATCTTAGCCACAAGTCTTACTTCTCAATGAAGAGATAATACAACCTAAGTGAATATATGATTATATTCAAGATGCAAATAAAGCTAGGTAACCTTAGATGCTTATCTAGGATGATGATATAACAATAGATACAATCATAAATATCAATAGCTAAATGACATGTCATAAAGCTTAGCTAATCATAGATTAAGCAAACCTAGATAGCTATCACAACACAACACTCAATCAAATCAACACAACAATCTCTATCTTGAATATTAGAATTTAATCTAAAAGTAAGCAAGTAATAAGAGATGCATTGATAAATAAAACACTAATTATGTATGATAATAGTGAAGAACATATTAAGGGATGAGTGTAGAGCAAGACCTATGCAAGCAAGCATCCTAACTATGCTAGAAAACGCTTAGATAATTTTTTGATGCATATGTAAATGGGTTTGAGTGATTAAATGAGCAATCTTGATTGCTTTTTCACTCAAAAGTCTCTCTTTTAAATTTAGGGTTCTTGATAATCAAAGAGTCACCCTTAGGCTATGAGAAAGTTGTGTATTTATAAAGGGTCATAAAAGTTTGATTGAAAAGACACAATTGCCCTTGAAATCACCATTCGGCAGTTTCAAAACCACCGATTAAACCGCCAAATTGAATCCCATGAAATAGGGGATCATCGGTAGTCGCATTCGACGGTTTCAAAACCGCCGAATTCAAATCCACACAAAAAATCTATCGGGTGTATAACTGGGATTTCATTCGGCGGTTTCAAAACCGCCGAATTGAGACAAAGATATTTATTTCAATCAAGTCTCAAACGACGGTTTCGAATGGCAGTCAGGCCACTGATCTTAACCGCAGAACCTTCTAGAATCAAACGGTTGTTTCATTCGGCGGTCATGGCCGCTGATCAAACCGCAGTTTGACCACTAATGGTGAAACAAAAAGGGAAGCCAATGGCATTCTCCGAAGGTGATCTTCGCGCTGAGCCAAGCACACATTCGTGCATGCACGGACATTTCTAAACAACATCAGGAAACAAATTACAAGGCACATAAACACACAACAAGGTATAACAACCATGTGCAAGTGTGACAATGTGACATGTGAAGAGAATGCACATGAATGCAAGAATGTTAAGTGTGTGTGTGCAACTAGATCTATTCAAGGAAAAAATAAGCACTAGAGATATACCTTTGGAGTGCTTGTCACCTTGAGGTCTTGAAACGGGTCTTTAAGCTTGGTCCTCAATCACCTAAACTACCCTTACAATTCAAACCCCAGTTGTGGTTTGTCCACAAAATAAGCCAATCAAAATCTGAGAATCCTTATATAATGCAATATGTCTTGCATGCAAAGCATCTTTGTCACACATTTTCTTTATAATAAAGCTCCTTAAATCTCTTTCAATTACTTGAGTTGCATAAAATTGGTGTATATGATTATGCAAATGTCATTTGTGCTAATAGCTCTCTTTGCTAAAGCAACCCAATAGGGGGAGCTTCTTTGCATATCTCATGACAAATAGGGGAGAAGTTTTAAGAGATGTAGGGGGAGCATTGTGTATGCTTTAGGGGAGAAGCCATGAGAGAGAGTAACCTTTTAGGGAGAGCATTGCACATGCTTTTATTTGATATGCTTTCTTAAGTGCAAATGTTTTTTATGTTTGTTCCCCTCACATGCACTTGTTCTTAGAAAGTGCTTTCTTGCTATTGTGTGTAGGTACAATGATCTATGAAGAGATTGAAGACCTTAAATACTTATATTCTTAGGGCTCTCTCCTTGTAATGTAGAATTCACATTTGTTGACCAATAGCTTTCTTTTGTTTTGTGAGTGGTATTTTGTCATGAAATAGCCAAATAGGGAGATTGTAAGAACCTTTTTTTTGTGATTGGCTTATTTCATGACATACCACATTGAGGATGATTGTGTAATGTGTAGCTTAGGTCATCTTGATGATTATCAAGACAAGCTTCCAAGCATCCCGGTGACTTTAAGACCAAGAGCTTCAAAAGTTATACCACTTGACCTTAATTCTTAAAGAGATTAGGTGCATACACACACTTGCATGCGTCTTTATCTTTCATACATTTCCAATGATATATCATACGAAAGGTTTCGATGTCGTTTGATCATGTTTTGGGGTACTCGAATCCTAAGCCGATGCACTGTCTGTCATTACCGCCCCATGTGCATGTGCTTGGGAAGCAGTCCTACCTTATGGTAATTTCCAACGCTTTTGCGCTACCTGGTCAACTGCGTAAGCACTTGCCTATAGGGCGGTACGCGTAACGGTCTAACGCAATTTTGCAACTTGTTTTGGCAAAACGATGTCATTTCTTCTAGGGCATCATATATATTGACCTCTTACCTCTCTTGGCCGACTAAGAGCTTCAAAGATCACATTTTAGAGAGAGGAAGTGCTCCCTTAGTGAGAGAAAGAAAAAGCTTGCTTCTTTAACTCTCCAAACCCAAAACCCATTTGCATCTAACATGTTTCATTAATCAATCTTCCATAGGTCTTCCTCATTCTTGACTTGGTAAGTAAGAACAAACATTTCATCTTTGTTTATTGTTCTTGAAGTCCAAGAGTTCTTTTTTATTGCATATGATTTGTAGAAATCTTTTATTGAATGCATTTCTTGATGAATGATAACATGATTGGGTTTATATTTTGATAGCTTAATTGATTAGGTTTTTTTTTTTTTCCTAAAAGCTAAGTCATAAACATTCTTGTGTGATTTATTGATGGCTTGGTTGATAGGTTGTCTTTTAATAAACTAGTTAAGCTTTTGAATGTTTATGTGTGTTTTGTTGACAATTAGGTTGCTAGAATCTTTTTGTACCTAATTGAGTTTACATGTATAGACATGTTGACATTGTTGATAACTAGAGTATTGATTTGCATTATAACATCTAGTTAAGCATTATATGTTTGTCTAGCATATTTTGTGTTGAGCATAATTGTCATATGCACTTAGACTTTTAATTATCTTCAAGAGTCAAAGTCTTGTGGCTTCTAGGCAAAGTTGCACAAGCAATGTACTAGCTCCTCTGTAAAAGGCATGTGGGGTATATTAGAAGGTGCTTAAGCTAATAGTATTGGATCGTGGAGATCACTTGAGGGTGTAACCTTCTCTTCATATAGAGGCTGTTTATGGTCGGTCTAGGTTCGCTATAAAAGGCATACGGGTAGTAGTGGTGGGTTAGTAACCGAGAATGGTTGAGGTCAACCTAGGTTGTAAACATCATTACATACAATGGATTCGAGAATCGAATGTGGCTAGCTCAATAGCTTGTGGTTTTTCCTTATTGAAAGTTTCCACATAAAAATCAAATGTTCTTTACTTTTCACATTTTTATTTGATTTTTTTTTTTTTGTTGTTGAATTGAGTTTTTATATTCTAATATTGGCTAATCGAAAAATTAGTAATAATCGATTAATAACCCATTCCCTTCCCCCCCCCCCCAGGTTGTATTAGATGCACGCTATATATATTTTCAGTGGCAAAAAATATTTTCATCTTTCAATTTTAATTTTTTTGTTTTGAAAAATAGGGTACTTGTTTTTTGAGTTTTTTTTTTTTTTTTTACTAAAAATCAATCTTACTCGTAAGTTTTTTGTAAAAAAAAAAAAAAAATGAATTGTCAAAAGAAGCTCTCTAAATGAAAGTCCAAAGGACTTAATGTCTAAAAAAAATTCAAGGGGTAAAATGCGAATTCGTGTAAAGTTCATGGAGACTAGTGCCAATAACCCTATTTTTTAAACTTTGAAGTTTAATCACAATTAAGTAATTAACTATGTCTGCTTGCCTAGTTGAGGTATTTTAAAATACCTTCTTTTTTTGCCACAAATTAGTATTTATTTTTAAAATTTTGAAGTTTTAACCTCAATTAATTATGTTGCTTGCCTAGTTGCTTAGCTTGATGTCTATGTAACCACTCAAATATTATATAAATAATAAGTTTTTGGGACTTGCGACGGTACGAATAAGGATGGGGTTCATACCGTACAACATATGTCTTAAAAAGTTTCAAAACGTTTCAACCCGATATAATATAAAAAAAACACACAATATTATTGAACCTGCTACCTATTATACCGGTTTGGTACACATATAAATAAAACAGTCTCTCCTCCCATTCTCCATCTCAACTGTGTCTCTCTCCTCCCATCTCCATCTCTGTAACTCTGTTGCTCAACCGTGTCACTCTCCTCTCATTCTCCATCTCAACCAAGTCTCTCTCCTCTCATTCTCCATCTCACTGTGTAGATCGTGTGTGTGTCTTAGACAGTAGCGTTCAATCTGTGGATGTGAACGCTAAATGTTGGTGTGTGGACTGCCGTGGTTCTGAATCATCGGTTTCGTGCTGAAATTGGAAGGTAATTTACTATTTGAAGATTAGGGTTTTGTATATTTTATTTATTTAGATATGTATTTACAAATTTATGGCAATTTCGCTAAAGATTAGGGTTTATTCATGGCATCTCTAATAATTTCCCTCTCTATGATTTCTGAAATGAGTTAGCCTCACTTTGTTTAGTTGTTATATAATTACGATGTGAAGTGAACCCAATTTTGTTGTTAAGTTAGTATTGTTCTTCACTAAGACACTAATTCATCTTTTTCTCTACTGTTCTGCTACCTACTGGCTGCTGCTGCTCTTCTTCTCCACGACTAGGTATGTTCTTCTTTGTTCATTCTTCTTTCTTCTTTCTTTCTTCTTTCTTCTTTCTTCTTTCTTCTTTCTTCCTCGATATTTTTCTTCTTCCTCTGCTCCTCGGTTTTTTGCTTCTTTTTTATGATTTGCCTATGTTTTGTTCTTTATTTTGTTTTCATACTTTTTGCCCATTTATAAGATTTGTTTCTACTCTTCTGATTTGCCTAATGTTTTTTTGTATTTAGTATGTTATTATATTATACACATGGACTACTGTGGACTGTTAATAACTTAATGTATATATGGTAATATACTAATATGGACTACTAAGGACTTTTTTTTTCTTTTTTTTTTTCTTTTTTTTTTTTTTTTTTTGTATTTGTATACTGATATAGAGTGATATGGACCTTTATTTTTATTTTATTTTATTTTTGATATTTTTATGCAGTAATTAATAATTAGGGAAACAATGATGCAAAATGTTACTAACAACCTCATAATTCAACAACTATCAATTTAAATCCATGTTAAAGAGGTATGGTCAAAAGTATGTAATGCCCTTTTCACTGAATTGCTTCCAACCTAGATCTAGGTTAGTCAAGACTAAATTAACCTCTCGTAGAGTTTCAAACAAATCTCACCAAGTTTGTTCACCTAAGGTATAGATCTACTTTTCATGCACAAATTTCATGCTTGTAAATTAGAGTAAAGTTCCTACTCAACATACAACATGAAGGAATTTAAGCATAAGTGCAAACTCAATAGATATAAAAGATAACTTAAATCACTTCAAAGAGTGTTCACATATTTACAATCATTGAATCCCCAACATAAGCATTTAGCTACTCATAATTGAAATAAGACAAAGAAAGGAAAGAGAAAGAGAAAGAAAGCTTATGATAATCTTGATGATTCCCCTTACTTGCTCAACAAAACCTTCCTTGATCTTGAAAATAGATCTAGAATATCTTTAAAAACCAAAGTGTTTAATCTAAAGTTGCTTAACTAAAAGAGAATGGTTGTGTAAGGATATTTCCTAACTTTTACTTCTTTATTCTTTTAATTATTACACAACATAATTTTTACAAAAGTAAAATATGTTTATAAAGAGGAGGATAAGAGTTGGAGTCGGTCACTTTAATTTTGACGTGGGTATGGCATTTGTGAGTATGTACTCATAGCCTGATGTCGCAGTTCGTTTTGCTAATGTACTGCTACTTTTGACTGCTGGATGTGTCTAGCAGGATCATTATAAATGGATACATTGCGACGTAAATCTGCGAGTATGTACTCATAGTGCAATGTCGCAGATCTCAATTTAGGTTGAACTGCTAGGATGAGTTCGCAGGATGGATGTCACAGAAAAATATATGGTTTAGGTGCTAGGTCCGTATGCGAGAATGTACTCACAGTTCATAGTCGCGGTTCCTTCTTCTGCTAGTTTTGACTCATAGGATGGTCTTCGTAGTGTCGTCTAGGTCTGGGCTGCGAGTCAGATGTACAAGTATGATCTCGTAGTCTGATGTCGTAGTGTAGTCTGATGTCGCAGTGTACTCTGGAAAAACATCTACTACTTGGTTCTTCAGGCTGATATCGCAGTCCTTTCTTAGAGATTTCTGTGACTTGTGATATGCGAGTATGTACTCGCAGATGTGCTAAAAAGTTGTTACTTAGGCTTCAATTTCTTCACTATTCTTCACCAAATGTTCATTTCATCCCTTAAATCCTATTATTCCTGAAAATAGCTTAAAAGTGTCATTATTTAACACAAACGCTAGGAAAACTAACAAAAAGAGATGGATTTAAGCACTCAAAACATATATATTTAGACTAATCAGACCTCCTTCAATGCCCATTTGGCGTCATCGAGGTGCAAGCACCTTAGGAGTGGTAAGGACCTCAATTTCCGGTATAGGTACCCCTACACCAGACAGTACCTAGCTGACTTTTTTTCACTATCCTTGCTTCCGCGAGATCATCGAGCAATCTTTAATTGTGGAGATAGTCCACGAACGGGTTCATCCAACAGGGTTGGTGATCCATTGGGTGGACCTTCACTGTCATGGCGATGCAAGGTCAAGATAGGAGTTACAACCAAACCCCATTTGGGAGGGTCTGCCCCCTTCTAGTGGCTATCTTGGCAAGGACATCCTTTCGATGGTTAGCACCCCTGGTATATATTCGATATTCATCATCTGAAATGCTTTGGTTGCTTGCTTCACATTCTCAAAGTAGGCGGACATGTTGTTGCCCTTGGTCTGGTAGGTCCTGGATACTTGGTTCACAATCAGCTAGGAGTCGCTCTTGACAGCTAAGAATTGGGCTCCCTATTCCTCAACTGCTTTCAAGCCTGCCAGCAACACTTCATACTCTGCTTCATTGTTGGTGGTCTTGAATTCAAACCTCAAACAGTGACTGGTTTCGACTCCCTCTAGATTAATCAATATGATCCTTGCCCCGCAGCCGTGCTGGTTGGAGGCTCCATCTACATAGAGCACCCATATCTAAGATTCGGTGGGCTACTCTTAGTCGGGAATAGAGAGGTTAGTACCAGGCTAGGCGATGGTTCCACCTCGAGGTGGAGGCTGAGATTCCAACTGAATTCTGTTACAAAATCTACCAAAGTCTGACCCTTGATAGTGTGGTGGGGCTTGAATGTGATATCACATTGGGTCAGCTCGAGGGCCCAAAGGACCAACCTACCCAATACATCGGGCTGCTGCATGAATTACCTCAGAAGGAAGTTCTTAAGCACCGTTGTTGAGTGGGCTTGGAACTAGGGGCGCAGCTTACGGGCTACTAGTTGTATTTTTTTTCTGCTTTGTTGAGGGAACGACTAACATAATAGATGGGCCTCTAGGTACCTCCTTCGCACTCATTTACTAAGGTCGCGCTAATTGCCGTGTCTGATACAGCAAGGTAGAGTTGCAGCACATCCCTGGGTAATGGCTTGACAAGCAGATGGAGGTTAGTGAGGTAGCTTTGTAAGTCCCCAAAGGCGCGCTCACTTTCATCATCCCACTTCATCCCCCTTCCTTTCCTGATAGCTTGAAAGAAGGGGAGACAATTTTCGGTAGACCACGATATGAATCTGTTGAACGCGGCTAACCGTCCTGTCAATCCTTGGACTTGCTTTAAAGTGGTAGAGGATTGTAGGTTGAGGATGGCCTTGATTTTCTCTAGATTCACCTTAATTCCCCTCGATTCCCCTCTCATGGACCATGAAGCCCAAAAACTTTCCAACGGAAACCCTGAATGCACACTTATCTAGGTTCAGCCGCATCTGATTCTTTCGGAGCACTTCGAAGGTTTCTTTGAGGAGCTCGGGGTACTGCTCCATATGTTGTGACTTGGTTATCATGTCATCCATATAGACCTCCATGGTACGACCAATCTGTCCCTTGAATAGCTTGTTGACCAGCCTTTGGTAGGTGGCCCCGACATTCTTCAACCCGAAGGGCATCACGTTGTAGTAGTACAAGCCTTGGTTAGTGATGAAGTTGGTCTTTTCTTGGTTTGTGGGATGCACCATGATCTGGTTATATCCGGAGAATGCATCTATCAAACTCAAAGCCTTGTTTCCCGCGGTTGAGTCCATGAGCTGGTCAATCTTAGAGAGCGAAAAGCTGTCTTTTAGGTAAGCTCGGTTAAGGTCGGTGTAGTCCACGCACATCCGCCACTTTCCATTAGCTTTTGGGACCATACCACATTAGCGATCTACTCGGGGTATCGCGCTTCCCTGATGAACCCCGCTCAGATGAGCTTGTTCGCCTCCCCTTGTATCGCGACATTGTGGCTTTGGTTGAAATGTCTTTTCTTTTGTTTAACAGGTTTGAAAGTTGGGACCACATTGAGGTGGTGCGACGCCAGGTTGATAGGGATCCCAAGCATCTCCTTGTGGGACCAGTCAAACACGTCATTGTAATCTCAGAGGATCACTTATAACGTGGCCTTGTGCTCAGGTGCTAAAGTGGACCCAATCTTCATTGTCTTCGGGGGGTTTCCCTCTCTGATTGTAATTTCCTCTAGTACTTCAACTAGTCCTCATCTCTCTTCCTCTGGCATTTCTTCTTCCTCGATGTCCTATTGTTCTTCCATGGTCTCTAGGTGCTTTAACTCGGTATCATTCGAGTACATTTCTTCTAGTAGGCCTCCCCTTGAACCAACCTCTATTATTCTACTCTCTCCCTGTTCTTTTCCTGTAGTGACCTAGGAACATTGCTTGGTGAGCGCAGTGTAGCATTTGCGTGCCATTTGCTGGTCCCCCCTTAAGGTGCCCATTTCTTCCCCGACCGGGAACTTTAAGACATTGTGGTAGATTGAGAGGACTTCCCTAATCTTTGAAAGAAAAGGCCGCCCTAGGATCATGTTGTAAACGCTTGGGATATCCACTACCACGAAGTCCACCACGGTGTTTACCAGCCAGGGTGATTCCCCAATGGTTATAGGGAGTATGATGGACCTAATCAGCATTAGAGAATCAACTATAGTGTTGTAGTGCAGGTGTAATAACATGGATCTTTTAGCTGGCAACAATCCAGCACATCTTTGAAAAGTATATCCAAGCTGCTACCAGTGTCGATCATGACCCGGACTACCCGGCAGTTGGCCACCTGAACGGTGACTACCAAGGAATCGTCATGAGGCTGAACCATGTTGTAGGCATCCTTCTCGGTGAATATGATCTGAGTAGAGCAAGGATGAGTCGCGGTTCCTTTATTGACTTTCAGCACTTGGCCCCCTACGTCCTGCTACATCACCTTTCTAGCATGATTTTTTCGTGAGTTGTTAGATGTGCCCACAAGAGTTAGGCATCCTTTGATGGTGTTGATGATCTGCATCTGCTCCATCAGGTCCTTTCCTTTATCCTTCCTTCTTTCTTCTGGTTCTTATAGCTCTTTCTAGACATTCCAACCTTTTTTGATCCCGTCCCTCGCCTATTGGAGAAATTCGACCAGCAGGCCGCCCCTTGGTATTGCTCGTGGACATTCTGGTATGGATCTTCTATTGATGGTAGCTGGATCCTGCCTCCTAGCCCAGAATCAGGATGAAAAAATCTTCCTTGATCCCTCTACCATCTTTTACGGTTAACAGAAGTCCCTCATGACTTGAACGCCAACATCTAGTTGGGGTTAGGGTCAGGATTCCTATTTTACTCGAAAGATTTGACATCCAATTTAGTTTTGCATCTTGCCTGGTAAGCTGTCAGTATCTTGGAGGAGATCTTCCTTGGATACGTAGGTATTTAATGCGAGATCCGCGTGTCAAATTCTGAATGGTCAACTAGTTTTAAATGAGCCATTTTTTTGGGGCGATTTTCACAAAATCGTTCTCTGCATGTTTCCGGTCATCACTTCCGGTTTCCTAGCCCGTTCGAGTAACCGCCTACCTTTGTCTATAAATAAGTCTGCATTTCTTCTCTACACACACTTGCTTTTTTGAATTTCAAAATAGTTTCCTCGTAACCCTAGCTTCTTATTCTCCTCTTTCTCCATCTTTCAACAAACTTTCAAGCTTCTTCTTCTTCTTCGGTTACAATGGCATCTCCTCCCAAACTACCTATCTCTTCCCAAAACCTTCCTCTAGCCTCTCTCGATCCTCGCCCAGATTCGTCTAACCATCCCGACAGTCTCAACGCCCTTCTGGATGGGCAATAGGTGGAATCAAAGGGGAATTTCCCGACATCGAAAGGGAAAAAGAGAAATTGGGAGGAAGTCGATGCTTCTGGCAATGAGGAAACCACCACTGCGTCGTCGTTCTACAAGAAACCAAGAATCAGGTTGGGTTTTCACAACAGATCAAAGGAACCGGTCCATATTGTCGATGAAGAAGACGTCGTGGATGTTGGCGAAGCGGAGGAGGGCAGTGCACTGGGTGTTACCTTTGTCGAGGTACACACCGATTTTTTCGCCTCCTTTCATGATGGTCGGATCGTTCCTGACTTAGTGTGCACTGTAGATACCCTCGCCGAATTGAGAAAGGATTACAAGATTCCCAACTCAATTACTTTTTCTTTCCCTCAACGAGGTTATGACGTGTACACCCCCCCCCCTCATAGGTCAACTTCTTATTCATAAGGAAGCCTTCGAGTGTGGGGTCCGGCTCCCCCTTCATCCCACACTTCGTCAAGCTCTGGTTGTTTTTAAACTGGCTCCTCTGCAGATCTCACCGGGATTCTGGAAGCACTTAACTAGGTTCCTGGTGCTCTGGAGGGAGCAATGCGAGCGGGATAAGATAGATAGGGAACTGGGTTTCGACGAGATCCAATACGTGTCCTAGATAGCAAACATGGTGCCCTGGGGTCAGTTCTACCTGAGGGCTGCTAATGAGATGAATTTTTGTCCCTAAGGCGAATATGAAGTATGTTGCGCCCTAAAAAGAAGAATGGATAGTTGTTGACGGAGATTGGGGGCGTACGACCTTTATTGGAGGTTTTGAGCACCTGATCCCAACCTAGTTCACCATGAAAGACAAGTAGGGTAAGGGGGTGCTTTCGCAGGAATCTCGGGGTATCCTCCACCGGATCATAGAGAGGGGGTATATAAACATAAAGTACCCTACACTAGATGCTTTTGAAGGAAAATGACTGGAGAGGTCCTTGAGGATTTCTATTGCTCTTTCCGGGTATGTAATTTTATCTTTCCTTGAGTGTTTTTTTTTTTTTAACTGGTTGGTTTCTTTTTTCCTAGGTAGTTTCTGCTACTCCTCTGATCCTTCCTACTCCTATTCCTTGTGAGTTGAGGCAACCAGACCAGTATCCCATCGATTCTTTAACTCTTTCTTCCTTCTAGGATGTAGGTGTTGATGCTGGGTCGGGATCCCAACTTCCTGTACAGACCCCTCTTCCTCCTCGGGCTCCAAGGATGTCGCCGTGGTCCCATCTACCTATATCAACTCCACCTGTATCAACTCCTTCTTTAGTTCAAAGGATACCACTTGTCAATCCTCTTTCTGCTTCCCCTACCTTGATTCCACCATGCCCAACACTCAGTGCAATGTTGGCGCAGGCTGCTAGGGCTCGGGGCTCACCAGTTCGAGCCTAGAGGTTGGCAAACAGTTCTGCTACTACGCCGTCGAACATGATTCCTACTTCAACTCCTCTTGCTCCTCCAATAGTATCTTTCGGATCCTAGGTCAGGATAAAGGAGAGTAGAACTTCAGCTTCTCCGGTTGGTCTTCCTGTTGATCTCCCTTCTAGCTTAGGGTCCCAGGATCTGGCCTAGGATGAGGTGATATCCCAATTCGCCGCCGCCTGCGCCGGGCAAAATCTACAGAATATGGTTTCCTTACCCTCTGACCTCTTGATGAAAATGGGGGCTTCCTTAATGGCCGAGGTGCAATTTCTTTGTCCCCTTATTCTGTTCTGGATATTCCTCATGGATGGTACTTACATTGCTTGTTTACTTGTGTAGGCATTCAAATTTACTTTAGCGGTTGGCCAACAGATGTCAGCCTTGGGGGAATCTAACCTAGCCCTCCGAACAGATTTAGAAGAGGCAAAGGAGGAGCTTACCCGAACTGAGCAATGAGTGGGCCCTTTGGTGAAGGTTGCCTAAGACTCCGAAGATGGTAGGCAGGTTGCTCTAGCTAAGCTGGGTCAAATGACACAAGCCTATAGATCCGAGGTAATCATATATGCGCGTCTCCAGGTTGAAAGGAAGACCGTGAAGGCAGAGATGGCAGTCCTTATGGATGAGAACAGGTCTATGCGGGAGGCTGTGAGGGTTCTGAATGCGAGGATGGTTGAGTCCTTTGAAGCCGGATACCTCACTGCCTCCTACAAAGCAGTCCAGGGCCTACCTACTGATACAGACCTGTAGGGTACCTTGGGGTAGGACCGAAACTTGATCCTAGCCAAGGTGGATCAATTTGCGGATGGTAACCAAGGTCAAGGGGGCCCCTCTCAATCAGGTGGCGCTTTAAATCTTCCTCTAACTCAAGAGCCCACCTTACCGGTTGTTGACTTGGTCGGGATAACCGAGGTGTTACAACATCCTCCCGCTGCTCAAAGAGTCCAACAGCAAGATTCGGCTCCCCTTCTACCTCAAGAGTCCGGTTTGCCTGCTACTAATTTGACTAAGAATACTGAGGTGGTTCCAGACGTTCTTGCTGCTCTAGAAGTTCAGAAGCAGGATTTGATGCAAGCTACTAAGGTCACCTCGGAGGAGAATGTTCCTAGTGGACCCGAGATGCTAGATGCTAGATGCTAGAGCATGTCAGATTGAGACAAAAGGCACCAGGACTGAAGGGGATCAGAGTGTTGTCACGGCAGATCCGAGTAAAGAGGCAGGAGAGAAACAAGATGTAGGCTCTGCATGATTTTTTTCTAGTTTTTAAACTATATAGCCTGGAAATGGGGTTTGGGCACCCTGATTGATTCATGACAATTCCCTTGTGTTAACCGCCAAAAATGTTAGGGGTCCGAAGAAGAATTTTCCATCCAGATTTGAAATAGAGAGACTTCATAAGGAAACATCTTAGTACCCCGCTACTACATAGTCTGGGTATCCCGCTACAGCATTAAACCCGGTATCCCACCATCCCTACATACCAATACTATGGTCCAGCAAAATGCGGGATATCTAGGTACCCCGACCTCTCCTAGAACCAGCCTGCGAAGCAAAAAAGTGCCAGAATAGCAGATTTATCAAGATAAGACAGGTACACCAAATACGCCAAGATCAAGCTACAACGACAAACTGAATACGACAACGTTTAAGTAAACAAGGAAATTGCCATTGTTCCCGCCTTTCAAGAGTCTCATTCAAAAATGGAGTCAACTCTTTTAGTTCTAAAAGGAATAATTTGATTCTAAGGAATCATTCCCACGATCTTCTCGCCTATCACTATGGAATGCCCCATAAATTACTAGGTCACTAGATCAAATTTATGGGAGTGAACAGCAAGAAATAATACCTATATATATGACATGATATTCTTCAGAGAAAGGGACTAGATCTTCTTTTACCACAAAGAGCCTTTTTCTAGCCTCCACGACCTGATCTTCTTCTTCTCCAACAAGACACATATTATTCTTTTTCTTTTTACGAATGAGAGGAAAGGGCCTATGCTCGCCTGTTATTGTAAGCTCTCTGGAGCACTTATGATGTATTATTTTCCTACTTGTGTAAGCTACCAAGAGCACACTTTATACATGATGTTTTTTCCCCCTAGGCCAGTCCACCTTCTATCAAAAGACTTGTCATTCTCTCCCTATCTATCTATTTTATTATGCATGTATGTGTGTATATGAGTTAGACTCTGACCCCACTGGTCTTAGTTCTCTTTTCCACCCTTCTGCACGCCAAGTCATACATAAAGAAGGGGAAAAAACATTCAGACTACCTAGAAGAACCGAGGTGGTCTGATCCTTCATGACCACACCTATATCATTGAAGAGCACCTATCCACCCTCTTTCATGCTTGGTATTTGGGTTAGGGAACTACAAAGGATATCTAGAAAAGAATACCAAATACGAGGTAATGGTACGAGGTACTGGATACAGGGTACGGGGTACGGGGTACGAAGTACGGGGTACCAGATACGGGGTACCGAATACAGGGTACTAGGCACATAAAGAAGGATCAAAGCTCTTACACTAGCATGGGAACTCCAAGCGCCATATCTTCTCCACATGCTTTAAGCCTCGATGAGTGGGGTGATTTTTCTCCTACCTACTGCACCTTACTCCAAATTTTTTACTCATACAAAACCATGGTACCTAAAGGTACCTACCTCGCTGCAACCTACCAGGTAGCAGTTTGAGGGTGTTAATTGAAATTCCTCACCCAGAGCGAATTTTTGGTCAACACCTTGTTTTTGCATTCATACTGTCTTGCTTACGTTATATCCTGATGCTGGTAATAAATTCCTCATAAAGATTTCCATATGAATCCTGCAAAACCCTCGACTGGAATTCTGCTGGTTTGAACATATAGTAATTCCCCTCATAAGGAATCCCGGTGTGAAATCAATCATGTATGTTAGGTAAGGTGAAATTTCTGGTATCCAGATATGATAATCTGATTTGTCTAACGATCAGTCTTGGTAGGCAACTCTGGCCATTTTTGCCCTAAGCTTTTAAATATAATAGCTGTGAAGTAAGACATTTAGTATCCTGACAAGGTACCTAGTTCCTTCTGGTGATTTGTCCTGGTAGACGACTAAGGCCACTTTCGCACTAGGTTTTATATGTGTAAATAACTATGAAGTGAGGCACTAGGTACCCTAATGAGGTATCCTGATCCTTCTAGCGATCCACCCTGGTAGGCAACTAAGGCCATTTTAGCATCAGGTTTTATATGTAGAAATAACTGTGAAGTGAGGCACCAGGTACCCTAATGAGGTATCCTAATCCTTCTGGCGATCCACCCTGGTTGGCAACCAATGCCACTTTAGCACCAGGTTTTCCTATAGAGGGGTATTCCCCGTCCAAGGCTTCAAAAGATCCATATAGGGTCTCCTGGTTTTTAAGGATGAGGCGAACCACTTGGCCTTATAGAACCCGATCCATAGTCTGGTAGGTGAATACACCATTTCAGCACTTATGAACCAGATCCTTCTTGGTGGTGGGTATTCCTCCACCAAGGCAGCAGGAGTGCCATGTGGCTTTTCCTAGTCTTGAGGTGATCAGTCATGGCTAGAAGTCAGTAAGGCGAATTTTGGAGAATCATGTAAGAGAAAAAGACTATCTTTATTGAATTTCTGAAATAATACAAAGCAGATCGGGGCATATATACCATCTGATATAAGACCCCCCTCTTTTATTTTCTATTTTTTAATTCCTAAGGGTAGAATCTCTTGAAATGATTGGCATTCCAAGTATAGTCTATTAGGTAACCCTCCATGTCTTCTAGCTTGTAAGCCCATTTTCGAACCACCATCTTTATCAAGTAGGGACCTTCCCGGTTAGGGGCTAGTAACCGGTTAGACCTCTTCCGTGTGTTCTAGGTTACTTTTCTTAGGACCAAGTCCTCTTCTTTGAAATTCCGGGTCTTGTTGAAGCATCTGGCTATCTTGCTCTGATAGGCAGCTACCCGTTCTGCAGCTTTATCCCGTTTCTCTTCAAGAAGGTCTAGGCTAGCCCTCAGTTTCAAATCATTATCTTCCAGTTCGAAGTGTTAAACTCTAAAGAATGTTAACTTGTGCTCGATATGTGAGACTGCTTCTGTCCCAAAAGCTAATGAGTAAGGAGTTTCACCTGTAGCAATCCTCTTGGTAGTCCGATATGCCCATAGCACGTTTGGGAGTTCATCCACCCACTTCCTTTTTTTCTGCTGGAGCTTCTTGATTGTCTTGTTGGTGGCTTCTACCAGACTGTTTGTTTGTGGTTGAGCCACTGATGCAAAACGAAGATCAATACCTCACCCTTCACAGAATTCCCTAAAGTTGGCGTTGTCAAACTGTTTACCCAAATTAGTGATTATGGCCATCGAGGTGCTGAATCGGCATACGATGTTCTTCTTGACAAAGCTAGTGGTGTTTGCTTCAGTGATCTTGGTGAGAGATTTCTCTTCTACCCATCGGGTAAAATAATCTATAGCTACTACAACGTGTTTGGTCTGACCAAGGGCAGTAAGAAGAGGTCCGATTAGGTCTAATCCTTAACTGGCAAAAGGGTAAGGAGTACTAATCGAAGTAAGCCTCTCAAGAGGCATATAATGAAGGTTTGCTGTTTTCTGATAAAGTTCACATGACTGTGCAAATTTCTTGGCGTCCTGATGAAAAGCGGGCCAGTAGTACCCCATTATAAGAACTTGGTAGGCTAAGGTCTCTCTTGATATATGGTTGTCGCAGTCCCCAGCATATACCTCGTTTAGAGCCCACTAGCATTATCGGGGTGAAGACATCTCAATAACGGGAGGGATTTTCCTTTTCGATAGAGATATCCATCCACTAGGCAGTACCTAGTCACGATTCTCTTGAGCTTATGTGCTTGATCCGGGTCTACAGGCAGGATCTCATTCTGAAGGTATTCTGCTATGGGATCCATCCAACACGGCAAGCAGCTTACTAGAGTCATTTCCACCCTTCTAACTATGCTGGATTGGAGTATCAGTTTGAGGGGTGCTCCTTTGGGTAGTGCATGTCCTCCAGTTACGGCAATCTTGGCTAGAACAACCGCTCAGTAATTCTTCTCACGAGGGATTTGTTCCATCTTCACTTCTTTAAATCTTGCTATTGCTTCTTGGACCTTTTCGAGGTAAGCTATCATGTTGTCTCCCTTTGCTTGATAAACGTCAGATACTTGATTGACCACAAGCTGGGAGTCATTTTTAATTAGGAGGAAGTAAGCCCCTAACTCTTCCGCCACCCTCATTCTTGCTAATAGCGCCTCATACTCTGCCTCATTGTTGCTGGCTTTAAATTCGAACCTGAAACAATGGCTGCACTCAATACCGTTAGGATCAGAAAGAGTGATTCCGGCTCTACATCCGGCTTGACTTGATGCTCCATCCATGTATAGTACCCAGATCCTACAACCAGTGGGCCATTCTTGGGACTCTGGGTCCAGGCTTGGTATCACAGTTGTATCCGGATTTGTAGTCATGCTGAATTTTGTCACAAAATCAGCTAAGGCATGAGCCTTGATTGTTTTTCTTGCCTTGTACTTTATATCATATTGAGTAAGCTCTAAAGCCCACAAGACCAGCCTGCCTGATATGCCTGGTCTTTAGTGGAATTACCTGAGTGGTTGGTCTGTTACAACCGCGATTGTGTGGGCTTGAAAGTATGGTCGGAGCTTTCTGGCTGTAGTAACAAGTGTATAAGCGAGCTTTTCCAAAGGGGTATAATTTTTCTCGGATTTGGTTAGAGCACGGCTCATATAGTAAATTGGCCTATGGACCCTGTCGCCACATTCCTTCACTAGGGCTCCACTAGTAGCAGTTTCTGATACTACTAAATAAAGTTGCAATTCTTCCCCAGGTAAGGGCTTTACTATCAAAGACGGGCTAGATAAGTACTTCTTCAAAGACTGGAATGCTTGCTCACCCTCCTGGTCCCACTTCATCTTCTTACCCTGCTTAATGATTTTAAATAAAGGTAAACACTTGTCAGTAGATCGGGATATGAAACGGTTCAAGGTCACAATTCTACCAGTCAATCCTTAGGCTTGCTGAAGAGTAATAGAGGATTCAAGATCCATGATGGCCTTGATCTTTTCGGGGTTAGCATCAATTCCCTTCTCATATACCATGAAACTAAGAAACTTTCCTGCTGCTACTCCAAAGGCGTACTTGGCTGGATTCAACCTCATCTGGTTCTCCCTTATTACCTTGAAAGTCTGGCGCAAATCCTCTGGATGCTGATCTGCTGCCTGAGACTTAGTAATCATGTCGTCTATGTACACTTCCACGGATTTCCCTATCTATTGCTTGAATAGATTGTTCACCAAGCGCTGGTAGGTTGCTCCAGCGTTCTTGAGTCTGAGTGGCATCACCTTATAACAGTAGAGACCTTATGCGATGATGAAGCTAGTTTTGTCCTAATCTGCGGGGTGCATCATGATCTGGTTGTACCCCGAGAAAGCATCCATGAAACTTATAAGCTTGTTGTCTATCGTGGAATCAATCAACTGATCTATTTTAGAGAGAGGAAAACTATCCTTCGGGCAAGCCCGGTTAAGATCAATGTAGTCCAGACACATATGCCACTTCTCGTTGGTTTTGGTCACCATAACCACGTTGACGATCCATTCGGGGTAACAAGACTCTCTAATGAATCTGGCTTTGAGATGCTTGTCCACCTCTTCCTATAAAGCGGCATTCTGCTCAGCGTTGAAATGTCTCATCTTCTATTTGACCGATTTGAAAGTCGCGTCCATTTCTAGCCTCTGAGTAGCTAGGTTGAGAGGGATACTTGGCATTTCATCATAACTCCAAGCAAAAATGTTGTTATATTCTTCAAGGAGTCATATCAGACTTTTCCTAACTTCATGATCCAACACGCCGCCTATCTTCACAACCTTAGTTGGATCCCCCTTCCTGACTGGTATTTCTTTTAACTGCTTAGCGGGGTAGCTACCAGTCCATCCCTGATCTTCAACTTCCACCTCTTTTATCATCACATATGGTACCTCGCCTTCTTCCAGGTCAAAATGATCATGCTCATGTGAAACCTAGCCCGGTTCACTAGTCACATGTGCATATTGCTTGGCGAGTGCGGCTAGATTAGCTAACACCGCGTAACAGCTGCGAGCTGCCTGTTGATCTCCATTGACCTCTTATACTCCTATCCCTACTGGAAATTTCAGGACGTTATGGTAAATAGATAGCACCCCCTAATCCCTGACAGGAAAGGTCTTCCCAGAATCGCGTTGTAGGCAGACGTTGTATCTACCACAATGAACTCTGTCATTATATTCTGTTGAAGTGGAGCTTCACTGACTATCATTGGCAGGATTTTGGATCTCATTGGCATGACTAAGTCCCTTGTGAATCTGTACAAATGAGAGCTACAACTGTTGTAACATGAGTTCTTCAAGTTGAGTTGCTCATGAGCTCCCTTGAATAGTATGTCGACATTTCTCCTAGTATCAATGAGGACGCGATGAACCTGACAATTGGTGATCTGTACCTATATTACCATGTGATCATCATGTGGTTACAACGTGTTGTAGACATCTTCCTCAACGAAGATGATCCGGGTGGAGTGGGATAAGTCTTGAAGTGCCCCATTGATTTTGAGTATTTCATTACCGGTTAAGAATCTGGGAATCTTCCTGGCATGGTTCTTTCTAGAGTTATTAGAGGTTCTGGCCAGGGTAGGCCTCTCACTGATGGTATGGATCACCTGGATCTGTTGTATTAGATCATTATCCCCGTCTCTCCTTCTCTATGCAGCCTCCTTCATCTCGTTATGTACCTGTCTTCCTTTCTTAATTCCATCCCGCACCTATTGCAAAAATTCAACCAAAACACCTCTTCTTACCAATGCTTCAATTTGGTTACAGAGGCTATAACACTCCGATGTGTTATGCCCCACATCTTCGTGGAAGTCTCAATATTTATAGTGATTCCTTATGTCAACTGGAGCTTTTATAGGTTCAGGCTTTTTGAGAAGACCCTTTTCGCGAATGGCGAGATATATGGTTTCTAGAGAGGCATTGAGAGGAGTGTAATGGTTGTACCTTTCTTCCTCTCCATCTGCCCGGGCTACTTCCCTCAAAGGTGGGGTCGCTCGAGGAGTCGTCTTTCTGGCTAGATGCCGCTCCCGATATGGAAGGATAGGAGGCGGTCGATAGGTTGACCGGTTTGGAGGTGGGTTCCGAATCCTTCTAGCTAGTGCGGGCTTCTAAGCCTCCTTCTTATGGCGTAGGGTTGATCGGGCTTTATCTTTCTCGGCCTTAATCTTGAGTTGTTCATCTAAATCCACATGTTCCAAGGCCTTGTCATAGGCTTCATGGTAGGTCTCTGGAGGATGTTTGGCAAAAGATCGAAAGAGTCGTCCAGCCCACAGGTTCCTTTGGAAGTTAGCTAAGGTTTCCTTTTCATCAAAACCCCCCATTTGGATAACCTCCTTATGATATATCTACATATACGATTTTAACGATTAACCACACTCTTGAATCACATACTGGAGGGGATGAGGCTTGATCCTTTGAAACTGAGCACAGTAAGCTTAGTAAATGAATTAACACTACATGCTGGCAACTTTCTGAACCACGTCTAGGCACAGTCTGTTAGGGTTGATAGGAACATCTTGCACATTGCTGACCGGGTAGCATTCTGAATCTCTATCTGGTGTACAAAGCTCTCCAAGTGACTCATAGGATCTTCGGATCCTGAGTATTTCTCAGCGAGCATCTTGAATTTAAGGGGTAACTCAGCTTCTCTGACTCTCCTAGAGAAAGGTGCATTCAACTCCCCTAAGAGGTTCCTCCGGGTTCCCTAGTGCTTTTCTTTCTTCATCTCTACTAACTCTTTCACCATTCTTGCCATTTGATCCTAGAGGTGCTTGGGTCTTTTACTTCCAGATCGGGCTTCCGAACTCTTATCATCTAAGGTCTTCTATTTCACGGTTGTCTCCTTTTGCCGTTCTCTATGGCGGTGTTTCCGTCTAGGACTCCTTCTGGATCCAGTACTCCATTTAGCATCGGGGTGTGGATCTCTCGCCTTTGCCTCCGCTCTAGTTGCTGACTAGTTCGTCCTGAGAGGTATCTCAACTACTGACTTCACCAAACAAGGCCTAGGATCCTTTGGATTAATCGGGGCTTGTATTAGTGGTCCTAGTTTGTCAAACACATGTATCCAGGTATCCAGGTATCCAGGTATCCGGGTATCAGGTCCTATGACCTTGGGAATCTCAAAAGGTATCCCTTGGGTGATCATTCGGAGGCAGATGGCTTCCACATAGGCTGTTGTTTGCTACTCTAGGATATCCCGATTGATCTCCCGCATAGTTAGATCTTTATGCACAGACCATGCGTTGGGTGGGGGGATCGATGACGGATTGTTGTTTCTTGATTGCCTTCCTTACCTTTGAATTCTCTGGGTGGAGGCGAGGGACTAGTGTTCCGATAGATCGGGATTAGCTTGCGAGGATCTGAGTCTCATCTCAAAAAACTTCTGGGCAAAACTAGGTTGTTTTGTAGATGGTTGGGATGGCTATTTCCCACAGACGATGCCAAAAGTGTTAACCAAAAATTGTCACCGGAGTGAAAATTCCAAATAACAACTTTAAGGGACCAAGATCTCAATGGATCCCAGTCAGAGAGGTATCAAGTAGTTCGATACCTTAAGGGGTTTACTTAGTGAAATAGATCAAGAATGGTGGGCACAACAAATAAGAAAGACAATATGATAAATAACACAGTTGCTTCTCAACCTTTTTTATTGGAAATCATACCCAGTACAAGTACAAATAAAATCTTCTATGGCTATGGAGAAAGGAAAAAAACTATTGGTGGTGGCGCTCTTAAACGTGTCAATAAGTAGAAAATCTCTCCCCCATGGCACAGAACGATTTGTTATATATATAGTGTTTCATCATTCCTAAGCACTCTTCTTGATTAAGTTTCAATACCTAGAGATTTTCGGAGTATTAACTTGCGATCTCCGAAAATATCTCTACCTTCCTATTATGTCACCAATGATCCCTTGTTTGGTGGAGTCATGATAGAGTTGACTTTGCTTTCAAATAAGTTTCTCAACGGTGGGAAGGAATCCAACTCTGTACTGATTTAAACGGCGGCGCTTCAACGTAGCTTTAAAGCTATTTCCTAGGTGCCTTAGTAATTCACTCTTCCTAGAGCTTTAGCCACTTGGCTGGCGGATTCTAAAAAAGACCTAGGAGGTTTAGACTTACTGGATAGTGGTAACAGAATGTCCAGGTGCCAGGATACCGATTGATGCTGTAGTGGGGGTATCAAGATGGTGTATCATCAGGGTGCCTAAGGCAGTCTAAGTCTTCGGAGCCGTGATTCTGACATGTTTGGGTATCGTGGTATTAGTTGTCCTTGTAGCAGGATACCTGGAGAGCATGGTGTCAGGATACTGGATCCACCAAGTAACGGGGTTCCTATGACCCGGTCTTCATTTTGTCATCCCAAGATCTTGGCACTCCCGACCCTGATCCGGATGGCCTGTATTGCTCCGGGACACTCTGGTCCGGATCTTCTATTGATGGTAGCTGGATCCTATCTCCTAGCCCAGAATCGGGATGGAAAATTCTTCCTTGATCCCTCTACCATTTTTGATGATTAACAGCTCCATTTATTAAAATGAGAGTAGAATATTATCATATGGATATTTTGAGGTATTGGATATTAAATCTTAACGTTGAGTTTTCAATAGCGTCTATTGAAACATGGCTTATGAACAAGTTAGAATATCCAAGTTCAAAATGTGGTCATATAAGTAAATATGGTAACTAGGAGAGTGATACTCGCTTTTTCCATCGTTAAGAAATCGCCAGGATCAAAAGATTGTTTCATTTAAAAGAGGGTTTCCTACGCAATGTTCTCTAAACTAGCAAAAGACTAGTAAAGCGGCAAACGAGGGTATCGTTCCGCAGAGAGGTGCGATATCAACCGTTTCAAGTTCTAGTGATTATTGTAAGCATATAAATAGAATGCGGAAATGTGAGAATGGTGTGTGAAATGTATGTACAATGCAGTGTGTGTGTGTGTGTGTGAGAGAGAGAGAGAGAGAGAGAGAGAGAGCATGTAAGAAAATGTAAATGAAAACAAATAAAAACAAAGAGAATATGGAAGGGTGAGAATGGTGTTTAAAGTGATAAACAAAATGGTGGATATGAGAGATGCATGAAAATGGTCACAGAAGGTTCAACAAGTTCACCATACATAAGTGCATAAATAGTTAGTTGTTAGGCATTAAGCACATCCAATTTTAGTTAAGGGTTCGTTTTTGCCTCAATCTGATTTATACCCATTCATAGAGCTAACGGTTGAAGAGTGTGTTGAGAGTCTCTCAAACACGAAACCGCAACCAACATTTGTGAACACATTCTACAAACCGATGCTAAATTGAGTCCCAATATTAACGCGGTAATGTAAAATAGCAACGCTAGGTACAATGAATGTAAAAAGAGTGATTGTATCTCTAACCATAACTCACCTAGAGTCCCTAACTTGAGAAATAGTCTAAGACCAATAATTGTAACTCCAACCATGACTCACTTAGAGTCCCTAGCGTGAGAAATAGCTAAAGTCCAATTGTTTACAAGAACAATGAACCCAACCCTTTTAATATGGCAATTTATAGGTTCAACCACTCTTTCTAGCTAATTAGCCAAGACTATGCCCGGAGAGCCCCTCCAAAAGCACAATCCTAAATCTAAGTCACTCAAACCCATCCATACAAGTTAATTTCAACCTTCCATCAACATACAAACACAAAATGGGATATTTGATTACAACTACTCCTAAATTACATTAATCTACTCCTAATCCCATCCATGAATACATATTAATTTCCAATCATCCATAAACATGCATTTCAAGATAAGAGATATATTCAATAACAATCAAGAATGAATTAAAACACAAATTGGATATAAAAACAACTATCACATATATTGAGCACAAAATAGGTTTACAAATATTCCCAAGTGGGGATTACACATTCAAGAAAACAAGAAATACATAGAGAGTGAGAAATAGATACAACCCTTGAAGAAAACCTCCTCCAAGAGCTCCTTCCTTTGCTAGCTCGAAATTGGCTAAAGCCCACTCCTATCTCTATGCAATCTACTTCTAAATGTGGTGGATAATGGGTAAAAGATGAAATGGAAGGCATCCATGGAGGTTTTCCCTCCATGGATGCCCTGAAAGCTTCTCTCTCTCTTTTGGTGTGGAAGAAGATGAAGAAAAAGAAGTGTGGTGCGTGGATTCTGTTAGAGAGAAGAGAAGAAGGTGTTTAAATAGTGTGGGGAGGTTAGAGCTGAAAGCTGGGTGAAAGGACAAGATTGCCCTTTAATTTTTGGGCAAAATATGACTTTCTAGAGTGGATCAGAGGCCTGGCCGCCGATTGAAGTAGCCGTTTTAATCTGACAGCGTTTCAGCGTTTCAACATCGCGCACCGTTACAGAAATGGGCATAACTTCCTTTAAAAAGCTCAAAATTACAATCCGTAAAATGTTCTGGAAACTAGACTTCTGGGGTTTTCCGAATATATAAAGATATCCTCGTGGTTCGATATGATGAGGAAGATATGACCTTCCAAAGTTGAGTGTTCTATACAAGCATGTCCAATTTCAGTCCTTTTTGGCTCATTTTGCCTCCCAAACTAATTTTTAAGCTCAAAACCTTATTATAGGGAATATGCACCTACACATGGCTCAAACAAAACTTTATATACAAAAATACGCTCGAAAACGAGATAAACGATTGAAATTTGGGGACCTCAAATAGGTATAAAATAGTCCGATCAGAGCTATAGGCGGTCTATGAGCTCTTAGCGATTACTGATATTATTCACGAGGATACACTATCTCCAATAAGATTGTCTATGGTAAGAATGAGAAACATTTACTTATTCTATCTTTATTTAAGAGTGCAATTTTAGCTCTTTAGTGGTATGAGCTAAAATTAATAGATCGAACCTAAGTGAATCATTTGTTGATTGTGATTAGGTTATGTCTATTGAAGCTTAAATTTAGATAGCCCACCAAGATCTCCAATCCACATAGACTTGCATGGATCACTTGATATATTCTACCGGACTAATTTATGGGTCCATTCAGAATTGTAATTAATACATTATGAATATAATTTGCATATTATTTATTTAATGGGCTGTTAAATTATATTAATGTACTAATGAAAGACATGTGGACTTGTTTCTTTTAATAAGAATGGGTATAGTTCACATGTGGGCTTTTTATTAAAGTCTAATGGATTTAATAAAATGGAAAAACAATAAATATGCTCATGTATGGACTTGGGCGACAAGGCTAATAAAATGGTCTATTATATTGTTTTATTTTATTATTTAATTAAATGAGAATCAACTAATGTATTAATTAATTATTTAATTAAGAATCAAAATCTTTTTCTAATTAAGAAATATATTTCTTAGTGTTATACTATTATTGGTAGTATAATAAGAATCAAAGTCTTTATTTGATAAGTAGATAAATAAAAGGAATTTATTTATTTAGTTAAATTAGGAAGTTTTTGATATAATCACAAATACATTAAAGAGTTGGATTAGGGTTTGGAATTTTAAAGTTTGATAGGAGTCTTTGGTGAAAACAAAATTCCTCCTTGTGTAAGGATACAGGAAGGATTTCGGTCAAAGATAAGAAATCTACGTAGAGTTAGGATTTAGGTTACAAGACATAAATCCTACTTAGGAGAAGATTTAGACTATCACCTTATTTGGGCAAGAAGAATTCGTCAATAAATATATTATTTATATGGCAAGCACAATTGGTCAATAAATATATATTATTTAATGGCAAGTAGAATTCATCCATATATATATATATATATATTATTATGGCAAGAAGAATTCGTCCAATATATCTATTATTATGGCAAGAAGAATTCGTCCATATATATATATATATATATATATATTATTTTGGGCAAGAAGAATCCAGCCACCCTATTATTATATGAAAAGGAATTCAGTTAACTCTAATTCTTTAGAGAGAGTTATTTCGTTTGCTTGAAAAAATATTTCAACTCTAAGCATAGTGTGTAGAATTCGGCCAAGAGGAAAAAGTAAGAAACGTTTTTATTTCGATAGTGCACTAGTAGCTTTTATCATCAAAAGGCTTTTGTGCACAACTTCGAATGAGGTTCACGCGGATTTCGATCAATAAATTGAGAATTCAAAAGTAACTGAACGTTCTTCGTTTTCTCTTGAAAGTTTATTATGACTAACAAAAAAAAAATTGTTATCCATCCTCAAGTACACAATTCAAAGAAAGGGAGCTCACACTCCTAGGTGATTCACATTCGTGATTGGATTGAAAGGTCTTGCGGATTACTATCGATGCAACGTCAATCATCACGCGACAAAGGTATGATACTTTTATTATACGTTAATTAATCAAGGGTTAAGGTTCATTTTTAAAAAGGAAAAATTTTTGTAATATACTAAACTTATTTTCACTTTCGCTGCATGTATTTTACCCTACATGGGTGATGTTGCTGATGGTGGTTAACTGTAGTAATTGGGAGATGGATGATGGTGTTTGAATGTTTTTGAATGTGTTTGGTTATCTGTGTTTGTTTGTGATGAATGTGTTTGGCGATTTTTTTATTTTTTTATTTTTTCGAATTTTCTTCTTTTCAACAACTTACTAGTGATGTTCAATCTATTGTTGCTGATGGGATATGGGTTTAGTTGTTGTTGGGTTTGGGTTTGGATTTGAAGATCTAGGTTTGGTGCTCATAATGTTCAAAGTTTAATTTTTTATTTTTATTTTTTTGTTAATTGGATTTGTTGTGGATCTCCACTATCCATCTCATGAAATGAACGATGGAGATCCAATATGGATCTCTGACAAGTCCAATTTTTTTTTTTTTTTTTTTTTTGATTTGGTGGAGATCCGAAGCATACATCTTTTGAGATGGAGAGATGAAGAGATGGATGGTGGAGATCCACTAAACCTCAACCAAATCCATTTTAAAATTTAAATTTTTGTTATTTTTTAATAATTTGAATATTTATAATAAGGGTAAAACAGTAGTTTTGTGAAAAGTCACACTTTAAGGGTATTAAGGTCATTTTGTCCTCTGATCATACCGGAATGCCTGCTTTTAACGGAAACCGTAACAGAAGGACTAGTCTAATCAATACTGAAACTAAGGTAACCAAACCGGATATGGCAAACTAGAGGGAATAAAATCATTTTTGCTCTAATTAATTTTGTGCTGTCACAGGTTGAAACGACGCCGTTGATTCGTACTCTCAACTGCTCTGATTTCTAATGAAGGATAAAGCGTGGTCCTTTTTGTCGACGGAGACGAAGTGTCGCTGAATATGCATATTCCACGGAGAGAATCACGATTCTAAATATCGGTGTTGGTGAGTTTCTTTGTCCCATTTTCAGTTAATTTTCTTATTTTGACATTAGTAAAGTTGCTTAGGTTATAGAATTGCTAGATTCTGCCTTGTGTAGTATGGCGAAAGCTCCATCTCTGGTTTCTCTGGCCATAGAGGCACTCAAAACACAACTTGTTCGCGGTATTTTCTTTTTTCTTTTCATTTCTTATTTGTTTATGCTTTTTCTTCATATCGAAACTTTAGTTAAACATGTTATAGCTTATGGGCAGTGCAGACATGTATTGATTTGATTATTTTGGTGATTACAGTTACAGGGGATTTTCTTATACCGGATATATACGAGCTTCCCTCTGAATTATTTGATAATTTACTCACACGCTTGCCTCCCTTGGCCTTGCACAAGTTACAATACGAAACGTAAGTTTCTCTGTTGATGATATAGACTGCTTTTGTATATGCTATTTATATTACTACCTTTGTAATTGGGTTTGGATGGTTTCTTGGTTTTCCTTTGAGCAGGCTATTTATGGATTCGAATGACTATGACTCTACCTATGATTGCTTATATAGTGGTCGAAAACGTGCAAGGTTTGGGAGAATCAAGTCTTTACTTTTTCAAAAAGGAATAAACAAATTTATAAATATGTTTTACGGCTCTATGAAGAACCTGCCCTTCTAACTGTAAGTCTTATGTTTTGGCAGAAACTGCAAATTCAATTCAGCATGGAAGACGTTATTTAAAATGCGTTGGCCTCATCTTGTCGATCAAATCGAACCAGTTGAATGGCAGCTAACGTATTGGGAAGCACATTTGCAGAAGTATGTCCATTTTGCATGAATTAAAATTTATGCTCCTTAGTGTTACTATTTCATGACTTTTACTGATGATTTAGTGTTTTGGTTGTTGATGTGAAAGAAAGTTGCCTAGATGAAGCGGCAGAGTTTGCTTTACTTCCATCTTTTGATGGATTTATTGGTGATATAAAGATCTCAGGTAATTTGATGCTTGCCCTTTTGCAATCAGCCAATCACAATTGTTTGAAAATGTTGAATGAATTCACTGTTAGCTTAGTTAGTTCGTAAAAGCCTGCTGAAATCTATCTGGTTGCAAGTTTCTTTGTCATCTTGCTTATTTTTGTCACCTGCTTGCTTTACATATAAATACATAAGTTGTGTTAATATTTAATGCATATCATGTCATGATATCAACTTTGCTTAATCCTACACAATTTAGAAAAAATCAAGCATGTGTTATGAACTTGACTGGAAAACACTGAACAAGTAGTGTGGACGATGGGATTAGATTTTTTTTTTTTTTTTTTTTTTTTTTAATAATGTCATGAATGCTTTCTTGCACATATTTCTAGGGGCAACAGAATTCTGGCATATGATTCCTCAATACTAGTGGAATTGGGCTTTAGAACCTCATTTCTAAGTCTTGAAGAGACAGCTTCTTATCTATTGGGTCCATATCTTTACCCTGCTTTTGGCTTATTTTTTTTACTATTATTATGTATCACCTCCACCTGCACTAGAAAGTAAGGGAAATAAAGAACTTTGACTTTTGAACAAAGTTCTCAACATGTTTTACATAACTTTCTAACAAAGTTCTCAACATGTTTTAAGTAGCTCTCTCTCTCTCTCTGTGCATGTGTTCCTGATTCTTTTTCTTTTTTTTTTCCTTTTTTGGGTTATGTGCAGATGCTGTACTGAAATTTATTGGTTATGAGGAATTCTCGAATCATTCAGCTAGTGACTATTCAAGTTTATCTTACCACTGCCAGCAATTTGGTTGTTATGCCAGGTAACATGCAATGCCATTTTTGTATGGGAGCTTACTGCTTAGTAATATGTTCATCGATGACTGGGAACTTAGTCACACACTAATATTCGCATTGAACTCTTGGTTTTTGTGCATTTCCAAAGACTATTTTGATTGAATAAATACTTGTGTTTTAAAATGTATTGATCCTGTTAGAATGCTTAAATCCTATTGTTGGGTCATTTCCTTATCAGTTTAAGCTTTTAGGTCTGATGGTTACTAACATGGTATTAGAGCATTTTTGTCCCAGGAGTCTTGGGTTCGAGTCTCCCCACGTGATTGCATTTGAATTTATTATTTGTTATTTGAATTTGTTGTGTGTTTGTGTTCAAGCTCGAGCCACATTGCAAGCCCTTTGATCTTGCACATGAGGGGGTGTGTTAGAGTGCTTATACTATTGCTGGGCCTTTTTCTATCGGCTTAAGCTTGTAGGTTTGACGGTTACTAGCATATCTCATCACAAACATTTCCATCCATGTTAGCATTCATGATTTCTTATGAAACCATCTGAACATCATTATTATTGTTGTGAAGTGTGAAAAATGTTGTGTTTTTTAAGGAAATCTATTATTGTTTATTATTGTTATAATGATATATGGAGGTATCTAAGGTGTAGGTTCTTTGTGTTATTTTCTTTGCGCAGATGTCTGAGACTCCAAAATGTCCTTTGTGCTGCAGAAACTTGTGTATGTTCTTAGTCTTTTTGTTTAAGAATCTGCTGAAAAATTATGAGTTAGTTTTTTTTCTTTTGATTACATTTATGCTGTGTGAAAATTTTGCCTAAAGTGGGACCCATGTTTAATATTATTAATTCAGTAAGCCAATATCATTGGATGCATTTTTCAGCTAAAGTATATATTAAAAGTATACTCTTAATATAAACCTCTATAAGAAACAGTATGTATAATAATCTTCAAGACACAAGGTTTTAGATTCACACAATCTATTTATGCACATTCATAAAGAAATACATTTATCGGAGAGTGTACATTCTTTACGATAAGAGATTCTTTTTTCTTTCCTTTTTCACAAAATTCTTGTCTTATCAATTTGTTTGTGTTACATTTGCTGAAACTAATGTAATTTTGTCTACCTTCAACTCTCTTTTGGTGTAGCAATTATTGACAAACAGCAAGTTGCAAAGCTTGGTGGTGTGGTGGATCAGATCCGAAGAACATGTAAGTCCGAGTTCCACTTGTAGTTGTATTTGAGCACTAGTGTACAGGTACCACACATCTCTTTAGAAAGAAAAAAGGAAAAAAAAAAAGGGGGAATCTGAAAGTGTTAACTTGTAATTAGAAGAAACTATGTTCTCATTATAACACTGTTCAGTTTCTTATCAAGAAAAAAAAAAAACAAAAAAGTAGAAGAAACCATGTATGTACACAAATGATAAAACAAACAACTTTGTTGCTATGAAGAGTTTTTATTTTCATAGTTTGCTCGAGCACTACCTAGCTTATATTTTAAATTATAATTTGATGAAAATGTAGAACTTCTGTTCATGCAAATGCTAAAGGCTTCTGTTTTCAATGTTGATTTGGTTGTTCGTAATTCACAAATTAACAGATTGATGGATTATGCAAACTTGTACTTCAGAACAACAAAACATTAACGTCACTTGAACTTCTTCACTGCAAGCTTTCTAGAAGTTTTGTCACCGGCATTTGTAGTTTTCTATGCAATAAGAGTATGCAGACACACATGATTCAGCACTTTTCAATCAATACATCAAGCTTTTATGAAATCAACTCAAACTCTCTATGGCAGGATCTTGTTTCATTTCTCTCATCAGGAAGGTACATTTATATTCATTTAGGCCTCATTTTTGTTCAACTTGTGGTTTTACTTATTTGTTGTATCTCTTGGGGTGGCCGAAAAACTCAACAATTTGTACCTTCTGGAGTTCTGGGCAGTAATTGGTTCTTAGTTTGTTAGAAGTTAGAGGGTGAACATAATTATCATCCTCAAAGAAGTCTTGAACCAAGATCTGCAGCATGTTCTCTACCTGGATATCAAATTATTTTGCATGATACACCTTATAGTTACCTAATCTTAAAGATATTATACATCTCTGTAATCTGTGGACCGCCCTCTATTTTATTTTTGAGTTACTCAGTAGTTGTGGTGCACATCTTCATCCATTTAGATGTGAAAAGAGCTTCCCTAAATAACTATGTTGGGCTTGTTGAAAGGATGTCATGGACATGTTGTAGATGACAATAAGGATGGCTTGAAAACTGCACCAATTTGCTTGATATGGTGCATTTGAAATGAGGACTTTCCTGTTAGCTATTGGCCCCTTCATGAGATGAAAGGAGGTTTTTCTTGGTTTTTATCTTCAGTATAAGGACTTTCCTGTTTTTCACTTCTCTTTAGGATTTTTTAGGATGTGTCTTCTGCTTAATTTGCATTATGCAGTTGTGTTTTTTGTATACTACCCATGTACTATCCCCTTATTTTTACCAGTAAAAGGAATAGAAAAGGCCAATGCTTTCCCTTTTTAAAATTTTTTTGGAACATCACGTTGTATATCATTTATTCAGTCAAATAACTTTAATAGAGACCACCCATACTTATTGTTCCTTTTGCCATCAGGTCATTGCGTTCTTTAAAGTTCCGTGACAACCATCTAGACAAAAACTTTGGACGAATGGTTTTCAGTACCCTTCTTGATGCTTCCTCTACTCTATCCATCCTCGACCTTTCAGGAAATGACGTGAGTAATGCATTTCCTTAGATTTTATGTTCACTACTGGATCATTTTACCATTAAATGGCATAAAAATTCATATACAATCATGCAGATGACGGGATGGCTTTCTAACTTCAAACGGAGATCCTCAAGTGGCCCCTTGACATCTTTAGGAGTAGGCAACTCTTTGCAATCATTATGTTTGCTCAATCTGAGGTATCACTAGACTGATGTACTGTTTCTTTGTCTAAATGCAAATTATTGTTCACTACAATCAATTCATGGCAATTGAGTAAAATGTAAATAGACTAGTTTCTATTGTTTGTTCTTCTTTGACCCATAGAGTTGGAATTTCGAGTGTAACTACAAAGCATAGCCATAATTGATAAGATTATATGGACAGATATTCTTTTCAAACTCTCTTTCATGCATAGTAAGAAACTTATCTGATTTTAGGGGAAACAATCTTCACAATGATGACATACAAGATCTTAGACATGCGCTGTATCACATGCCTAACTTGGAGAGCCTGGATATAAGTGACAATTTTATTGAGGATGCAGGAATCAGGTCAGTCAAAATCCATCTTCACATATTTTTTAGTACTGTAGGCATGATGTCTCAAAAGCAACAATTGAATTTTCAGGATCTTAATTCCCTATTTAATTGAAGCTTCTGAAAGATGCAATCCCTTGGCCAAACTGATTTTGGAGAATTGTGAGTTTTCCTGTAATGGAGTGACTCAACTTCTAGATACACTTTCAACCTTAAGAAGACCACCGAAATTTCTTTCTGTTGCAGATAATAATCTTGGAAGGTTTGTCTCGCACTCTCACTAACTCTGGGTTAGAAGTTGGCCTTTGTTATTTATGTTTATAACTAAATATCGTTTTGTTACAAGTACTGTCCTCAGCCAAGTAGCAACTGCTATCATCAAAATTTTGGGCACATCTATTCAAGTTTTAAATATTGGAGGAATTGGACTAGGTTTATCTGGCTTTCAGGTACTACAAGAGGGAATAACAGCAGAGTTGAAGCTTGTTGAAATTAATATAAGGTTTAAACTGATTTCTCAATTTATTTTACTCTATTAATGCTGTAATGCGTCTCTGGAAAATTAATGCTTTCATGAATTCATCATAGCAAAAATCGCGGTGGGATTGAAACTGCAAAGTTTTTGTCAAAGCTCATGTCATTGTCTCCAGAACTAACTGAAGTTAATGCAGCATATAATCTCATGCCCTTGGAATCCTTAACAATCTTATGCTCTGCCCTGAAAGCTGCAAAAGGTATTTATCTACAACACCAAGTGATTCATTGAATTTATATTCCCATATCAGTGAGAGCTATGGATTATGCTTCTGTTGGTATTAGATGATTATTAGCTTATTACAGTTAATTACAGTTACAATGCTTAAATCCTATTATTGGGTGCTCTTTGCTAATGGCTTAAGCTTTAGGGTTGAACAATTTTTGGCATGGTATCAAAGCTAGTGGAATGCTTGGGTTTGAGTCCCCCACGTGATTATATTTGAACTTTTTATGTGTTATTGTTTGGGCTTAGAAACGTGATAAGCCCATTAGTCATGCACGTGAGAGGGTGTGTTAAGAGTGCTTAAATACAATTATTGAATCGTTTCCTAACGGTTTAAGCTTTGGAGTTAAGTGGTTTTTGGCTAAGTCCGGATCATCATCATTTTTGTAATATAAGCATATGCACTTACATGAGCACAAATCTGCACACATTCTGGCACTTATTTGGATCCTGCAAAGAAGTGGCTATATTTCAAAGATAAAGGAAAAATGTATGTCCGACACAATTGAATGATTTTATTTCATTTTCTGTGAAAATGACATTTGGTATCATGTGAATGAAATTATTACTGATGAATATTCTGCTCGTTCTCATTTAGGTCATCTTAAGCGTTTGGACTTGACAGGGAACATTTGGGACTATCAGCCATCTCATGTTTCCATGGTTGGTGAATTCCAACATAATGGACGGCCCGTTTTGATTCTTCCATCATTACAAACCTCAGATGTTCCATATGACGATGACCCCTAATCGGGCCGCTGTTGTAATAATGGTATGCAGCCGTCTTGACTGCCTGAATACTAGCTATTGAGAATGCACATAACATATGAAATGGGAAGAGAGGAAAAAGTGAGCTATGACTGATGCTTTTTGCAGGATGAATATGACTTAAGAAACCTTTACTCGGATTCATTAAGATATTTAGAAAATTCCCTCTATGTAACTTGGAAATTAGTTGATTCGTATTCTTCATTGGACTTGTTATTAGCATTGTTCTGTTCGACCTAAAATAAGCATACAAGCCTGGAAGATGGTATGATATTTGATCCAGAAATGGATTTTATTGGTGTCATGGTGTGCATTTGGTGGGCAAAATGCTTTGGAAAAAGTTGTGCCTCGAAATTTATTGCCAAACTCAAATACATGGACGGTACTAGCAGAAGCAGTGAAAGCAAGTAATGCAAAGTATGGTCTTTATTTGCATTCAAGAACATTTTAATATTCACATTTTTTTTTTTTTTGACAAACTTAAAGCTTAGAAGGTCCTTGTAGACAAATATTATGGGCAGAAGAGAATCATTGATGTGGTGATAAAAATGTGAAAAAGACTTCCCACCCTTGATCGGATTCGTTTGGTAAATGCTGCCGTGTCCATGAAGATTGCTATAAACAAATAATGCCTTTTTGTTTTCCACTCTAGAGCTTGTGTTTATCATTTCTCAGGCATTGATCAAATGAGCCAACCTGTAAAGCGTAGACTATTCACATAGCATATTTAAAAGTGGACCACTTTTTTATTTATTTTGTTGAGTTGTGTCCAAAAGGGGTAGTTGGGTTGGCTTTGTCATGAAGTTAGGCTTTTCTTGTTTTTGGCTGTACCAATTGAAACTTATCCCTTCTTAAATTGAATTATTATTATTATTATTATTATAATATCATGAATTGAATGACCCGTGAACCAACAATTGTTATTAGATTTTTTGGTACAACTTCTTATCAATCTTCAACAATTTGGAGGCTACACAATCATATAATGCACTGAATTTAGCTGCAATTAAATTATAGAGTTTCCATATGCTTAATTGAGTTAAGGTAGAAACACAAGAATTGAAGTTCGAATTCATTAACTAGAATTATTGTGGTACTGAATTCGGACCAAATCCAACATCACTCGCACCTAATCCAATAATTAGAGTATATATAACAGCTTGGGAATTGGACCATACTTATATTTATATAACCTCACTTAAGTATGTATATAGTTACTATATTAAATAACCCTCAAATTAAGAACATTTTCAAAGAACTTTTGAGAAGGTGAATGATATTAAATTTACACCTATAATATATCGTTGGAATCGTATTGACGAGAAGAACAAAGTTGTTGAGAGAGGAGAGAGAGAAACCTAATGGAGGGAGGAAAGAAAGTCTTAGAGAGAAACAACTGTGAAAAGTGAAACAGAGAGACGAGAGAAAGGGGAAAATGTTAAAAATTAATAGATGGGTAACTTAGCCAATATACATATTATTTACGGGAATTTTTGTCAACTTAGTGGTAAAAATTATTAAGAAAAGCAAAACTCTTTGGGATAGTTAATTTTGAATTTGTTAGTAATTTAAGTGCCAAAGGAGGGGATTCTCTAAATTTTTTAATCCGATGAATATTAAGGGCCAATCTGGTATTGTTTTTTAAAAGTTAAAATCAGATTATTTTATAATTTTGACATAAAATGATGTTTGGTAAAACTTTCAAAAGTGATTAATTGATAAGGTGACAAGTTTTGATAGTGAATTAGTGATTTTGAGAAATAGATGAGAGATTACTTTTTGAAAATGATTATAGAATAATCTATTTTAGTATTTATGGCGTGTTTACTAATCAGAAATCCTAATTAGGAAAAGAAATTAAGTTATTAATTTCTGAATTCCACTGTTTACTAATTTTTTAGGGAATTAAATTTTGTGGACCTCACTCATAAATCAGGAATTAAGTTCCTGATTTATGAGGGAACTTGATTCCTCCCACACACCCTAGAAATTATGTTCCCTTTCCTAATTGAAAAAGGAATTCAAGATTTATTTACGAAAATATCATCACTTAAAAAAAAAACCGTCTTCTTCATGATTATTGACTTTTATTTTTAATTTACTTTAATCATATTGGTTTACTTTTTATAAAAAAAATCTAAATATTGGTTTACATAATTAATAATTTATATTATTCTAGCAGTGTGATTTATAAAAAATTCATCTTTATATATACATATTACAATACAATTTATGAACTAAAAATAATTACAGCACTTTAAAAAAATAATAATAATAATAACTATGGCATATTCATATCTCTTATATCTCTTATATATACTGTTGTGGAGCTTCGTTTATTTTTTTTTTAATCAAGTTATCTTAATAGTTCTTTATCTAATTAGTTCAAATATTACAATATAAAGATGTTAATTATAATATAAAGATGTTAATTATTATATTTATAGTGTTATGAGTAATATAAAATATATATTTTCATAATAAGTTATATATATATATATATATATATTTCATCGTGTTTTATACACAATGGTATTTTTGTAATCAATTATGTATCATTATGACTCCTTAGTTTAAGTAAACATTAGAAATAGAATAAATTTGATTCTGTTACCGATTCCTAAATTGTAAGTAAACACTGGAATGTAATTTAGTAACTTGATTATGATTCCCCTCCATTCCCTTTCCGGTGGAACTTAATTCCGATTACATTTATTCCTGATTAGTAAAAGCGCATTTAATAAATCTTTTAAAATATCATTATTATAAAGTTAAAATCATTTATATACATTATTTCATCAATTAAATATTTTATTTAAATATTGATTTGATTTATAAATCTTTTAAAAATATTTTATTATTCTTATGGATTTTTTTTTCTAATTTAAATATTATACTTAAATATTGATTTAATATATATAATTAATGAAAAAAAAAAAATAAGGTTCTAAAATGATGTATATTTTAGTCATTGTAACTAATCTTAGCACTTTTATAATAAAATTATCAAACATATGTATACTGCTTCAAAGCTATATAGTAGTTTTAAAAATACAATTAATCAAACATCCGCGGATTAACTTCAAAGCTGATTATTCCTTCAGCACAGCTAACGGTGATTATTATAAAAGTAACAGCAATACCAAACTGACCCTAATTATTTCTTTCTCTAGAATTTAATTATGACTTATGATTTTTTTATTTTTTTTTTAAAGGATTATGACTTATGATTAAATTCAAGTGTTTTTAAAATTACTGATTTCTTTTTTATTTTTTTTGTTTTCATTAGAAATCACTGAAAACCCTTATTGAAAGAAACATTTGGAAGATTTTTTTTCATTTTTTTTTCCATTTTTTGGGGAAACCAAAATAGAGACATTTGGTTGAGCTTGAAACATGGTGAAACAAACCCAAACTCAAAATATAGTTTATATCTTGTCTGGTGACATTCAAATATGTTTAGTAAAAAGTCAGCAAAATCTCGAAATAATTTGAGTTAAAGTAATGTAATGAGAATTAGAATAATTAGTGGATTAGTTTTGAGGTGACATGTTGCCTCTAAACCAAGCAAATGGACATTTACTATTAGCAAGACACTAAGACAGCAGGCGTCATCTCTAGTTTTGTTTTGTTTTGTTTAACGAATAATAAATATCTTGTTTTAGTAAAATTTGATTTGAGGTTGTGGATTAATTTTGAATACGAGTTTTATTGAATACGCAATAATAAATTTTCTATCGATATATATTTTTTAAATTCGACAACAATTAGATCCAGAATCTACCATGAATTGACAATATCAATCTTTGAAGATATATATTTTTTAAATCCAACAACAATTCGGTCAAGAATCTACCCTAAATTGACAATATCAATTTTTAAAGCACGATTTAAAATATAACTCTCATTATCGAAATGGATCTCAGCATACTTTGCAATAAATTAGTCATCCATAATTAACAAAAAGAATTCAAATAAATTGTAATTACATATTACTAATAATAATGACATATTGCAAGATTCTTCTTTATCCAATAGAAAAATATCATACCGCCCAATATAACTCGGTGGTAAGAACACTTATTCAACCCGGCACTATCTTTGGCTCGAATTGTTGTCATTGTAAATGGTATATCTCAACCAAAAAAAAAAAAAGACACAGTCTTACTGATAATTAGGGATGGGTGTTTCCCCATGGGGCCTCATCCCCCACGGGCCCCCGTGGGGTTTTGAGAGCAAAATTTCCCTCCAAATGGATTTTGGGGGTAGGGGTGGGGGCAAACTTTGCCCCCAAATAGATTTTGGGGGAGATGGTGGGGGTACCTCTCCCCAAACCCAAAACCTTATTTCCCCAAAATAATATATATATATATATATATATATATTATTTTATTTTTTTATATATAAAAAATTTATTTTGTTTTGTACTTTGGATTTTGTATTATGTTCTTATTACTTTTTGAATTGAATATTTTAACAGTATCAAATTAAAGATTTGAATGTTCAGATTCCAAATTTCGAAGTCCGAGTTTCGGATTGAAAATTTAGAATTGAAATTGAAAAGAAACGGAGGAAATGGGTTTTGGGAGGGGGGACTTGCCCCCAAAATCCCCCCACCCCCATTCCCCCTAAATGGGTTTTAGGTGAGATGGTGGGGGGAGTACCCTCCCCCGCCCCATTGAGCCCCCACCCCCACACCCACCCCTACTTATAACCAGTGTTGCAAAAGTCATCGACTAGGGCTGACTAGGCGTTGCCTAGTCCCTAATCAGCGGCATGTCGCCCTGACTTCCATGAAATCGTCGTGACTAGGCAGAAAACCGTCTAGTTGGCCTTGTTAGGCAAAGTCGGCGACTAGTCACCGTTGACCGACTAAGCTGATTTAAAAAATAAATAAATAAATAAAAATATAAAAATATAAAAAATTTTGTCAATGAAACAGTCTTTAATTTGAGGTTCTCAATATTCAATATTGAGTTTTTTTTTAATTTGATTTCAATTTGAGGTTCAATATATGAAAATATATGAAATAGTATGAACATTTACTCAATTATAAAAAAAAAATTAAAAATTAAAAAAAAAAAAAAAAAACTAAAATACAAATTCCAATCTACCGTTAGCATACTTCCAGCCAACCGCCTAGTCCCCGACTAGGTGGGGTAGGTGCTAGGCAAGGGGTCTCAGCCCGACTAACGCAGAACAACTTTTGCACTGCTTATAACACTATAAACTTTGTATATTATTAGGTGCAATTTGGAAAATAATATTAACTATCGATAAAATTTTCTACTTTTGATAAGATATACCTTAAATCTTTATATTATTCTTTGTTGTTTTGTTTTTTTTTTTTTTGTTTTTTTTTGTTTTTTAATCTCACGGTCTAATCTAACTAGGGAGAAACAAGAAACCTTTTTTTAGGTATTCTGCTGTGTGATTTTTTGGTAAACAGAAGATTAAATAATATTTTATTTTATTATTTTAATGGTGAATTTTGACGGTATAGGAAAATTTTCATTAATTAAAATAAAATGTATATATAGTTGAAATTGATAAATTGATAAATTAATATCAAATCTTTTAAATTAACCTTAATTCAACTCATTACTTTAAAATCCAAATTTGGGAAATAAATATTTAAAATACTATAAAATTGTAGCACTTGGTGAGAAAAAGCACATCCCATATAAAGGTCTACTATTATGACTATCCCTTCTCATCAATTAAATATTTTTAAAGTCTTATCTGAGTCTCGTATACTTTGTTAATAGTATTGGTTTGGAAAGCTAAAAGAATAATAGTAATTAACAATATTAAAATGAGAGCTACTTTTGACAATTCAATTTGTATTTTTTATACTTCTTTTCTAAAGACACTTCATTTTCAAAATTTAAATTTTAAAAAAGTCTAAAGACACTTTATTTTATTCAAAGATTATCATTTTTATATTTTGATATTTTTATTCTAAAGACACTTCCTTTTAAAAAATAAATAAATAAATAAATTTAAAGACACTTCATTTAATTTTAATAAAAGTTAGGACGAACCATCGTAGCCTTTGGATTTATCATAGGAGTAATCTTTTTTGAATTAAATTATTTTTAAAGAAAAATTATCTCTCCTAAATTATTAGATTAAATATTACATATTAAACACTCTCTCCTAAATTTTTAATTACCATATTAAACTCTCTCTCCTCCAATACATATCTCTAATTTTCCATTTCTATTCTTTCTCAAACAAGACTAAGGGGTCATTTGGGTTTTTAACTGAAGACTGAATAGTCCTGAATTTTTCTGAAAACTGAATAGAGATTGAAATCTGAACTTAAATGACATGGTTTTTTTTTTTCTCAAATCTGAATATACTGTCAACATCTTTGTTTTTTAATAATAAAAATGTCTGAAAATAATTAATTTTACATTTATACTCATACTAATTAAAAGAAGTAATTTAACATGTGTCATTCTTTATAAGATTTTGCATGTTCTGCAAACAAAGTTCAAGTTCAATTTATTGTTTAAAAAAAAATTCAAGTTATGTTGCATGTTGTCCACGTTTCCAATGTATATAATTAAGGAAACCATTTTTGTTTTTTTGGTTTCTTGAATCATATGCACTGAAAACCAAATAATAAATAAACGATTATTGATTTTTTTTTTTTTTTTGGAAATAGTTTCTTGAATTATATGCACCAGTCTCTATGAGAAGTGATTAAGGGTTTTTTTTTTTTTTTTTCCTTTTTAAAATCCGTTTAAAATATGAAATATATTAAAATAAAGAATTATACACCATATCAAATTAGGAGAAATTTGGAAATATATTTTCTTTGATATAGACTTGGAAGAGAATTTTTTAATTGTAATACAACGATTTGGAATTAAGTTAAAAGTCAGGATTTCTTGTTTTATTTTTTAAGTTTTTTTTTTTATATATTTTTAAATTATTTGACCACTTAAAAAAAACAAACAAAACAACTTAATGAGTTCAATTCTGACCTATTAAGTTTTAAGTCTAATAAACAAACAACCCCTAACAGTTAAGAAAAAAAAATTACAAATAATCTTGGTTTTTAAGAACTGGATATATGTATATATATAAAATAAAAATAAAAAAACTCAAAAACCAAATACCCTGTTATTCAAAAAAAAAAAAAAATCGAAATATAAAAATATTTTTTATTACTTTTATAGGTATATGATTTCTTATAGAACTTTAATTATTTCATTAGTTTCAGAAATATTTTTGAGTTTAATCGAATCTAATTGAAACAAATCAAGTTTTCATATATCTATTTTTATTTTTGTTTTAGAAATAAGGTATTTGTATTGACTTTTTAATATATATATATATATATATATTACTTTAGTAAAAAACCAAAATATTCATAAGTGTTTTTTTTTTCCTTTAACTATAATCAGAGATTGATCGAGAAAGTATGGAGATAGGATTTTTTTTTATTTTTTTATTTTTTTATTTAAATGGAGATCGATAAAAAGTGTTTAATATGATAATTAGGGGTGGGCAAAAAAAGCCCAAAACCGCTAAACTAGACCAAATCAAACCAACCCGCATGGTTTGGTCTGGGTTTTTACTTTAAAAAAAAACGTACGATTTTTTTCTAATAAAACCGTATGGTCTGGTCCGATCTATGGTTCAAGCTTATAAAACACGGATTGAACCACAAACCGAATACTTTTAGCACATGTTTTTATTCTATTACGTATCACACCCAAAACTTAAAAACTAAGAGTTAAAAGTTAACCCTAATTTATTATTTTATATTTGTTTTATTCAACCACCAATAGTCTATTATTTAGCTTTCATTTTATTACTTTATTTGGTCTGAAAGATATTTGATTTTTAAATTTTATATTTGAATATATTTCATTTAGTTTCAATAACTCATCATACTATATATTTCTTTTAAATGATAGACCATTTGATATGAATTTTAAATTGCATAAAAATTAAAAAAGAAAACTTCAAGTCAAGAACCATAAGACCGAACTAGACCAAATCGAACCAATATAATTTGGTTTGGTCTGATCTGTAAAGGAGATTGGTCCCAAACTAGTCTTGTTTTTAAAAAAACCAAAATTTTTTGTTTGGTCTGATTCCAATTGAAATTGGATCAACCCGGACTGTGCCCATCCCTAATGGTAATAACAGATTTATGAGAGAGAGTTTAATATGTAATATTTAATCTAATGGTCTAGGCGAGAGAATTTTATTTTTTAATAATTTAATTAGTTTTGAGTGTCTTTAGAATTTTTTTTATCTTGTTTAGTAATTTTAATTGTCATTAATTAAAAAAAATTAATTAGAATATAAATAGATAATTTATGGATTGTAAGGAGAAGCTCTCTATTAAAAATGGAAAATATGAATACAGTTCTATTTTTATCATTTTCAAAAGATTGATGATAATGACACCCCTTAAAAACTGTATATACACATCTTTTGTAATTACACCCTTCAAAATTTTAAAAAAATTTCTAGTTTGTAAATAAATTCCACTTAATACCAAAAATATCCTTGTTTAATTATATTGTATAGTATTTTCGTAAGTACAAACCACTTGCACATATTATTATTAAATTTTGATATTATTTTTAATTCTATCATTGTTCCTTCTTTTCTCTTTTATGTTTTCTATCCACAAAATAGACTCTATTTTTTTTTTTCTCTTTCATCATGTCAAGTAGCTCTCTCTATTGTTTATTTACTATTTTCTATCCACAAAATCTCTCTAATTTAATATTTTTTCGGTTGGAGACCCATTTTCTATTTGTGGAAGTTATAGGGATGCAAGGTATATCATGTCCCAATTGATTTGTAAATAGAAAAGTGTTTGATAAAATTGAAAAATAATTAATATTGATAATGATAAAAAATCTAAAGCTTGTTTGAAAGAAAAAAAAAATACATATATTATAAAGAAAACAAGGCATAATGATTTTGCTTTTCTAATAAAAATTAATTTAATACTTTTTCACAACTAACTTTAGATGATTTTGATTCATTCTCCATACTTAACAATCAATTTGTTTTTCCTTGAAAGAATATTTGAAATTAGTATTTAAAGGAGAATCTAGGGTTTAAAAAAAATAGAAAGAGTTTTTAATGATATATACTAATATCAAATCATTAATAGGAAAAAAAAATTCATAAAAGATTAAAATAGAAAACTAATTAATAATTGACAAATATGGGGAATTATTTCTTATTATTTCACTAAGAGAGTTACAGAGAGTTATATACACAAACCCTATATTAGAAATCTACCTTTTCTAAGATACAATAACTAATAAAATATAATCCCTACAAATCAAGAATATAATAATAGCTAAATATACATAATATACGGTAATGAGTTGTCTAACACATATTGTTTATTTCAACACTCCCCCTCAAACTGGTGAGTGGATATTGTCCATTCCCAGCTTGCTGATAATGGACTGGAATACAGAACCACCCAATCATTTAGTTAACACATCTGTGAGTTGACTCCCAGTAGGCACATATGGTGTACAAATCAGCCTGCTGTCTAACTTCTCTTTTATGAAATGTCTATCCACTTCCACATGCTTAGTCCGATCATGTCACAGGATTATGCGCAATAGAGCTTCATAGGTCCTTCCCATGCAATCCTCAAATCTTCTAAGATTATTTTCAACCATAAGAGTTCACACACTCCTAATGCCATTGCTCTAAAAGCAGCATCTACACTTGACCTTGCAACTACATTCTACTTTTTGCTTCTCCAAGTCACAAGGTTACCTCCAAAGAAAGTACAATAGCATGAGGTTGATCTTCTATCATTTACCGACCCAGCATAATCTGCATCTGTGTAGGCCTCCAACGTTAGCTTCTCACCCTTCTTAAACAATACTCATTTTCCTGGAGTACCTTTCAAGTACTGTAAAATTTGATAAGCAGCACAAAGATGTACTTCTTTCGGGTTTTGCATGAACTGACTAACTATCCCTACAACATAGGCTATGTCCGGCCTAATATGAGATAGATAGATTAGTTTGCCTACTAACCGTTGATAGGATTCTATATCCACTACCGCATCTTCAGGTGCTTCACTAAGCTTGTAATTCTGTTCAATAGGTGTCTCTACTGGTTTACACCCTAGTTTCCCAACCTCGGTCAACAAGTCTAGCACATATTTCTGTTGAGATATAAAAATCCCATGTCGAGGGGGAGTAACCTCAATGCCGAGAAAGTACTTCAGTTTGCCAAGTTCCTTAATTTCAAACTCTTGCAACAAACATTTTCTCAAGGCCTCCATACCTTCCATGTCATCTCCTGTTACTACTATATCGTCCACATAAACTAATAGAGCAGTAACTCCCCTTGAAGCTTAATGTTTAACAAACAATATGTGATCACCTTGAGTTTGTTTGTAACCCATAACTTTCATCACTCTAGCAAATCTATCAAACCAAGCCCTAGAAGATTGCTTCAAACTGTAAAATGCTTTCTTCAACTTACACACATTATTCTTTTCTGACTCAAGTCCCGGAGGAACCTCTTTATAGATTTCTTCATCGAGATTGCTATGTAGAAAGACGTTCTTGACATCAATCTGCTGCATACTCCATCCACGGTTAGTCGCCAATGACAACAAAATTCTCATAGTATTCATTTTAGCAACATAAGCAAAAGTTTCAAGATAATCTATACCATAGGTTTGGGTATACCCTTTAGCCACTAACCTCGCTTTATACCGTTCAAGTGTCCCATTCACTCTTCATTTCACCGTAAAGACCCATTTACATCCTACTACTTTCTTTCCTCTAGGCAATTCTACCAAGTCTCATGTTTTACTTTTCTCAAGTGCATCCATTTCGACTTTCATAGCTTCTTTCCATTCTTTACTACCCAATGCTTCAGAGACTATTTTTGGGATAGTAACAATGTTTAGATGGGGAAGGAAGCTTTTATGGCTGCTAAATAATTTCTCATAAGACACAAAATGGGACAATAGGTACATAGGCTACCAAGTACACTCTCTGACACCCTTCCTAATTGCAATTGGAAGATCTTCATCATCAACTACAGGCACATCATTCTCATGAGATTTAGAATTAGAAATTACTTCAACAATATCAACACTAGGGTTTGGTTCAGAATCAAGAACTGGCATCGGTTGAGTAGTAGGACCTGACCTTTCCTCCTCGAATATACCTGCAATAGACGAGTAGCACTCTGAATCTGTTTATCCTTTATCGTTGGACTAGGAATACATAAACATGACTCAGCTTGTATTGGAACTGATGATTCATTCAATTCAGTGACTTAGAAACAGATGACTTTTTTGGTGTTACATATGAGGATGGAGAAGATGGAAGATCAAGATCAAACAAAAAAGATCTTTATCCTTATCTTCTATGACTAACGATATCTCCCCCTGAAGATAAGGATTAAGAGAATAATTTTTTATTTCAACAAATGTGACATCTGCAGAGACATACATATGTTTTGTCGGGGGATGATAACATTTATACCCCTTTTGAGTATATGAATACCCAACAAAAACGCATTTAAGAGCCCTATGATCAAGTTTTCCTCTGTTATCAGAGTGAACATGAACAAAGGACACACTCCCAAAGACTCTAGGAACCAGGTTGTTTGTTATGTTAAAGTCGAGGAAGAATTTGGAAAATAGTTGTATAGGGCTATTGTAATCAAGAACTCGAGAGGGTAACCTATTAATCAAATGTGTGGCAGTCAGGACAGATTCTCCCCAATATTTTTTTGGAACATTTTTTTGAAAGAGGAAAGCTCGGGTAACAGCTAGGAGATAACCATTTTTCCTTTTCGCTACATCGTTTTATTGTGGTGTGTTGACACATGAAGACTCATGAATCACAACTTTTTCTTTGAAAAATGATGACAATCTTTGGTTAAAGTAATCCCAAAAATTATCAGAGTGAACCCTTTTTATTTTGACCCCAAATTGATTGTTAAACATCTGAAAAAAAAAATTGAAAGGTAGAACTGACATCCGATTTCTGTTTTAGGAGAAAAACTCATGATACTCGAGTACAATCATCAATAAATGAGACAAACTAGCGAGCCCCGGATACATTTTGGACCGTTGAAGGCCCCCAAACATCACTATGAACAAGTGCAAAAGGAATAGACATTCTTTTACTACTTATTGGAAAAAAAGTGCGCTTGTGTTTTGCAAGCTCACGGACATCACAATGAAACATATCCAACTCTCAAAGTATTTAAACAAACCAGGAAACATCAATTTAAGAGTACTAAAAGACGGATGACCAAGACGCATATGATATAACAATATCTTTTTTTTTTCTTAAAGAGATGACTTAGAAAACAAAGACAATGGAATATGACTCTTAGTGCTATTTTGTCCACCAGATTCCTCAAGGAAGTAGAGCCCATTTCTCTCATTAGCAAGTCCAATCATTGTCCCTGAACTCTGGTCCTGAAATTTACAAAGTGCAGAAGAAAAAGTTACCACACAATTCAAATCTTTTGTAAGCTTATGAATGGAAACAAGATTCATTGATAATTTCGGCATATACAGAACATTTTTTAAAACAAAATTCTGATTTAGAATAACATCCCCTTGACCAGCAATTGTAACAAGCGTTCCATCAGAAGTAGTTGTTTTCCTATTACTAGGACAAGGGCTGTAAGAAACAAACTCATGAGAAGACTTGGTCATGTGATCAGTCGCCCCGGAGTCCACTACCCATGCTCCTTTTGTAGAGATATCAAAAATATTGAGTGCATAACACTGAGAGACATTACCAAAAAATGCAAAAGAACATGTACCTGAGCCTGTAGACTTCTCTAATGTTCCTAATAAGTGTTTAAACTTCTCGATATCTTCCCTGTTAAATTCTGCTCGTTCTTGAGAAAAATCACCTTCTCCTCCTGATTGTGCCAATGTCATATGTGCCTGTCCTTGCTCCATTCCTTGACTGCCCTTCATTGCCGAGTTTCTGCTAGTTATTTGAGAACTATTTTAAGCATTGGATGGTTTACCGTGGAGATTCTAGCATCTGTCCCTGCTGTACCACTGTTTCTTACAATAAGTATACCAAATAGAGTCCTTATTACTCATTTTTGAGTTGTCAAACAGCCCACTGTCACCTTTTGCTCCATCAAAATGAGAAGAGTATTGCTAGTCTGGTTTCATTCCCCTAAAATTTGTATTATTTGCAGCCAAAGCAGCACCCTCCACCAATTTAGACTCCATCATCACACTTTTTTGTCCTTCCTTTCCTCGGATTATAGCAATTGCTTCATTAAGTGATGGAAGTTCTTTGCCCAACACTTGTACTTGGATAGGATCGAAATCAGCGTTTAAGCTGGCAAGAAAGGTATAAATCCTATCTCTTTCCATAAAACATTTGAGAAGGGTTGCATCGTCGGTGCATTTTATCTCCATGCATTAATGATGGTCCAATTTTTGCCACAATTTTTATAGGTTTTGGGCATATTCAGTAACCGAACGACCACCTTGTTTTGTAGCAGAGATTTTCATCTTGATCTCATAGATTTAAGCAGCGTCACGAACTTTAGAGTAGGTTTCTCTGCAAGTTTCCCAGATATCCTTTGCTGTAGTTAAGAACATACAAGTATCACTTACTTCTGGCATCATAGAATTCCATAACCAAGACATCACCATCGAATCTTCTTCATCCCATGCAGCAAACTTCGGGTCTTTTGAGTCTGGACCTGTCCCGGGGAGATGGCTCAACTTACCTTTCCCTTTCAAGAAGGTTTGAACAAACTGAATTGCTATTGAGACGTAAACCAAGCTGAATATTCTTCTAGTCTCTAGCCACAGTATTGCTGGTTTTGGTCAGTGAGGATGTAGAAGAACCAGTAGATTTTGAATCCTCAGGCATGATTGGATTAAAGAAGGATAAGAGGGAGAAAAAAAAAAGGAACATAATTGATTTAGGGGAAAATCGGCAATGCAATCTCTGATACCATGACAAATATGGGGAATTATTTCTTATTATTTCACAAAAAGAGTTACAGAGAGTCATATACACAAACCCTATAATAGAAATCTACCTTTCCTAAGATACAATCCCAATAAATCAGGAATACTAACTAATAAAATATAATCCCTACAAATCAGGAATAAAATAATAGCTAAATATACATAATATACGGTAATGAGTTGTCTAACACATATTGCCTATTTCAACAATAATTATTAGTGGGTGTACTTACAAACTATTTAGTTCTATTGATAATTTTACTTAAGGTATTATAGGATTTTTAAAAACATAATAATTTGGTGTGTAAATAAAATTTTTACGAGATGCAAATATCGCCACTCTTTTCAAAATTCTTGGATGGGCAATAGCCCCCGTTGTGCAAGGCCTATATATGTCACTAGTTCTATCATTTCACATACATAATTTATAGAGTAATGTCGGATTGTTAAATTTTTTTTTGCCAAAATGATATAACATGTGAGTTGTTAACGGCACATCACTCACCACATCATCTCATAATTTACTTGGTATTAATAACTCATATGTCACATGTAAGTTTCTCAAGTTTGATTGGCTTATTTCGATGACAAACCACATATGGGGTTTGATGTAAGGGTAGCTTAGGCTTTTGATGGTTGGTGCTTTGCACAACCAAGACCTTCTCAAGACCTCAAGAGAAGAAGCATCAAAGGTAAATTTCTAAGTGCTTACTTGCTTTGAAGAGATCTAGTTGCACACACTCACAACTCATGTATATCTAATTCTTGTATGTTGTGTGCATTCATGTTCTTGAATATCTCTTCATGCATGTTTAATTGCTTGCATCTTGCTAATTAAATGCCATAACATGTTAGGCATTAGGATGCATTCACTTCACTCACACACTTGCACTTATTGCATGATCTATGTGTGAGAAACTGCGTGAAAAGGCCTTACCTCTCACTACCGCGGTTGAAATGTCGTTTTGACCAACCGCGGCAAGCCAAACGACATCAATTCTTTTGATGTGCCGCGGTTGAAATGTCGTGTTGACCAATGATTTTGGCCTTCATTCCCGACTCTTTGTGCTTGATTCTCGGGCATTTCCTCGTATTTAATGTTGTTAAATCAAGTGTTTCAAGTTTACTTAAGCCTTAGGGGCATTTGTGAAGAAGGTGAGGCTTTGGTGCTAAAAAAACTCAAGTTGGCAAAACAGAGCATTTTCGCCACTTTGGTAAAGATGTTGTCGCCACTGGCGACATGATAGCATAAGTGGTGACAGAATGCATTTTTTAGAATTAAAGCATCAGGTGTTGTCACAACTTTGTGTCGCCATGGCAACAAAGTGGCGACAATGCAATTCCTTCATTGTCGCCACTTGCATGTTGGCAAAAAAGATGAGAAAAATGGTGACATGTGAATCTCAGAATGAGCAACCATTTGTCGCCATGATGTCACCAATGGCCACACAAATGGCGACATCACTCTATATCGGATTTTCAAGCAGTTATCATTACATTTTCGGGTGTGACTATATATATCCCTATCTTCCAACTTGAAAGGATCGAATCATTTAGAAAACAACATTTTTACAGAGCATTAGACCTAGTTTCTCCTCCATACATCACTCTCTCAACTTCTTCCATTATCTAAACTTGAACTATCTTTTCCATCCAAAACCTCAACACCAATGTCTTGATTACTTCACCCAACCATTCCTCTCTTTCCATTCTCTACATTTCAATACCTTTGTCACTCACCATTAGACACCCACATATCTAGACACATCCTCTTCTATCATTCTTGACACTAAAAGCAACAAAGGAAGGGAAGGAGCAAGCACTAAAGAAGGAGGCCTAAGTGTGATTTCCTTAACTATTACTTTCTATTCATTTGATTTGTAACTATGTGTAACTAAACCCCTAATCTAGGGGATAGAGGTGAGAAACATTTGTTATGGATTTTTGCTTAAGCTATGTGTAATTAAATCTCTATTTGTTTTCTACTCACTTAATATTGAGATTCTATACATTTTGTGATTTGCATTGTATATCACTAGTATATCATATTATTGTGTGCGATAATTTGTTGTGAAACCAATCTTGGATTGACATCCTTGATTGGTTAAGGAACTTAGTGAATAGGATGGATTAGTGGTGGGTATATCAACCCCACTAATCTAAACCCTTAATTTGTACCAAATTAATCCCACATTGACCCTCTTTCCTTAATCGGTTAGGCATTGAGGTGGGAAGATGTTTAGTGTTCATAAAAATGGCCTAAACACACTATAGGAAATAAATGGTTAGCATCTATGAGATTTGGTCATTAATGAAGCTTTGAAGAGCATTATCCATGACACTTGTAACTCTATCAATTCCCTAGCATATACTCTATTTGTTTATATCATCCCTTTTATCAAGATTGTTGAGTCTTCTATTTTCCCTATCATTTTTGTATGTTTATTTTAATTGCATTTTTGGTGGTTTATCAAACCACACAACTATCCATTCATTATGATTTATCTTATTGCAAAATAGATTAGTCAATCAATCTAATGTATTACTCCATTTCCCTGTGGAACGAATATTGCTTACCACTTGTTAAGAATTAACATATTAAAGGATTTTTAAGTGGCTAAAACATGGTTTTCAAAAGAACATAAAAGAGTATTTTGTTGAGCACACAAACGACCTCATCAACCAACCGCAGCAATCTCGCGACAGTAACTTCTTTTGCTGCTGCGGTTGAAGTGCTGTCTTGGCCAACCGCAGCAGTCTATCGTGCGCATAGTACGCCCAAAACACTGCAGTTTTCTTGGACACTTATAAATACACCACTTTCATTTTAGGTTGTCTCTAAGAGTTCAAAATCATATTTTTAACAAAAGATATTTTCCAAGATAAAAATCATCCAAGAACTCACCTTTGATTACTCAAACAAATATCCATGTGCATCAAACATCATCTAGCATCATCCATGATCATCTAGGTGCCATATATGTTTGGTTTTTATTCAACACACTTAGATTGGTAAGTTAGTCACTAATATCTTATTTATTTTGTATCTTTCTTAACAAGCAATCTCATTTATCACTTGTATGCTTATAGAATATATTATATTGACAAGATTGAGATAATTGTGTTGATTGTTTAAGAGTTGTATTTTGATAGCTATTATTAGAATTGTTTAATCTTTGATAACGATGCTTTATGCCATGTCATATAGCAAAGATTGATATCTAGGATTGTGATTATTGTCATCTTTCATCCTAGATAAGCATTTAGTGTAACCTAGTATTACTTGTTCTTTGAATATCATATTATTCACATTAGGTTATTTATTCTCTTCATTGAGAAGTAAGTCTTGTGACTACCAATGAGTGGTGCAAGCAAATTGGACTAGGTCCACTTTTATAGGTCTGCAGGTAGTAGTGGCGGGTTATAGACCATGAGTGGTTGAGGTCAACCTGGGTTGTAAACGTCATTGCAATTAGTGGATTCGACGTTCGTGTGTGGCGTGCAAAATAGCCCATGGTTTTTCCTTGTTGAAGGTTTCCACGTAAAAATCAAGCGTTATTTAAATTCCACATTTTACACTTGATTTATTGCTTTAATTGGTTTTGGGTATTTTCGTAATATTTACTAATTGCGAAAATTGGTAGTAATTGTTTAAAATCTATTCACCCTCCTATAGATAGTTCTATACACACTGTGCATTATTAGTTTCAATTGGTATCAGAGTAGGTTCCTAGATATACTTAGGTGATTCTTTCCTCATTTTGGTGTGTTTTGCATTTTGTGTGATTTTTGATCATTCATACATTAGCATTCATTTCATTCATTCCATTTATTCATAAACACTACGAGTGGAAACGATGGTGGCAACGAAGGTGTTTCTAGCACGAGACCTCCACTTCTCACTGGGTTAAATTATGCCTCTTGAAAAGGCAAGATGGAGTCATACATATGTCAAATCCATGGCCGAGCTTGGATGGCGGTTGAAGACGACTACGCATCACCGATGATGACTCTTACGGGTGGAGGAGAGGATGTACTCAAGCCTAAGGCGCAATGGAACGTGCAAAAGTTTGAGGCATTAAAATGGAATAGGAAGGTGATGCATGCCATCCTATATGCAATGGACGAGAATCAATATAAATTGATTCAAAACACTAGGATCACGAAAGAGGCATGGGACATCCTAGAGGTTGCACATGAGGGAACCGAAGTGGGGAATGACTCTAAGCTTCAAGTCCTCCAAACTCAATTCGAGATGCTAAGGATGGAGAAGGATGGGTGCTTCAACAACTTTGAGATCAAGTTGATGAACATTGTCAACCAAAGTCATCAACTTGGTGACCATTACTTGGATAGAAGGATCAATAATAAGATCGCTTCCCGAGAGGTTTGAGTCCAAGGTAACGGCTTTAGAGGATAATAACACCTACAAGGATATGAAGCCGAGTGAGGTGATTGTGAGCCTTCTAGCTTATGAGTCTAGGAAGGGTCCTACCTCCACACCACCTAAAAAGCAAAAGGGAATTGCTTTGAAAGCCTCCAAAGTTGAGAAGGAGGAGAATTATGACTCCGACGAAGACATGGCCTTGTTGATGAGAAGGTTTAAGAAATTTGTCATGCCCGAGAAGAAGGGTTTTGGATCCAAAGGCCAAGACTTGAAGAAAAAGACTCCTTTCAAAAGGTTTGAGCTTAGGCAAAAGAGAAGTGAATTAAAAGGGATCCAATGCTTTAAGTGTGGTGGCATAGGACACATCACTCCCGATTGTGGAAATTTGAAGAACAAGAAAGGGAGAGTGATAGACGCCACTTGGAGTGGAAGTGATGACTCCGATGAGAGAGATAAGTCTTCGGATGATGAAGAACTCGTGGCTAACTTCATAGCATTTGCCTTCTCCCATAAGAACAAATGTGTTAATGAAGAAAAGGATGGGAGTCAAGAGGAAATTAACTCAAGTGATAATAGCTCTTTATCTCAATCCACAAATGAAAATGTGGATATGATGGATCTTCAAGACTACATAGTCAAGTTTGAGAATTCAAGGTTAAAGAATAAAAGGGAAATTAGGAGATTGAAGGAAGAAAACCTAGAGCTCTCAATACAAGTTGATCATTTAAGTGAACAAGTGATGAGATCCAAGAAGAATGAAGACAAGCTAAAAGATGAGCTAGCTTTGTCTATAAGGAATGAAGAAGGTTTGAAGAGGGAGCTTGAAGAAGCTAAAGGGTCAATGACTAGAAACTAAAGGGTCAATGACTAGGATGGCCTCTAGCACCAAGAAGCTTGACCACATGCTTAGTGTTGGCAAGAGTCCTTGTGATAAAAGAGGTCTTGGGTATGAAGATGGCAAGAAGACCTCTACTCCTAACAAGACCGTGTTTGTCAAGAGCTTGAGCTATAAAGAAGCCTCAAGCTTAACCCTTAATAGCTCCTCAAGCTAAATTTCCTTAATAAATGGCTCACAAAGGAAAGAGACCAATCATACAAGCTCAACTTAGGAAGCAATCTAGTCTTGGTCAACAATAAAGAATGAGAGATCATATCCAACAACCAAGACAACCATAAAGACAAGAGAAGGCTCATATGCATATGCTATAACATGGTATAATTCCTAACTACATTCCTACATGTCATTTTTGTGGTATTGATGGTCATGTTAGACCAAATTGTTTTCATTATATTAATATGTGTAGAGTTAAATGCATGATTGAAAAGAAAAGGGCTAGAGCCAAGTTGCATGTTTCTAGGAAGGATAATTCTAATATGCATGATGTTAGGATTATGCTCAATAGTAAGAGTGTAATGTTGTAATTAACAATCTTTTTCATATTAATAAAGTGATTTCTGGTTTAACAAATCGTATAGCATTTATAGTTTGTATTATAATTGTCAAAGTAAATAATCATAAGGTCTAAAGACTATGGGAAAAGAAGAATTGTTCGTACATCCGGATATGTATGTGGTAGACACAATTCTTTAGTTAGTCTTGAATATTGTTCACAACTTAAGTTAAAGGTTGGGCACCTTTATTTTGTTAAAGTTGTAGAATTCTTTTGCTAGCATTTGAGTGGGATCAAATGAGATATGATGAGTCTAAAATCATCGGAGTGTCTTCGAGCAAAAGGATCTAGTGCACTGGGTGCATTGAACTGGATCACAATGAAAAGCTTTATCTAGAACCGTCAATAGATAATAGTCTTTTCATTATCAGGACAATCGGAGAGTCTATCTTAATCCTGAGATAAATGATGGACTTATGGTTACAAGTGATATCATTTGAGTTATCAATGAGTACGATTATATCGCATAGTCTATCCTCGATAGTTTGGTGATATTCATTTGTTAATCGATAGAGGACTTCATTTATAGATATGGACATCGTGGCTCCATTTAATTAAATGAGAGTATAATATCATCATATGGATGTTTTTGAGGTAATTGGATATTAAATCTCAACGTTGAGTTTTCAATAGTGTCTATTGAAAACATGGCTTCTGGACAAGTCAAAATATCCAAGTTCAAAACGTGGTCATATGAGTAAATATGGTAACTTGGAGAGTTATAGGCGGTCTATGAACTCTTGGCGATTACTGATATTAATCACGAGGATACACTATCTCCAATATGATTGTCTAGGGTATGAATGAGGAGCATCTTCCTTTTCTATCTTTATTTAAGAGTTCAGTTTTAGCTCTTTAGTGGAATGAGTTAAAATTAATGGATCGGACCTAAGTGAATCATTTGTTGATTGTGATTAGGTTATGTCTATTGAAGCTTAAATTTAGATGGCCCGCCAAGATCCCCAATCCACACGGACTTGCATGGATCACTTGATATATTCTACCGACCAATTTAAGGGTCCATCTAGAATTGCATTTAACATATTAAGAATATAATTTGCACATTATTTAAGTAATGGGCTGCTCAATTATATTAATATATTAATGAAAGACATGTGGGCTTGTTTCTTTTAGTAATAATGGGTCTGGTTCACATGTGTGCTTTTTTATTTAAAGTCCAATGGATTAAATGAAATAGGAAAATAATATTAGGCCCATCTTATATATAAGTGGGGCGGCTAGGTTAAGGTTTTGACCTAAAAATATTATTTTGTTTCATTTTTTTTAATTAAATAAGAATTAATTGATTTATTGCTTAATTGTTTAATTAAAGAAACAAATCTTTCCTAAAAGTAAAAGACTTGTTTGATAAGTAAATAAATAAATTAGTATTATTTATTTAATCAAATAAGGAGTCTTTTTTTTTTATTTAGTCAAATAAAAGAATAAAAATAAAAGAGTTGGATTAGGGTTTGAAGTCTATAAAGTTAAAAAGAATTATGGTTGAATTTCAGTCACCCTATATAAGTGACATGATGAAATTCGGCCAACCCGAATTAGATACTACATAGAATTCGCAACCCTAAAGGAAAAAGAAGAAAAATTCGGCCAACCTATATATATGTTCTTATAGGGTTCGGCCACATCAATGAATTGGTGCTTGAGTTTTTATTTTCTTTCTTTCTTCTTCTTCTTAATTCTAAGAGAGTTTTTATTCTAGAGAGACAAAAAGGAGTGAAAAATTATTCTTTGATAGTATGCAATTGCTTAAACATCAATAAGCTTGTGTATACGATATCGATCTAGGTTCACGCGAGTTTCGATCATAAGATTGTGAACTCAAAAGTGACCGGAATAATTTTGACATTCTTTTGATTGTTTTGTGACTAAAAAAAAAAAAAAAAAAAAAGTATTTGTTTGGTCCATCTCACGTGCCTCAATTCAAAGAAAGGAGACCACGCTCCCAGTGATCCACGCCCGCCCCCACTGTCAGAGAGAGAGGATGTTGTTGTGCGCGCGTGGGGGCATTGACATAGAGAGAGAGTGAGTGAGTGAGAGAGAGAGAGAGAAGGGGGTGAGTGAGTGAGTGAGAGCGAGAGAGAGTGAGAGACAGTGAGAGAAAGAGCCCCCCCCCCCCCCCCCCCCCCCCCCCCCCCCCCCCCCTGTTTTTCCCTACAATTGGTATCAGAGCCTAGGTTGAACCCTTTAATTAATTAACGTATATATACGTGGATCTATTTCTTTTTATTGTGATTATGCATGTTTAGAAAGAGATGGCACTCTAGGTATTCAAATATATAATTACATGTGATGTATGGATTTATATATATTTTATGTGGTTTGTTATTGCTCGATTTTGGCCCTAGATTTTCAATGTAATTTTTGTTTTGAGTTGTAACAAGAAGGGTGGTCTATTATCGTCATAATTCCTTCTTGGTAGATTGCTAGGTTTTATTTTTTTTATATATATGTGCAGTATTTTTTTAGGGTTACTGCAGTTTTTTTTTTATTTATTTTTAGTATGTGCAGTTTTTGGTTTGTAAAAATACTGCAGTGAATAAAAAAAAAAATTAATACTGCAGTATTTATTATATATATACTGCCGTAATATATTTAGGTCTTGGAGATTCGAAGACACGAAGCAAAACGAAGCAACCGGAACCAAGTACGAGCACCGTGCGCACCCTAGGAGTGGATTGGGCTGAGCATGACAAGCCCAAACTTTGGTGGGCTACGCATGGCAGCCTTGTGTGGCCTTATGGGCTGCGCAAGGCAGCCCCTTTGTGGGGTTGTGGGCTGCGCACGCCCATGGGAGAAGGCCGAAGGATGAGCGTATGGTTGATGGGCCACTTGAAGATCTTGTATTCCTGACAAATTGTAATTTACTTGTTTTTGTAGGATGGGCCAAAATTGTTGCTATTTAATTTATGCTTAAATATTACAATATTTGTTATTGTATGATAACATGACATATAGAATAGGAGTGCCACGCATATATCTCTTTTGGTATGAACATGCATTGAATGATTTAGGTATCTAAATTGGCATCTAGATAACTCGGTAAATCATTCTATGGGATTTAATCACACGCCTTAAATAATTGAGTGGGAGAAGGTGTTTTGGTAACACCTATGGCCTCCAAGGTTAATTGAGCTTTATTATTTATTGGTAATCCCCCCAAGGGGCGTCCTTGAATGGAATTTAGCAACATACTTCCTTACAAGGATAGACTAGACAATGGACTCAAACGAGATCTACTCCCCAAGGAGGGATTTTCGTGAGAAAAATTGAGGGTCGATATCTTGGTAACACACTCAATGTAATTTTATTGATATCCTCCCAAGAGTTCTTGTTAATAAAATTGCAAGGCTAAAATTGAAAACGCTGGTTGTTATGTTAACAATTAGGTGGGACCTAGTCGAACTAACGTAAATGGTCTAGACTCAGAAAGGAGGCGTAACATTTATGGGTGTTAGATCCGTTGAATTTTATGATTGAGTTATTTATTTAATTCAAGATAAATATTTAAAAGTGCTTTATCATGATTATTTACTTATATATATATAATTTTATTAGGAAATTATGACCCTAATCCCTTATGAACATCACGAAAAATAACACTTTAGCTGGAGATAATTATGTCACATGGAAAAGGAAAATTGGGTTATTCTTGCAAAGTGAAAAACATAAGTTTGTTCTAACTACTCCATAAACCTGCTCAATAATGAATCTAGCATAATGTGTAGAGATGAGTATGAGCAGTGGAAGACTTCGAATGATATGGCAAAATGTTACATTATGGCCACTATCTCCGACGTGTTGCAACAGCAGCATGAAGGAATGGAGTCCGCTGCTGATATAATGATGTCTCTAGAGGAGATGTTTGCTATGAAGTCTAGGACGACTAAGAGAGACGCAGTGATTGCTTTTATGAATCTTAGGATGAAACCTGGACAGGCTGTGAAAGATCACATGATGAAAGTCATTGCACATCTCAACATTGCTGAACTGCATGGCGCTAAGATAGATGGTGAGACAAAGATTGATATGGTTGTCAATTCATTGTCAGATTCCTTTGATCGGTTCAAATTGGATTACACTTTGAACAAAAAGGAATACATCTTACAAGGCCTGATGCAAGATGTTCAAACTGCTGAAAAGATCCTTGTGAAAGGCAAAGGTCAAGAGATTCATATGGTTGGTAAAGTTGCTACTGTTAAGGCCCGTCAAAAGGTCAAGAAACAACGAAAGAAAAAGCAACTTGGGCCTATCAAGAAGGAGACCAAGAAAGTAACCAAGATCAAAGGGAAATGCTTCCTTTGTGGTGAAAAGGGACATTGGAAGAGAAATTGCCCAAAGTCCCAGAACAAGAAGGAAGAAGGTAATTTGAATTATCTAGAAACATGTTTTTTGGCTGATTCTACAGATTCTTGGATCATAGACTCAGGAGCCACTAATCATGTTTGTTATTCCTTGCAGGGGTTTCAAGAAAGGAGAAAGCTGAGTAAGAATGAAATCAATTTGCGTTTGGGCAACAGAACGTTAGTGTCTGCAAGTGCAGTGGGAGATATTAGAGTTTATTTGGATTCTATAAGGCATTTAGATTTAATAGACGTTTAATATGTACCTCAATTCAAGAGGAATTTAATTTCAGTTTCTTGTTTGAATAAATTTGGATATTCGGTTACTTTTAATAAAGTTTTTATTATTAGTAAGAATGACAAAATTATTTGCCAAGGTACATTGGAAAACGGTCTATACTTTTGCATAGAAATATCTCTCACTCGTTAGACACAGAAATAACGGAACCTAATCATAAAGAGTAAAATTATCAACAGATGAAACCTACCTTTGGCATTTACGCTTAGGTCATATTAACCTTAATAGGATTAAAAGATTGGTAAGTGACGGACCTTTAAGTGACTTAAAGGTTGATGATCTACCAACTTGTGAATCTTGTTTGGAAGGTAAAATGACCAAAAGGACGTTCTCTGCCAAAGGTGCAAGAGCCACTGAATGTTTAGGATTGATACACACTGATGTATGTGGACCTATGAGCATTCAAGCTAGAGGTGGATATGAGTACTTCATCACCTTCACGGATGATTACTCAAGATTTGGTTATATGTATCTCATGAGACATAAGTCGGATGCTTTTGACATGTTCAAAACATTCAAAGCTGAAGTGGAAAATCGGCTTGAGAAACACATAAAAATCTTGAGATCTGATCGTGGTGGAGAATATCTATCTGGTGAGTTTCAGCAATATCTTATTGATAATGGGATAGTTTCTCAGTTTTCTGCACCAGGTACACCTCAACAGAATGGGGTAGCAGAAAGGAGAAATAGAACTCTTTTTGATATGGTTAGGTCTATGTTGAGTTATTTAACGCTTCCTATTTCTTTTTGGGGATATGCTTTACAAACTGCTATATACATTCTAAACGATGTACCATCTAAGTCTGTTTCTAAAACACCGCATGAGTTGTGGACTGGGCGCAAGCCTAGTTTACAACACTTAAGGATATTTGGTTGTCCTGCGCATGTGTTAAAAGGAAAGACAGAAAAGATGGAGTCCCGTTCAGAAACATGTATATTTGTAGGGTATCCAAAAAAAACTAAAGGATATTATTTCTATAGTCCTTCAGATCTTAAAGTATTTGTTTCGACAAATGCTAAATTTCTGGAAAAGGACTATATGAATGATTCTGTGCCTAGAAGTAGAATTGTCCTGAATGAGATATCAGGAGATACAATTCCACGAGAGGTTGCCTGGCTTCAACAGTGTAAGTTCCGATCTGACACGAGATCGCTTGACTACCATTCCTCGTCGTAGTGGGAGGGTTAGAACACAACTTAGAAGACCATCGGTCTGGGAGAATCAGTGGAGAATCTCCGGGACGACGATGATCCCTATACGTACAAGGAAGCTATAGAGGATGTTGATAGTCGCCATTGGCAAAAGGCAATGCAATCCGAGATTGAATCTATGTTCGATAACAAAGTCTGGTCCCTTGTAGACTTGCCTAAGGGGATAAAACCCATTGGGTGCAAGTGGATATACAAGAGGAAAAGAGGTATGGATGGAAAGGTGGAAACCTTTAAAGCTAGATTGGTAGCTAAAGGGTATACACAGAAAGAAGGTATCGATTACGAGGAAACCTTCTCTCCTGTGGCCATGCTTAAATCCATTAGGATACTCTTATCCATTGCGGCATCTTTAGATTTAGAGATTTGGCAAATGGACGTCAAGACAGCTTTCCTAAATGGAAGTCTTGACGAAAGCATCTACATGATGCAACCAGAGGGATTCATTGAAAAGGGCCAAGTGGATAAGGTATGCAAGTTCATAATCCATTATATGGATTAAAACGAAACATCAGAATCTTTGGACATAAAGGTTTAGATAAACATCCAAGAGGTTTTGATTTATTGAGTGCGTACCATTTATTATTATCAAAAGGATTAAAGGCGACAAGTTGGTTTTTCTGATTCTTTATGTTGATGATATACTACTCATTGGAAACGATGTAGGTGTATTGACATCGGTAAAAGAATGGTTAGCAAAACAATTTGATATGAAGGACTTAGGAGAAGCAAGTTTTATTCTAGGTATCCAAGTAATAAGGGATAGAAAGAATAGAACGATTGCATTATCCCAAGCTTAATACATAGACAAAATCTTGTCTAGGTTTTCCATGCAGGATTCCAAGAAAGGTATTTTACCTTTCAGACATGGAATCAAGCTTTCTAAGGAACAAGTTCACCAAATGAGCATGAAGAGCAATTCATGAGTAGAGTTCCATATGCCTCGGCGAGTTGGAAGTCTCATGTATGCAATGCTACGTACTGAACCGGATATTTGTTTCTTGGTAGCATAGTTAAGCGAGTTTCAATGAAACTTTGACCTGATGTTGGATAGCGATCAAACGTATTTTGCGTATCTTAAAAGACGAGATAATATGCTTGTATACTCTGGAGGGGATTTGGTTCCGTTGGGTATCTGATTCACGATTTCCAAATGGTCGACTCCAGAAAAATCCACATCGAGTTTGTGTTCTATTGGAGGAGGGGCTTGAGTTATATGGAGGAGTATCGAAGCAATCTTGTATTCTTGATTCCATAATGGAAGGCGAAAGTATGTTCTTGCATGCGAAGGCACGAAGAAGGTTGTTTGGCTACGCCAATTCTTGATTGACTTAGAAGTGGTTCCTAGTGCGAATAAGTAGATCACTATCTACTGTGACAACAGTGGAGCAGTGGCTAATTCGAAAGAACCAAGAAGTCACAAGAGAGGTAAACACATTGAAAGAAAGTATCATATTTTAAGGGAGATTGTTCAAAGAGGTGACGTGACGATTACCAAAATCGCGTCAGCAGAAAATCTAGCGGATCCCTTCACAAAGGCTCTACCTCAGAAGAGTTTCGATGGGCATCTAGAGAATATGGGCTTGAGATATATGACACATTTGCTATAGCGCAAGTGGGAGATTGTTAGGATTATGCTCAATAGCAAGAGTGTAATGTTGTAATTAACAATCTTTTCATATTAATAAAGAGATTTCTGGTTTAACAAATCGTATAGCATTTATAGTTTATATTATAATTGTCAAAGTAAATAATCATAAGGTCTAAAGACTATGGGAAAAGAAGAATTGTTCGTACATCTGGATATGTATTTGGTAGACACAATTCTTTAGTTAGTCTTGAATAATGTTCACAACTTATGTTAAAGGTTGGGCACCTTTATCTTATTAAAGTTGTAGAATTCTTTTGCTAGCATTTGAGTGGGATCAAATGAGATATGATGAGTCTAAAATCATCGGAGTGTCTTCGAGCAAAAGGATCTAGTGCACTGGGTGCATTGAACTGGATCACAATGAAAAGCTTTATCTAGAACCGTCAATAGATAATAGTCTTTTCATTATCGGAACAATCGGAGGGTCTATCTTAATCCTGAGATAAATGATGGACTTATGGTTGCAGGTGATATCATTTGAGTTATCAATGAGTACGATTATATCGCATAGTCTATCCTCGATAGTTTGGTGATATTCATTTGTTAATCGATAGAGGACTTCATTTATAGATATGAACATCGTGGCTCCATTTAATTAAATGAGAGTATAATATCATCATATGGATGTTTTGAGGTAATTGGATATTAAATCTCAACGTTGAGTTTTCAATATTGTCTATTGAAAACATGGCTTTTGGACAAGTCAAAATATCCAAGTTCAAAACGTGGTCATATGAGTAAATATGGTAACTTGGAGAGTTATAGGCGGTCTATGAACTCTTGGCGATTACTGATATTAATCGCGAGGATACACTATCTCCAATATGATTGTCTAGGGTATGAATGAGGAGCATCTTCCTTTTCTATCTTTATTTAAGAGTTCGGTTTAGCTCTTTAGTGGAATGAGTTAAAATTAATGGATCGGACCTAAGTGAATCATTTGTTGATTGTGATTAGGTTATGTCTATTAAAGCTTAAATTTAGATGGCCCGCCAAGATCCCCAATCCACACGGACTTGCATGGATCACTTGATATATTCTACCGGACCAATTTAAGGGTCCATCTAGAATTACATTTAATATATTAAGAATATAATTTGCACATTATTTAAGTAATGGGCTGCTCAATTATATTAATATATTAATGAAAGACATGTGGGCTTGTTTCTTTTAGTAAGAATGGGTCTGGTTCACATGTGGGCTTTTTTTATTTAAAGTCCAATGGATTAAATGAAATAGGAAAATAATATTAGGCCCATCTTATATATAAGTGGGGCGGCTAGGTTAAGGTTTTGACCTAAAAATATTATTTTGTTTCATTTGTTTTAATTAAATAAGAATTAATTGATTTATTGATTAATTGTTTAATTAAAGAAACAAATCTTTCCTAAAAGTAAAAGACTTGTTTGATAAGTAAATAAATAAATTAGTATTATTTATTTAATCAAATAAGGAGTCTTTTTTTTTTTTTTAGTCAAATAAAAGAATAAAAATAAAAGAGTTGGATTAGGGTTTGAAGTCTATAAAGTTAAAAAGAATTAGGGTTGAATTTCAGTCACCCTATATAAGTGACATGATGAAATTCGGCCAACCCTAAATTAGATACTACATAGAATTCGGCAACCCTAAAGGAAAAAGAAGAAAAATTCGGCCAACCTATATATATGTTCTTATAGGGTGCGGCCACATCAATTAATTGGTGCTTGAGTTTTTATTTTTTTCTTCTTCTTCTTTATTCTAAGAGAGTTTTTATTCTAGAGAGACAAAAAGGAGTGAAAAATTATTCTTTGATAGTATACAATTGCTTAAACATCAATAAGCTTGTGTATACGATATCGATCTAGGTTCACGCGAGTTTCGATCATAAGATTGTGAACTCAAAAGTGACCGGAATAATTTTGACATTCTTTTGATTGTTTTGTGACTAACAAAGAAAAGAAAGTATTTGTTTGGTCCATTCACAGGTTTGCAATTCAAAGAAAAGGGAGACCACGCTCCTAGGTGATCCACGTTCGTGCTCGGATTGAAGGTCTTGCGGATTACCATCGACGTAAGTCAATCGGATCACGCGACAAGAGGTAATTTACTTTGTTGATATATATGCATGTTTATTGATTAAAAGGGTTTAAGGTTCATAAAGGAAAAATTTTAAAATTCACTAAATCGTCTTTAGTATCGCTTCCGCTGCGTGTAACACTTTTATTTGTTTATTTTTTCCTTACACATCTTATATATAAGTGGGGCGGCTAGGTTAAGGTTTTGACCTAAAAATATTATTTTGTTTCATTTGTTTTAATTAAATAAGAATTAATTGATTTATTGATTAATTGTTTAATTAAAGAAACAAATCTTTCCTAAAAGTAAAAGACTTGTTTGATAAGTAAATAAATAAATTAGTATTATTTATTTAATCAAATAAGGAGTCTTTTTTTTAGTCAAAAAAAAAAAAAGAATAAAAATAAAAGAGTTGGATTAGGGTTTGAATTCTATAAAGTTAAAAAGAATTAGGGTTGAATTTCAGTCACCCTATATAAGTGACATGATGAAATTCGGCCAACCCTAATTAGATACTACATAGAATTCGGCAACCCTAAAGGAAAAAGAAGAAAAATTCGGCCAACCTATATATATGTTCTTATAGGGTTCGGCCACATCAATGAATTGGTGCTTGAGTTTTTATTTTCTTTCTTCTTCTTCTTAATTCTAAGAGAGTTTTTATTCTAGAGAGACAAAAAGGAGTGAAAAATTATTCTTTGATAGTATACAATTGCTTAAACATCAATAAGCTTGTGTATACGATATCGATCTAGGTTCACGCGAGTTTCGATCATAAGATTGTGAACTCAAAAGTGACCGGAATAATTTTGACATTCTTTTGATTGTTTTGTGACTAACAAAGAAAAGAAAGTATTTGTTTGGTCCATTCACAGGTTTGCAATTCAAAGGAAAAGGAGACCACGCTCCTAGGTGATCCACGTTCGTGCTCGGATTGAAGGTCTTGCGGATTACCATCGACGTAAGTCAATCGGATCACGCGACAAGAGGTAATTTACTTTTGTTGATATATATGCATGTTTATTGATTAAAAGGGTTTAAGGTTCATAAAGGAAAAATTTTAAAAGTCACTAAATCGTCTTTAGTATCGCTTCCGCTGCGTGTAACACTTTTATTTGTTTATTTTTCCCTACACAAGACACGGTGAACCCTACAGTTAGCAATCTGTACCGAGATTACCATGGGATCGTTATATGGTTGGACTATGAAGTAGACATCTTCCTCTGTGAAGACAATCTTGGTAGAGCGGGATAGATCTCGGTACCCACTGCTGACCTTAAATATCTCATGACCTGCGTTGAGTCTGGGAATCTTTCTTTCATGGTTCTTCCTAGAATTGTTGGAAGTTCTAGCCAAGGTGGGGCCTCCACTAATGGTATGAATCACCTAGATCTGCTGCATCAAATCCTTCTCCCTATCCCTCATTCTATCTGATGCGCCTCTTGTATCCTGCTTTGTACCCATTTTTCCTCCTTAATGCTATCCCGTACCTGTTGTAGAAATTCTATCAATAGGCCTCCCCTTACCAACCCTTCGATTTGATTGCGGAGTCTATAGCATTCTGAGGTGTTGTGTCCGACATCCTCATGGAAATCATAATACTTGTACTAGTTCCTCTTATCAGTTAGGACTTTCATGGGACCCGGCTTCCTGAGTAGGCCTTTGTCCTGGATGGTGAGGTAGATGGTTTCTCTTGAAGCATTAAAGGGGGTGTACTGATTATATATATCTTCCTCCCTTGCTGCCCGGGCAACTTCTTTCAAAAGGGCCACCCTGGGAGGCGATCTCCTGAGAGGGGATCTTCTAGTCGGGTACCTTTCCTAGTACGATGGAATATGAGGTGGCATGTAGGTTGACCTGTTTGGGGGCTATTTTTTGAATCTCTTGACTGGTATAGGCTTTAGAGCCTCCTATCTAGGACGCGGGGCCAGCCGGGCTTCATCATGTTCAACCTTGATCCGGAGTTGTTCTTCTATGTCTACCTATTCTAATGCTCAATTGTAGGCTTCCTGGTAAGTTTCTGGTGGATGCTTAGCAAAAGAACGGAATAGTCTGCCTAGCCACAAGTTTCTTCAAAAATTAGCCAATGTTTCTTTTTCGTCGAATACTCCGATCTGGATCACTTCCTTATGGAATTTCTCCACATAAGACCTCAATGTTTTACCCCGCTGCTGGGTCACATACTGAAGCAAAATAGGGTCCTTGGGACGAAGCTTGATTCCCTGAAACTGTGCACAAAAAGTTGTTGTGAGTTTAGAAAAAGAATCCACACTACCTGGTGGCAATTTCCTGAACCACGTTTTGGCACAGTCAGTCAAGGTCTAGGGGAACATCCTGCATATGGCTGATCGTGTTGCATTCTAGATTTCCAACTGGTGGACAAAGCTTTCCAGGTGACTGATTGGATCCTCTGTTCCGGAATACTTTTCGGAGGGCATCCTGAATTTGAGGGGAAGACCCGCCTCCCTGACTCTTTTGGAGAATGGTGCATTCATCTCTCCTATAAGGTTCTTCCAGATTCCTTGGTGCTTTCCTTTTTTTAATTCCTCCAACTCCTTAGCCATTTTAGCCATCTGATTTTCCAAGCGCTGAGATTTATCATTTCCTAATCGAGCCACCGAGCCTTCTTCATCCGAGGTCTCTGAATCAACAACCACTTCCTTCCGCTTAGCTTTCAGGTGCTTAATCCTAGGGCTTTTTTGGGATCTGGCGCTTCCTTCTAAGCCTGGTTGTGGATCTTTCTTCTCTCCCCTTGGCCTTGACAGGGGTTGGACTCTCCTCGGTGGAATCTCAATCGCGGACTTTACCAGTCGGGGTCTAAGATTAACCTGACGGACCGGGGTTGGTAGAGATGGTCCTAGTCGGTCAAATACTAGTACCCGGATACTTGGGTCGATGTCTCCTGCGATCTCGGCTGCTTTAAAAGGGATTCCTTGAGCTATCATTCTAAGTCGGATGGCTTCTACGTAGGGAGCAGCTTGTTGCTCTATAATATCCCGATTGATCTCTTGCCCAATCGGATCTCGAGGCAAAGGGCCTACGGCCATGACTAGAGGAGGTATCGGTGCCGAATTGTCATTCTTGGATCCTCTACCCCATCTTTGAGCTCTTTTGGTGGAAGCTAGTGACAAGGGTCCCGATGGAGCCGGTTGGGCTTGAGAGGATCGTAGTCTCATCTTTTTGTTTCGCCAGGTAGAACTAAGACTGCTTTTCAATAAATGTTGGGAAGGTATTTCCCACAAACGGTGCCAAAAGTGTTAATGGAAAATTATCACTAGGGTGAATCTACAAATAACAACTTTAAGGACCAAGATCGAGATAGATCCCGGTCGGAGGGGTATCATGTAGTTCGATACCAACAAGATTCCTGTCAAACAAAACTAAAAACTCATATAAGAAAAGATTAACAAGTGCGATTTTATTGATAAAAACATGTATACAACTGATGAAATTAGGACAATGGTGATATGTGGCTGTATTCAATGTTTCTATTAGGTGATAGAGATAGCCTGCTCATGCCTATCGATAAGTAGAATTGGATGCGAGTGTAGGGTTTGAAGGGACCAATTTTCAATCCCCTTTCTGATGAATGTAGCGTTGTATATACGGGTCATCCAACCGACTCCACCCGCACTCACTAATGGGCTAAAATGTATAATCTTATACAGGGAATCCAACTTTGAAGGGTCATGTCTTTCTTCTTAGATCGAACCACATGTAGGATTACCTATATTCAGAAAGCCCCGGAAGTCTACTTTCCAGGGGGTTTTACGGATTACAATTTCGAGTCTCCTAGAGAAAGTTATGACCATTTCAGTAATAAAGCGCGGGTGAGTGCGGGTCAACCAACCGCACTCCAGCCGCACTCTACGCACGACAGCTTCTATTTTCAAGCTTAAATGACCTATTTTTGCATCCCTTATAAATAGAAAAGTATAGGAACGAACTCAAAAGGTTCCCACACATATATTTTCATATTTTCTTGTAACTTAGCTCTAGAAACACTTCTCCCTCTCATCCAAATCATCTCTACTCAACTCAAAGGCAACTAGGAGACTTGGATCAAAGCTTCAAGGAAGGAGAGCTCTTCAAGGGTTTCCTCTCATTCTCTCTCTTAGTTTTGTATTTGTTGTAATGAACACGAGTAGCTATAACACCCCACTATGGGGTTGATGTTATTTGTTTGATGGATATTTGGGCTTTGTAAATAAACTCTATGTTTTATATTTAATCTATCTCTATATTTTATTCCATTGCTTGAATTGATTTCCATTATTGATTTGCTTGGATACACCCTTTTAGCATGTTAATTTGGATTACTTGAGTAGGCAATTAGGTTGTCTAATGCTCTATTGAATGGAAGGATTTCCAAAAATCCGGCTCTACAAACCGTGCCCTTAATCTAATCTTGAATGAGTGGCTTTCACTATACACCCTAGGTTAGCCACTTGTGAGAGAATTAGAAGCCTCCACTATACACCCTAGGTTGGTTAAATTAGTGATTTTGCAAGAATTAACGTTCGCGTAGAATCCAGTTGAATAACCTCGAGCCTCATCCGATCACAAACGAGTGGCTTTCACTATACATCCTAGGTCGGCCACTTGTGAGGGAATTGGAAGTCATCGCTATACACCCTAGGATGGCTACATTAGAAATGGGTTGAGCCATAGTTAGATAGATGAGCTTCGTGGTTAGAATCCCAATTGAGCAACTAACCACTGTTGGTTACTTATGAGGGATTAATCTCTAGTAAGGGGTTTTCGCTATACACCCTAGGTTGACCCCTTGCTAGTGATACATAACCAATACTATACACCCTAGATTGGTTACATTTGTCATTACATGCTTAATTGAGAGTTTGTTGCAATTGCCTGAATATTCACTTACAAGTCCATCAACTCTGTAGTTCCATCTTCATACATTCATCACTTCATTCACATCCCATTTAATTTGCATTCATAGTCTAGTTTATATTATATTTTCACCTACCATTTACTTTTACTTTTACTTTTATGCTCACTAGTTTTATTAATCCTAAGCTTATCATCGCTACCCCAATCTCAGTGGACGACACCTGTGCTTACCGCTTTACTCATATTTATACTTGTGAATGCATCGCATAGGTTTTATAAATTGTTTTGACGGATGATTATCAGTGTATCTAGGGAGATTTCCTCCCTAACAGTAGTACCTAACCAGACAGTAAATAGGCAGATGGACGAGGTAGAAAATCCTTCAAGAAAAAGTGGAATCCTGACTCTAACCCCGACAAGACATTGGTTTTCAAGTTAGGGGGACTTCTGTTAACCGCTAAAATTGGCGAAGGACCAAAGAAGAATTTTCCACCCAGATACGAGGAAGAGACATATGTCAAGAAACCATCTAGCTACTCCTAGAAAGAGGAATGCTGGATCAAATCTGGATACCTACCTCCTCCCTCAGATCAAGCCAGCAAGACTAGCAATCCCGATAGCCCCTAAGTACCTCGACACGGAGTTCTACTCAGAATCCTGCCATGGAGCCCAATGGGGTATCCCGCTACTGCATCAAACAGGTATCCTGCTACTATAACAAACGGATACCCCGCTCCTACATCAATAAGGTACCCCGCTGCCTCATTAGATAGGCATCTAGATTCTACCTCCAACCAGGTACCCCGCTGTAAGAACAGCGGATATCAGGATACCCCATCGAATAAGCACATAACAAGGAAAGCATGAAACTAACAAGAGGCAGGGTACACAAGAACCCAGATACCTCTTGGGATCCCCTCACCAGATAACCATAAGAAACACTCAAAGAATTACAAAACCCATATGTCTAGACAAACAAGTCCTAAAGCTCCAAAACAAGAGGGTTGAAACGATGTCGCTCAAATCCCGATAAAAAGGTATACTCCTTCCTGCCATTTATGAATTCCATTCGAATAAGGAGTCCATTTTTACTAGAATCCTCTCCGAAAGGAATCACTTGATTCGGATAATTAAAGCTCCTACAAAGTTTGTCTCCTGGAAAGAAAGAAAATCCTATGATCGCCAAAACCCTAAACCGCAATTATAGGAGTGCATGGCAAGTAAAGGGACCTATATATAAGACACTATAATCACCAGAAAGAGGATGGAAAATTTGCCTCTTAAAAACCCTACACTCACGTTCGGTTCTACTTATCGACAGGCACGAATACGCCATCTCCATCGCCCATTAAAACCCAGAATATCGCCATATATCATCATAGTTCCAAGTTTATTAATTGTACAAATATCCTCATTAATAAAATCGTTCATGTTAGTCTTTTCTTGTGTAAGCTCTTGTTTGTTTTGGCAGGAGCCTTGTTGGTATCGAACTACATGATACCCCTCCGATCAAGATCTATCTCGATCTTGATCTTTAAAGTTGTTATTTGGAAATTCACCCCAGTGATGATTTTCTAGTAAGACGTAGCTTGCTTTATTTGACTGCAAGTAGGCCCAATATCTCTTTTAGTGTGGGTGTGTGTGCAGGTACTAATCAGATCCCAAGGAGTCCCATCTCTCTTCCTTTAAGAGAATCATTCGCTATGTGAATGGAACATCCAACTATAGGATTTGGTACTCTTTTGACACTAATGCTAGTTTAGTTGGCTTTAGTGATACGAATTTTATAGGAAATTGCGTTGATGGGAAGAGCACATCGGGCGGTTGTTTTTTTCTAGGCAAGAACTTGGTGTCATGGTTTTGCAAGAAGCAAAACTCGATTTCCTTGTCCACGGCCGAGGCCAAGTACATTCCCGCGAGGAGTGGATGCACACAACTCCTATGAATGAAGCAAATCCTAGTCGACTACAGATTTAATTAAGGTACTCTAACCCTCTTTTATGATAACATCAGTGCCATTAATATTTCCAAGAATCCGGTACAACACTCTAGGACTAAGCATATTGACATCCATCATCATTTCATAAGAGAGCTAGTTGAGAATCAATGCATAGGTACTTGAACATGTAAGTACTAATGATCAACTAGCGGACTTATTTACTAAACCATTAGATGCAACTGGGTTTCATGCACTTAGTTGATCTATTGGGATATGTCTTGTGACATGATGTGGTTTGAATATTGACCTTATAAGGGGAAATCAAGCAAAGAGAGCAAATTTGCATACTTTTCAATTGCAAAAATTTGAAATATCTTATGCTTCTTTATTATTTGCTTGAGTATCTTGGTTGCACATATGCTTATATATGATATTTTATTCAATAATTGTGAACCTTACTTTGATTGCAATCCATGTCATATTTACTTTGATTGCATTTTTAGACTAGGAGATATTCATAGGAAGTACTTGTTCAATGACCTACAATGATCTCCATGACATGATGATTCTTTTTATAACATGCTCAAAATGAAAAAGCATGAAATTCTTATAGACATGCTTTAAAATGAAAAACACGAATTGATGATTGCACTTCTTAAATGCAATATTATGTGTGAAAGGCTTATGAGACTTAAAATGAATAAAAGGACCTTGTATCCATTCAAAGGATCTTAAAATCCAAATGTCTCTATTTCTTTATTTGTTGAATATGGCTACTATCATATAGGTTTCATACCCGGAAAAATCAAATAGGGTGCAAAACTCGTTCATGCCATGTTTTGCTTATAAAGTTGGGTATAGTTTCTACTAAATTGAAATCAATGAAAACTATATATCCTTGCTTTACTCATGACAAATGTGAAATTGGTTTGAATTATTAAGAAAACCTTTGTCATTTGCTTTGCAAAATACCATTGGTCTTTGGATTTGAATATAACATATCTTGTATGCAAAGCATCTTAATCACACATTTTTCATAAATAAAATCTCCTTGTTTCTCTCCAATTAATTGGGTTGCATAAAGTGGCATATATGATTATGCAAATGTCTAGTATGCTACTATCTCTCTTTGCTAAATTGACCAGGTTGGAGATACTCCTTTGACTATATCTTGACAAAAAGGGGGAGTAGAATGTGGTAAGGGGAGCTTGCAAATTGTAGTAGCAATTGCACATGTTAGGGGAGTTTTACTAATTAAGGGGGAGTAACCCGTTGAGGGGGAGCATTGCATTATACATATATTGCATGATGTTGTACTTAAATTCTATAAATGCAAATGCTTGTTTTAATTTCACTTGATCATTTCACATTGTGCTTGTATTGGAAAGTGTAGAAACTTTGTTTTGAAGGATTGGTTGTTCTACAAGAGATTGAAACTTGAAGTTTTATCTTTTTAATATCTCTTTGTATTGTAGAAAACCATTGTTGACCTTTAGTTTCTATTTTGTTGTGAGGATCAATGTGAGTGGTGGTTTTGTCTAAAATAGCCAAAGAGGGGGATTGTAAGTTCCTCAAAGTTTGATTGGCTAATTTCGGTGACAAACCACAATTGGCGTATGAAATGTAAGGGTAGCTTAGGATTGATGAACAAGCTCAAGACCCTTTCAAAACCTCAAGGTGATAAGCACTCCAAAGGTATATCTCTGGTACTTAGTTTTCTTTGAAGAGATTTAGTTGCACACAGACACTTGTCTTGATTGCATATGTATGCATTGATATTGTGTGCATTCTCTTCACATGTCACCTATCACACTTGCACTTTATTGTTGTCTTGTGTTGTGTGTTAGTGTGTCTAGTAATTCGTTTCACAAACATAGTTCGAAAATGTCTGCGCATGCACGATAGTGTTCTTGGTTGGCGCGAGGATGGCCTTCGGAGAATGCCCTTGACTTCTCCTTTGGTTTCACCAATTTAGGTGAAACAAAAGTTTGATCGGCGGCCATGACCACCAAATGAAACCACTGTTTGGCTTCAGAGGTCTCTAGATTGATTCTGCGATTATGATCAGCGATTTCCAACCGCCGTTTAAACCTAATTGATTTCAACTCTTAATTTATTTCTACGGTTGAATCGGCGGTTTCGAAACCGCCGAGAAACCGCCGATGATCCCCTATTCTCTCGAGATACAGTTTGGCGGTTTGATCGGCGGTTTTGAAACCGTCAATCGTGCAGTTTCGAGGGCAAACTTGTCTTTTCTCCTAGCCTTTTGTTGCTCTCTATAAATACACCATTATGTCACTCTCTTTCAGTACACTCTTAGATCATCAAGAACCCTAAAAGAAAACGAGAGATATTTAATAGACAAAGCATCAAGATTGCTTCTTTAATTCTTTAAACTCATTTCCATGTCTATCAATCATCATCTAAGCATCATCTAAGATCATCTAGTATGTTCTAGTTCATGGGTCTTCTTCAACACACATATTATGGTAAGTTGTTCACTATTATCTTACATAATTAGTGTTCTTACTTAGCAATTTATCTCATTCATTACTTGTATGTTCTTAGAGTAATTTCTACATACAAGATTGATATTATGTGTTGAATTTGAGTGTTGTATTTTGATAGCTATATCTAGGATTGACATATCTCACATAGCTATGCTTTATGCCATGTCATATAGCAATTAATATCTATGATTGATTTTATTGACATTTATTTATCTTAGATAAGAATTTAGTGTAACCTAGCAATATTTGCATATTTGGATATCTTCGCATATTCACTTAGGTTGTTTAATCTCTTCATTGAGAATTGAGTCTTGTGGCTAAGGTTGCTTAGGCTGCAAGCAAATTGGACTAGGTTCACTTTTACATGCCTGTGAAAAGTGGTGGTGGGTTATGGACCGTGAGAGGTTGAGGTGAACCTAGCTTGTAAACACCATTACAATTAGTGGATTCAAGGTTCGTGTGTGGTGCACATAACAGCCTGTGGTTTTTCCTTGTTAAAGGTTTCCACGTAAAAATCAAGTGTTATTTAAATTCTGCAATTTACACTTGATTTATTGCTTTAACTAGTTTGGGGTATTTTCGTAATATTGACTATTACTGAAAAATTATCATTGGGGTGAATCTCCAAATAACAACTTTAAAGACCAAGATCGAGATCGATCCTGATCGGAGGGGTATCATGTAGTTCGATACCAACAAGGCTCATGTCAAACCAAACAAGAGCTTACATAAGAAAAGACTAATAGGCACGATTTTATTAATGAGAACATGTGTACAATCAATGAACTTAGAACTATGGCGATATATGGCGATATTCAGGGTTTTAGTAGGCGATGGAGATGGCGTGCTCATGCCTATCGATAAGTAGAACGAAACATGAGTGTAGGGTTTTAGGAGGCGAATCTTTGATCTCCCATTCTGGTGAATGTAGTGTCGTATATATAGGTCCCGTTACTTGCCATGCACTCCTATAATTTTGGTCTAGGGTTTTTGCGATCACATGACTTTCTTTCCTTCTAGGAGACAATCTTATAAGAGCTTAAATTATCTGAATCAAATGATTCTTATTGGAGAGGATTCTAGTAAAAGTGGACTCCTTATTTGAACGGAATTCTTAAGTAGCGGGGAGGAGACTACCTTTTTATCGGGACTTGAACGACAGCGTTTCAACCCTCTTACTTTGGAGCTTCAAGACTTGTCTGTCTGGACATATGGATTTGAAATTCTATGAGTGTTTCTTATGGTTATCTGGCGAGAGGATCCCAAGAGGTATCTGGGTTCTCGTGTACCCCGCCTCTTGCTAGTTTTATGCTTTCTTTTGTTAGGTGTTTGGTCAACGGGGTATCTTGATATCAGCCGTTCTTGCAGCGGGGTTCCTGGCTGGATGTAGAAGCGGGGTACTTAGTTGATGTAGTATCTGGATGCTTGTCTGATGCGGCAGCGGGGTACCCTGCTGATGTAGGAGCGGGGTATCCGGTTGATATAGTAGTGGGGTACCCTGTTGATCTAGTATCGGGATACCTGTCTGATGCAGTAGTGGGGCACCCCACTGAGCTCCCTGACAGGATTATGAGTAGAACTCCACATCGTGATACTTATGGGTTATTGGGATTGCTCGGCTTGCTGGCTTGATCTGAAGGAGGAGGTAGGTATCCAGATTTGATCCAGCATTCTTCTTTCTAGGAGTAGCTAGATGGTATCTTGGCATATGTCTCTTCCTTGTATCTAGGTGGAAAATTATTCTTTGGTCCTTCGCCAATTTTGGCGGTTAACAGAAGTCCCCCCTGAATTGAACACCGATGTCTTGTCGGGGTTGGAGTTAGGATTACACTTTTGCTTGAAGGATTTTCTACCTCGTCTATCTATCTATCTGCTTATTCATTGTCTGGTTGGGTACCACTGCTGGGAAGGAAATCTCTTATAAATACGCTGATAATCATTGTATTAGCCACCTATCAGATGGTGATTGGCTTACGGATTTCAAAAATGAGCCGTTTTGGCACGATTAATACGAAACCGCCACTGGCACGTCTTCCAAGCATGTTACTAGTCATCAACTCCTCATTGATGGGAAGGTTTTTTGCCGTTAGAAAACCGTCCATCAAAACAATTTGTAAAACCTCACAAGTCCTAATTGGTTTTTAAAACACAAGTGTAGTGGTAAGTGGGGTGTCGTCCGCAGGGAAACGGGGCTAGTAAAAACTAGCTATTGCTAGAATAGCATTCATGTAATTAATGATACAAAAATGAAGATGTGGTAAAATGTGACTTAACACAATAATATATCTAAACAAACAAACAAACAAGATGGTGATAAATGGTATGGGAGATATAGATATGATGGAAAATAAGGAGTTAATGGATTCAAAAGTAAATATTGGGCAATGCAACAAACTAGTAATTAAGCACGTCTATTCAAAGGTAACCGATCTAGAATGTATAGAGCCGGTTATTTATCCCTATCAAGTGATCAACCTAGGATGTATAGTGAGGACCACCTATTAGGGACTAATCCGTTGTAAACCACCAACCTAGGATGTATAGTATTGGTTGTTCATACATATTCTGGAAATTAAGCTTATCTACCTATCAAATACTCAACCGATTACAAAATAGCCAACCTATGATGTATAGTGTTGACTTCTAATCCTCTCACAAGTACCGACCTAGGATGTATAGTGCCGGAAACCTATTTGAGATTAGATTAAGACCGCGGTTTAAGAATCGGAGTTCATGACGCTTCATCTATTCATTCGAGCATGGAACAACTAAATATGATGTATATCTAGATGCAATGCTTATACATAATCCAAAGAGATATTGCTAAGAGGATGTATCTAAACAAGAAATCACTGAAAACCATTCACAACAAGAATAGAACAATGAAAGATAGACATGAATATATATATATATATATAACCAAGTTTATGTACAAGCCCAATATCCAACTAACTACTCCATCAACCCCTTAGAGGGGATTTAGCTACTCATTACAACTAGGAAAATAAGAGAAAGGAAAGAGGAAGAACCCTTGGAGAACATCTCCTTCCTTGAAGTTGCTTCAATCTCCTACTTTCCTTGAAGTTGAGTAAAGAATGTAAATGAGAGTGAGAGAGAGATTCTAGATCTAGGTTGTGTAAAAGAAACTTAGTAAAAAGCCTTCTAAAATGAATTTTATAACATTCTATTTATATTACATACAAAAATAGGTCACTCAAGCTTCAAAATGAGATCTGGCGCGTATGGAGTGCAGGTGGAGTGCGGTTGGATTACCCGTACTTTACCCGCACTATAATGATCAGGTGCAGATTCAACTCTCTGGATTGTGCTACAGTGCAAGTGGAGTGTGGTTGAATGAACCGCACTTTAACATCAGGTGTGATTTTCACTTCTCGGTTTCAGCTCGGAGTGCGGAGTGCGGTTGAATTACCCGCACTTTAATGTCAAGTGTGAAATCAGCTTCTCTGGATTTGCTTGTAGTGCGGGTGGAGTCCAGTTAAATGACCCGCACTTTAATTTCAGGTGCAAAAATCAGCTTCTCTGGATTTGGTTGCAGTACGGGTGGAGTACGGTTGGATAACTCGCACTATACCCGCACTTTAACTCTTCTTCAAGCATCAGGTCCCGGCTGTGGTAGAAGTGTGGTTGGAGTACGGTTGCGACCCATACTGTAGAGTTGCTCATGATCATTTGCCTTTCCTTTTTCCACATTTCTTCTGGAATCACCGTAACACGCTTCCAAACCCATCATTGCACCATTTCCTACAATTACGCACATAACAACCATTAGAGACGCCAAAATGCACGGAAACAGAACACGGGATACGGATTTGAGGACCTAAATATACTACATATTTGGCACAATCAAACAACCCTAAACCAAATATTTGCTCGTCCTCGAGCAAAAACAATCTAAAACACTAAGACGCCAACTGAAATAAGTCTTAGACACATAAGCAATAATTCAAAAATGTCGCAAGCCCAAAAAGTGATATGATACATACAGGTGTGATAGAGAGAAGAAAAACATATGTGTGAGATCTAGAGCACTTAGAGGTACTAAAGGGAGGCTCGCATGAACACGAATCCCACACCTAAGGCACCCATGCATTAGGGACTACTTGCTCCTATACCTCGAGCATAATTCGCTTCAATACTAAAGCTCACATGAATTCTCTCTTTCTTTCCTCACAGAGTCCTAAGTTCCACACAACAATTTATGCAAAGATGGATTCTACATAACATTTTTAGTAAAGAACTATCCTAGGAAAGATTCACAATGCCATGGACGTGAAAGATCGTGTATCAACCGACATTCTCGAACTAGACTCATTGTGGATCAAACAGGGCTTTTCCATTAGTTATAGCGTGGTTATGGGGTTTAATTAGGTTAAACAAAGAATATGGAAATTTGGAGTTCAAAATCTCCAATCATGTTAGAATACGACCACACACACTATACAATGCTCTTTCTTCATTGATCACTCACACGCTAGTGTCACCCATATTTTGCTTCCAATGTTGTACTACACATTTTGAGTACTTAGCATCAATTAATTTGAGCATCTTTTGCTTTTCTCATTTTATTTTCTTTTTAAGTTGCCCACATTTCTTTTCTTTTACAATTCACGACTCATAAGTACAAATTTGGGTACCTTTATATTTTTAGACATTTGCTCACATATTCAACATTTTTTTTCTTTGTACAATCTATTTGACCATTTGAGTTTAACTACTTTCATCACCACATTTACACATCCTAACATGATTAGTCACAAAGGTAGGCATGTGTTTAGGCTATGGTATATGGTTGTATTGGTACCAAGTGAAAAAGTATATGTTTGGCCTCAAGTTTGGCTTTGGAGCACACAATAAGGATAGGAGTGTGTTTAGGCTATCATAGGTAGTTAAATTCACACACATTGCCTAATATCACATCCACAATTCATCTACCAAAGGAATGAACGTATCCATCACGCAATTTACACTATAATATGCAAATCCTATGGCATGTGACATATATGACGAGATAAGTGTTTAAGAATAATCAATAATAATAACACTCAAAATACACACTTTGAACACTTGTGTTTGTGATCTCACGAGAATCTCCACTATTAGAACTAGGCATGGAAACACTGAGTCCCCTCAACTTAACACCAACGGATGGGATAAACTTATGGTGGTGCAAGCGAATCCCTAAAGTAGCACCAAGCTACATCACAAGTTCACAACACATACCAAGAACTCGCCAAAAGCACACACTAGAGGCATCACACCCCAACTTACTCAAAGTCTAAAATTTGGACAAGCGATAAAATTGAAAAATTGGACACTAAAAAGACCACAAGGACGACTCTACAAGGCGTACCACGCCCCTAAACTAAAACTCAAGAATGTCCCCATTGTTGGTAACCACAAGGCACGGCCTAGCGAAGGGAGAACACTGTCCAAGACTCAAAATAACAGCACATGCATAAAGCGCAAAATATCAACGGACGGAGGGCACAACGACCCCCAAACTGAATCTAAACTATAAGCCCAAAACTTTAATCACTATGCGCAGAACCATGCTCAACCATATCAACAAAACATGCACCAATCACGTTCCACAAATATGAAAAATAATTAAGTACAAAAATCGAAAGGTAGAAACTCCCTTAAAATGAAAATAGGTCCATTGTCTAAGCATGTTGTCATGTGATTCTCGAAAGATCATGAACCTAGCACAAAACACACAACACTTCTACCAAATCGAAGGTCAAATGAAATTTCAAAACATAGGTCCCATCGTCCATAAAAAACTACAATTAAAAACGAAAATAAAACTAAGAAAGCTAAAAGTTAAATAACAGGGCCTTGGTGGGCAGCCTCTCACAAATGTTCTATTTAACGTCTAGGCGAGACATGATAGGAGTTCTCTGGCTTAGTAAGTTCCATGGCACCAACACCCTTACAGCATGTTTCCGGTCCCAAATATGGTTTAAGTCTGTGCCCATTTACCTTAAATATTCCATTGTTTCTGAGATTCTGAATGTCCACTACACCAGTAGGTGAGACGTTGACAACATGGTGTGGCCCTGACCATCTTGATTTTAACTTCCCTAGGAACAGCTTCAAACTGGACTCATAAAGTAACACAAGCATACCAGGTTGGAGCTCTTTCCTTACCAATCGCTTGTCATGAATAAGCTTTGTTTTGTCCTTGTAAAGCCTTGAACATTCATAGGCTTCCAACCGAAATTCATCTAGCTCATTTAACTAATTGCACCTTTTTTCACCCGCCTTGTCATACTCCCAATTCAACTTCATGATCGCCTACCAAGCTCTATGTTCTAGTTCTACCGGAAGGTGGCAAGCTTTACCAAAAACTAACTTATTCTGGCTCATTCCAATGGGAGTTTTGAATGCTGTCCGGTATGCCCATAAAGCATCGGATAGTTTCATTGCCCAATCCTTCCTAGTTGAGGAGACCGTCTTCTCCAAAATCTGCATAATGTGCCTATTACTCACTTCAACCTATCCTGACCTCTGCGGGTGGTATGGGTGGCAACCTTTTGACAGACTACATACTTCTTTAATAGGTTTCCTAAGATTTTGTTACAGAAGTGGCTCCCACCATCACTAATGATTACCTTTGGAATCCCAAATCGGATCAGAATGTTTTACCTTACGAATTTGACCACCAGATTACTGTCATTAGTCTTTGTGGCAATTGCCTCGACCCATTTGGAAACATAGTCAACCCCCACCAAAATGTAGCTGATTTCACCAGATGGTGGGAATGGTCTCATAAAATCAAGACCCCAAGTGTCCAATATTTCGACAACCAAAATCCCTTTTTGTGGCATCTCATTCTGCTTACCAATGTTCCCCATGCACTGACACCTATCACAAGCTACACAAAACAGATACGCATCCTTAAAAAGTGATACGCATAAGAAACCTGACTAAAGCACCTTAAGTGCTGTCTTACGCGCGGTGAAATGGCATCCACTTTGTAATTCATGACAGAATCATAGCACATCATACTGCTCTGCTTCTGGCACATATCTCCTAATCACCTGGTTGGCCCCGTGTTTGAAAAGGTAAGGCTCATCCCAAAAGTGTTCCATTGATCTCCTAACAAACCTCTTATTGCCCTGCCAATCCAAATCAGGGGGAAACACCTCATGTGTCAGATAATTTGCCAGATCTGCATACCAAGGTTCTTTATCCTATACTACCCACAGATGTTCATCTGGAAAAATCTCTCTCAAGGGAATCTCATCCCCATCTAATTGGTTTTCTCGAACTAACCTACTGAGGTGGTCAGCTACCATATTCTCGCAACCCTTTTTGTCCCGGATTTCTAAATCAAACTCTTGTAGCAGTAATACCCAAATCAGCCTAGGCTTTACATCTTTCTTTTAGAGTAAATATCACAAAGCCGCATGGTTTGAATATACCACTACCTTAGCACCTACCAAGTACTGTCTGAACTTCTCAAGAGCAAAAATGACTGCAAGTAATTCCTTCTCCGTTATTGAATAGTTCAACTATGCATCATTCAAAATCCGGGATAAGTAGTATATAACGTGCAGGTCTTTGTCTACCTTCAAGCCCAAAACTGCACCTACGGCATAATCGGATGCATCGCACATTATTTCAAATGGCAAATCCCACACCAGTGGTTTAATTACCGGTGATGAGGTCAAAGCCTCCTTTAAGGTTTCAAATGCTGCCAAACATTCAGCAGTAAACACAAAATCCTTGTTCTTTTATAGCAGCAAGCAGAGTGGTCTGGAGATCTTTGAAAAATCCCTAATGAATCTCCTATAAAAACCTGCATGTCCAAGGAAAGACCGAATGTCCTTCACATTTCGCGGAGGTGGCAAACTCTTAATCACTTTAACTTTTGCCTTGTCCACCTCGATCCCTTTTTCTAGATATTATATGGCCCAAGACAATCCCGTGTTGCACCATGAAATGGCACTTTTCCCAATTTAACACTAAGTTGTTTCTCATGCATCTTTGTAGCACTAAAGATAAGTCGCCAAGACACAACTTGAACGAGTCCCCAAATACCGAGAAATCATCCATAAAGACTTCAATAATCTCTCCCACCATATCCGAGAACAACGAAACCATACACCTTTGAAAAGTACCCGGGGCGTTGCAAAGGCCAAAGGGCATCCTACGGAAGGAATAAGTTCCATATGGACTTGTAAATGTGGTTTTCTCCTGGTCTTCTAGAGTAATAACTATCTGATTATACCCGGAATACCCGTCCAATAAACAGTAGAACTGATGCCCTACTAACCGCTCTAGGACTTGATCAATGTAAGGCAAGGGAAAATGATCCTTCTTAGTGACAGCATTCAACTTGCAGTAATCTAAGCAAACACGCCACCCTGTCTAGAGTCTTTTTGCCACCAACTCACTCTTATCATTCTTCACTACTATAACCCCAAATTTTTTTAGAACTACATGAATGGGACTAACCCATCTACTATCTGATATCGGGTAGATAATCCCTGCATTTAGAAGCTTGAGTATCTCTTTTTTCACCACCTCTTGCATAATCGGATTTAGTCTCCTTTGTGCCTCTCTTGTTAGTTTGGTAATATCTTCTAGAAGAATCTTATGCATACATATGGTGGGACTTATCCCTTTTATATCATCTATGAACCAACCAATGGTTCATCTATTCTTTTTCAACACCGCAAGCAACTCCTCTTCGTGACTTTCTTCCAAATTAGCGGCAATGATAACTGGGTTCCTCTTTTCTTCGTCTAGGAATACGTACTTCAGGTTCGATATAAGTGCTTTCAATTCAACCCTTGGAGGAAGCTCTTCTATTGAAGCTAAGTCATCTTCATTTTCTACCCCTTCGAATTCCTCTTCAATAGTGACATCTAACTCCTCCTCTAGGAAATCCACAGTGTTACAATCATGGGAACCAACTGGATATGATAATGAGTCAAAAATGTTGAATTCCACTACTTCATCTAATACATTCAAGGTAAGTTTTCCAGTATGCATATCAATCACAACCCTAGTTGTCGCCATAAAGGGCCAACCCAAAAGTAGCTTCACATCTCTCTCATCTCTTTCTTCATCCACGTCAATCACCACGAAGTCAACAAGTATAATTAACTTCTCTATCTGAATTAACACATCTTTGACAATTCCATTAGTACTTCTTGTAGAAGCATCCGCTAAGACGAGAGACATGGTGGTTTTTCTGAGGTCATTCAAACCAAGCTTCTTGTAGACTGAGAATGGCATTAAGTTAATGCTTGCTCTCGAATCCAATATTGCTCTTTCGTGATGTGAACCACCAATTGTTATGTCAATTAAAAAACTCCCTAGGTCTTTCATTTTTTAGGACAATGTCCACTGAATTACTGCACTAACATTCTCATTTAGATGCTCTTGTTGTTTCGGCCTAAATCTCTCTTTATCCTTACTTAACTCATTAAAGAATTTCCCATAAGCCGGCATTTTCTGAATAGCATCTAAAAGTGGTAAATTAATGGTTACCTTTGAAAGGAGATCATAGATGTCCTGATTCGATCTCTCTATTTTAGAGTTCTTTAACCTCCCTGGAAATGGTATAGGCAGCACATAGGGGTTCGATGACTTATAGAGTTGAGGTCTAGGTTCTTAGTTTGGTAATTAAATCTCGTCTTCCTTTTCTAACTCCTTCTCACTCTCTTCTTCCGCATGCACTACTTCATCCTTTTCTGTGGCAGTCTTCCTAATATTATCCTTCAAAACCCTTCCGCTTTTGAGGATTGTCTTAGCACTAGCTTGCTCCGGTTGGTTCGGGAACTTCCCTTTCTCGCTTTCTTGCAACAATTCTGCCAACTGACCTATTTGAAATTCAATGATGTGAATATATGCATCCATCTCGTTTTCCTGCCTATCGTTCTTCCACATGTACATTTCCCAATTCTCTACATATGCTTTCTGCAGCAGTTGGACCTCTTGTGTATCCTGATTGGCTGATTGCATGAGTTCCCTTATCCATTCGTCAACTGCTTCCATATTTGGTTGATCTGAATTAATGCACTCAAGGCTACTTGAATAACTCTCCTCTGAAGTCTGTGATGCTTATACAATTTCCCTTGTTTGCTATTCAACCAATGGTGTCTCTTCATTCCCTTCCAAGAAGTCTCTAAGCAGAGTTGCCTGTTTCTCATCAGCGGAAAACTATCCAACCACATTGCGACCTTCTTGGAAATCCTGATTATTTCCCCATTCCTGACTAAATGGGTCACTCTCTAGCTCATAATTGGATCCCAAGTTGTTCCAAGGGTCGTCCATGACACCTGAAATATCTTAGAGACAAAGACTACCCACGACGTAAAAAGACACAAACAAAATAAATAAAAAACAAAAATGTAAATAACTATAAATACTAATCAAACAAAACTAATCGAACTAAACTCGTTGTCTCCCCGGCAACGGCGCCATTTGATGGGAAGGTTTTTTGCCATTAGAAAATCGTCCATCAAAACAATTTGTAAAACCTCACAAGTCCTAATTGGTTTTTAAAACACAAGTGTATAGGTAAGTGGGGTGAGTCCTTAGGGAAACGGGGCTAGTAAAAACTAGCTATTGCTAGAATGGCATTCATGTAATTAATTATACGAAATGGAAGATGTGGTAAAATGTGACTTAACACAATAATATATCTAAACAAACAAACAAACAAACAAGATGGTCATAAATGGTATGGGAGATATAGATATGATGGAAACTAAGGAGTTAACGGATTCGAAAGTAAATACTGGGCAATGCAACAAACTAGTAATTAAGCATGTCTATTCAAAGGTAACTGACCTAGATGTATAGAGCCGGTTATTTATCCCTATCAAGTGATCAACCTAGGATGTATAGTGAAGACCACCTATTAGGGACTAATCCGTTGTAAACCACCAACCTAGGATGTATAGTGTAGATTGTTCATACGGATTCTGGAAATGAAGTTCATCTACCTATCAAAAACTCAACCGATTACAAAATAGCCAACCTATGAGGTATAGTGTTGACTTCTAATCCTCTCACAAGTACCGACATAGGATGTATAGTGCCAAAAACCCGTTCAAGGTTGGATTAAGACTGTGGTTTAAGAATTGGAGTTCATGACGCTCCGTCTATTCATTCGAGCATGGAACAACTAAATAGGATGTATATCTAGATGCAATGCTCATACATAATCCAAAGAGATCTTGCTAAAAGGATGTATCTAAATAGGAAATCAATGATAACCATTCACAACAAGAATAGAACAATGAAAGATAGACATGAATATATATATAACCAAGTTTATGTACAAGCCCAATATCCAATTAACTACTCCATCAACCCCTTATAGGGGATTTAGCTACTCATTACAACTAGGAAAATAAGAGAAAGGAAAGAGAAAGAACCCTTGGCGAACATCTTCTTACTTGAAGTTGCTCCAATCTCCTACTTTCCTTGAAATTGAGTAGAGAATGTAAGTGAGAGTGAGAGAGAGATTCTAGATCTAGGTTGTGTAAAAGAAACTAAGTAAAAGCCTTCTAAAACGAATTTTATAACATTCTATTTATATTACATACAAAAATAGGTCACTCAAGCTTCAAAATGAGATCTGGTGCGTATGGAGTACGGGTGGAGTGCGGTTGGATTACCCGCACTTTACCCGCACTATAATAATCAAGTATAGATTTAGCTCTCTAGATTGTGCTACAGTACAGGCGGAGTGCGGTTGAATGACCCGCACTTTAACGTCAGGTGTCATTTCCACTTCTCGGTTTCAGCTTAGAGTGCGGGTAGAGTACGGTTGAATTACCCGCACTTGACCAGCACTTTAATGTCAAGTGTGAAATCAGCTTCTCTAGATTTGCTTGTAGTTCGGGTGGAGTGCGGTTGGATGACCCGCACTTTAATGTAAGGTGCAAAATCAACTTCTTTGGATTTTGTTGCAGTGCGGGTAGAGTGCGGTTGGATGTCCCGCACTATACCCACACTTTAACTCTTCTTCAAGCTTCATGTCCCAGCTGTGGTAGAAGTACTGTTGGAGTACGGTTACGATCTGCACTGGACCCGCACTATAGAGTTGCTCATGATCATTTGCCTTTCCTTTTTCCACTTTTTTACCGGAATCACCGTAACACGCTTCTAAACCCATCATTGCACCATTTCCTACAATCACGTATATAACAACCATTAGAGACGCCAAAACGCACGGAAACAGAACACAGGATACGGATTTGAGGGCCCAAATATACTACATATTTAGCACGATCACTCATCAATTATGATTTCCTTATGTGTAACCACCTGTCTCTGTCTATAAATAAACTAGAATTCCTGGTTTTTTTCCTCATCACTTTCAAAATTCAAAAGTAGAAAAAAGAAAAGAGCACTAGCCTTTCCTTTCTCTCATCTTCTTGCCAGCGATCTTTCAAGCTTTGTTCTTCCTTCTTCAATGGCATCTTCTTCAAAACTTCTTGCTGCTACTCAAGAACAAACCCTCGACATAACTCTCCCTAACCCCGCCTCCTTACACCCCACTCCAGCTTCTCTAACCCCCTTCGATAGTCTTGATGATGTATTTAACATGGAAAAGGCCGATTTAGAGGAGGATTCCCTATCGTCGAAAGGGAAGAAACGAGGTCGAGATGGTGGCGACGTTGCTAGTGATACCCTACGGAATTAGCGCCGTCATTCTACCAGAAATCTCTGAATCAGGTCAGATTTTAATAAAAGACCTAAGGACCTAGTCAAGATTGCTGACGAGGAGGGTGTTGCAGATGTCGGTGGCAATATGGGGAGTGGTAAGCTTAAAGTTACCCTAGCCGAGGTCCAAACCGGATCCTTTGCATCTTTCCACAACAGTAGAATCGTTCCTAATTCGGTGTGCACTATGGAAACCCCAGCTAAGCTACGGGAGGAGTATCAGATCCCAGATGACATCAATCTCTCCATTCTTCATCTAGGGTATGACGTATATATCCCGCCGCGGGATGTCCTCCTCATCCACAAAGTGGCTTTTGAATGTGGAGTCCGGCTCTCCATTTATCCTACTCTACACCGGGATTTGGTCTCTCTATAATTAACACCCCTCCAGATCTCGCTAGGCTTTTGAAAGCATTTGATAAGCTTCTTTGTGCTCTAGAGGGAGCAGTGTGAGAAAAACAACATAGATAGGGAGTTAGGCTTCGACGAGCTCCGCTACTTATTCGAGATAGCGAACTTAGTACACCGGGGTCAGTTCTATTTTATGTTTTCCAATGAAATGAAGTTCGTCATTCCTGGTGCGAATATGAAATATGCTACACCCTAAAAGGAAGAGTGGCTCGTCGTTGAAGGAGAATGGGGAATACGGTCTACATTTGATGATTTGAGTACCCGTCCCAACCCAATTCATAGCTAAAGACAAGTGGGCAAAGGGGATACTCCCACCAGAATCCCGGGATATTCTAGGAAGGATTATGAAGAGGGGGTACACCAACATGCAGTATCCTACTCTATACCCCTTTGAAGGAGCCTGGTTGGAAAGGTACTTGAGAGTCTCCTTCGCACTTCCAGGTATTAAAACTTCATCTATCTTCTTTGTTTATATATATGCATCTCCTACTCTCCTTTTTCTTACTATGTTATCTTCTTCTTAACTGTCTCTACTACCCCGCTGGTGACTGGTTCTCCCACTTCCTCTAGGACAAGAGGTTTGGCTTTTCCTTCTTCTACTTCCCATGTTCCTTCTCCTCATCCTTCTCCCTCCAACACTGCCAAGGTTACAATCGGGTCTACTCAACCTGACGTAGACCCTATCCCTCTTCCTATTCTGGCTAAGTCTCTTGCCAAGATCCTTACACCTCCTCCTGCCTTTGTGGGATCGCTTGCCATGACTCATGCTCGTCCCTCTACTCGTACCCCAGCATGCCCATCAATAAAGGCGATGCTGCCTCAAGCAGCCAAAGCTCGGGGCTCTTCAAAACAATCTCAAAGGAAGACTAGAAAAGTCGCAACTCCTCCTGCTTTAAGCACTCCTCTTATTCCTCCTCCAGTAGTAAAGCCTTCCAAGGAGCAGCCTGAAATTACAGAGAAAGAATATGCTCATGTTTCATACCCCGCCACTGATATTCCTTCGGGATCAGGATCGGGATTGGGGTCAAGGGGTGCCACCCACGACGAGGTGGTATCCCAGTTCATAGCATCCTGCCCCAGAGGAAGTTTAATGAGCATGGTGAAGCTTTCTGTTGAAATTTTGACGGCCAATGAGGCTTCTGTCTAACTGAGGTAACTTTCTACCCTTCCTCTTGCTGTTCCTCTTTCTTTTCTACAGGTGCTGACTCTTCTTTTTCTTGCAGGGTTTTAAATTTGCCTTGGCCATGGAGAAGAAACTGTTAACTCTAAAGGAAGCCTACATAGGGCTTCAGGCCAAGTTGGAGGATACCTAGCAGGAGCTGGCTCAAGCCCAGTAGAGTGTGACCCATTTGGTCCAGGCAGCTGCAGCATCCAAAGAGTAGGCAGGCTGCCATGGTGGAGGCCCAACGCTATCTACGCTGCCTAGACACTGAGACAATCCGGTCACTACACCGGCGGAAGGAAAGGGAATGCTCGTTATGAATGTCAGGTGGACCAGTACTGTTGCGAGATAAGAACCATCTTTTAAGGGAGATGGTGCAGAACTTGAAAGCCAGGAGGCTCCTTCCTTTGAGGATGGGTACTTTACGGCCTGTTACGAGGTGGCCACAGCTCTGCCTCCTCCATTCGATCTACAGGCGGCATTGAACTGGGATAGAGAACAAATTATGGCGAAGGCTACCCAACTTATAATCGAGGATCAGGCTTATGAGAATCCTTCAGAAGATGATGCACAACCAGATCAGGGGTCTAACCTTCTTGTTGGAGCTCAAATTGACCCTCATTCTACTCAAGAAAAACAAGCATAGGATCTCGCGCCTTCTTCAAAGGTAATTCTAGTGGAGGAGAAAGAGGATGATCCAGCTGGAACCGGGGTTTCAGATGTTGAGGCAACCCAGGATGGTACGACAGCTGAAGAAGAGGAAGATGCTCTAACTAGATCTAAGGTTCCAGCAGTCGAGGAGACCCGGACTAATACTGCAGCTGATGTGATAAAGGTAGAAGCAGCCGATGAAGGAGTAAACCTAAAGGAGGAAGAGAACACCTAACTTGGCATTCGTGTATTCTCTTTTCTTTCTTTTTTGTAGCCTAAAAAGGGGGAGCTAGGCACCCCGCCAGTTCAATGAAAATTCTTCATTTGTTTATACAAATAGTATCTTGCTTGCTCTTCTTGTCATTGTAAACACCAGCGGGATCTAGCAAGTGAGCACGTCACTTTCTTTATTCGGCTTTTAATGAGCATGTAGTATTTTAAGGTTATGGATACCCCGATTGATAATTAAGCCTGATTTAGCTATAAATGTTATTGGAAGAAGCAATACATCAGGTACCTTGGTAAGGTATCCTATTTCTTCTTATATTCTGTCCTGATAGGCAGTTTATATTGCTTTAGCATCAGGCTTCTCGAATGTGGGTATACCCCGACCAAGGTAGTTGGAGTGCCCTAAGGTCATTTCTTCTTAGAGAGATGGAAAAGTAAGGCACCGGGTACCCCGATGAGGTATCCATATCCTTTTGATGGTCTGTCCTGGTAGGTAACTTAGGCCACTTTAGAACCAGGCTTCTTAGCGGAGGGTATACACCGGCCAAGTCAGCAGGAGCACCCTAAGGCTATTTCCTAATCTTGAGGATGCGGCGGGCAACTAAGGCCACGAGTCCGGATACTTAGTCGAATGTGGGTATACCCCGACTAAGGTAGCTGGAGTGCCCTAAAGTCATTTCTTCTTGGAGAGATGAAGAAGTAAGGCACCGAGTACCCCGATGAGGGTATCTCGATCCTTCTGATGGTCTGTTCTGGTAGGCAACTTAGGTCACTTTAGTACCAGGCTTCCTAGCAGAGGGTATACCCCGGCCAAGGCAGCATGAGCGCCCTAAGACTATTTCTTGGTCTTGAGGATGCGACGGGCAACTAAGGCCGCAAGTCTGGATCCTTAGTCTGGTGTATCAAATCCTTCTTGGAGGAGGGTACACCCCGACCAAGGCAGCAGGAGCGCCCTAAGGCTATTTCCTAGTCTTAAGGATACGGCGGGCAACTAAAGCCACTAGTCCGGGTCCTTAGTCTGATAATCCAGAATCTTCTTAGATGAGGGTATACCCCGACCAAGGCAGCAGAAGCGTGTTGGTTGCAAAAGAGAAAACAAAAATAATAAAAACCTTGCAAGTGCACAAGCCATAAACGATAGCACAATTGGTAAGCAAAGATCGTTCCCACGAAGAATGAATTACCTACGGAAGTTATGAATTTGAAAACACTAAATTAAAACACTCTATGACTCTCAAACAACTTGAATAAAACACAACTCGCACACACGAATGGGGGGTTTTGAATTGGTTATTAGAAACTAAGAATTTGAATTAAACTAAGATCAAGAATGCAGCAGAAAATATATTTAGAAAAATCAATAAGGAAAAGCTAGATAGAGCTTCTTATCCACCACTCAACATTCATCTTATTTATAGACAATAATGGAGTTAAAGATATCAAACATGATGTAGATGTTCACGACAAGGTGATGGTGTCTCACTCGAGTCATATGATTCTCTCTTAGTTGGCATGTAAATTGTATGGTGTCTACATAAATCTTATATTCCAAATTATAACCTAGCATGGTGTCTATGTTAGGATTATGCTCAATAGCAAGAGTGTAATGTTGTAATTGACAATCTTTTTCATATTAATAAAGTGATTTCTGGTTTAACAAATCGTATAGCATTTATAGTTTAATATTATAATTGTCAAAGTAAATAATCATAAGGTCTAAAGACTATGGGAAAAGAAGAATTGTTCGTACATCTGGATATGTATGTGGTAAACACAATTCTTTAGTTAGTCTTGAATAATGTTCACAACTTAAGTTAAAGGTTGGGCACCTTTATCTTGTTAAAGTTGTAGAATTCTTTTCCTAGCATTTGAGTGGGATCAAATGAGATATGATGAGTCTAAAATCATCGGAGTGTCTTCGAGCAAAAGGATCTAGTGCACTGGGTGCATTGAACTGGATCACAATGAAAAGCCTTATCTAGAACCGTCAATAGATAATAGTCTTTTCATTATCAGGACAATCGGAGAGTCTATCTTAATCCTAAGATAAATGATGGACTTATGGTTGCAAGTGATATCATTTGAGTTATCAATGAGTACGATTATATCGCATAGTCTATCCTCGATAGTTTGGTGATATTCATTTGTTAATCGATGAGGACTTCATTTATAGATATGGACATCGTGGCTCCATTTAATTAAATGAGAGTATAATATCATCATATGGATGTTTTGAGGTAATTGGATATTAAATCTCAACGTTGAGTTTTCAATAGTGTCTATTGAAAACATGGCTTCTGGACAAGTCAAAATATCCAAGTTCAAAACGTGGTCATATGAGTAAATATGGTAACTTGGAGAGTTATAGGCGGTCTATGAACTCTTGGCGATTACTGATATTAATCACGAGGATACACTATCTCCAATATGATTGTCTAGGGTATGAATGAGGAGCATCTTCCTTTTCTATCTTTATTTAAGAGTTCAGCTTTAGCTCTTTAGTGGAATGAGTTAAAATTAATGGATCAGACCTAAGTGAATCATTTATTGATTGTGATTAGGTTATGTCTATTGAAGCTTAAATTTAGATGGCCCGCCAAGATCCCCAATCCACACGGACTTGCATGGATCACTTGATATCTTCTACCGGACCAATTTAAGGGTCCATCTAGATTGACAACCCTAATAATAAAAGAAAAGAAGAAGCAAACTTAGGCCACCTATATATTGACAAGTATAGAATTCGGCCTCTAAGATATGGGTTTAATATACAAATTTCTTCTTCTTCTCAATTCATAGAATGCTTTTTATTCTACTAAAACAAAAAGGAGTGTTAGATTATTCTTTGATAGTATACTATTTGCTTATTCATCAATAAGCTTGTGTATACGATATCGATCTAGGTTCATGCGAGTTTCGATCATTAGATTGAGAACTCAAAAGTGACCGGAATAATCTTAGTCATTCTTTTGATTGTTTTTGTGACTAACAAAGAAAAGAAAAGTTTGTTTTGTCCATTCACAGGTTTGCAATTCAAAGAAAAGGGAGACCACGCTATTAGGTGATCCACGTTCGTGCTAGGATTGAAGATCTTGCGGATTACCATCGACGTAAGTCAATCGGATCACGAGACAAAAGGTATTCTACTTTTTGTTATTGTATATGTATGTTTAATTAATTAAAGGGTTTAAGGTTCATAAAGGAAAATTTTTTAAAAGTCACTAAATCTAATTTTTAGTATCGCTTCCGCTGCGTGTACTTCTTTGGTATTTTTCCCAACAGTCTACTTAGAATTCATTAAGTATTAAGAGAATATGAACATCACATAAACCCTAGAGCAAGGTATCTATTCTAGGTAATTTACGAAACAATTTCCCTTAATCGGACTCTATTTCAATTAATTGTTACAACCAAGGATAGATCCGTATGGTGTCCGTCTTGTATCCTTGCAACATAAATCCTTAAATCATGCTCCTAAGGTGATCAATCAAAGAAACATAATAAAAGAAAGACAATTCTTATGGGGAAATTGAATTCATCATGTAACAAAACTAGATTTTGTGAAGGGATCCGCTAGATTTTCTGCTGACGCGATTTAGGTAATCGTCACGTCACCTCTTTGAACAATCTCCCTTAACAGATGATACTTTCTTTCAATGTGTTTACCTCTCTTGTAACTTCTTGGTTCTTTCGAATTAGCCACTGCTCCACTGTTGTCACAGTAGATAGTGATCTGTTTATTCACACTAGGAACCACTTCCAAGTCAATCAAGAATTGGCGGAGCCAAACAGCCTCTTTGGCAGCCTCGCATGCAGCAACATACTCAGCTTCCATGGTGGAATCAGCAATACAAGATTGCTTGATACTCCTCCATATAACTGCTCCTTCTCCAATAGTAAACACAGCCCCTGATGTGGATTTTCTAGAGTAAGAATCTGATTGGAAATCAGAATCTGTATACCCAACGGGGACCAAATCCCCTCCAGAGTATACAAGCATATTATCTCTCGTTCTCTTGAGATACTTGAAAATATGCTTGACTGCCGTCCAGTGATCAGGACCAGGTTTCGATTGAAACCTACTAACTATGCCAATAGCAAAACAAATATCTAGTCTAGTACAGAGCATTGCATACATGAGACTTCCAACTGCCGAGGCATATGGAACTATACTCATGAATTGCTCTTCATGCTCATTCTTAGGAACTTGTTCCTTAGAAAGCTTGATTCCATGTCTGAAAGGTAACATACCTTTCTTGGAATCATGCATGGAAAACCTAGACAAGATCTTATCTATGTATGAAGCTTGGGATAATGCAATCGTTCTATTCTTTCTATCCCTTATTACTTGGATACCTAGAATAAAACTTGATTCTCCTAAGTCCTTCATATCAAATTGTTTTGCTAACCATTCTTTTACTGATGTCAATACACCTACATCGTTTCCAATGAGTAGTATATCATCAACATAAAGAATCAGGAAAACCATTATTTGTTTATTTTTCCCTACACTTGTCGCCTTTAATCCTTTTGTATACACAAGGTTTGTCAGGATTCTGAATAAATCCAAAACCTTTGACAGCTTGATCAAACCTTATGTTCCAGGATCTGGATGCTTGCTTTAATCCATATATGGATTTCTGCAACTTGCATACCTTATCCACTTGGCCCTTTTCAATGAATCCCTCTGGTTGCATCATGTATATGCTTTCGTCAAGACTTCCATTTAGGAAAGCTGTCTTGACGTCCATTTGCCAAATCTCTAAATCTAAAGATGCTGCAATGGATAAGAGTATCCTAATGGATTTAAGCATGGCCACAGGAGAGAAGGTTTCCTCGTAATCGATACCTTCTTTCTGTGTATACCCTTTAGCTACCAATCTAGCTTTAAAGGTTTCCACCTTTCCATCCATACCTCTTTTCCTCTTGTATACCCACTTGCACCCAATGGGTTTTATCCCTTTAGGCAAGTCTACAAGGGACCAGACTTTGTTATCGAACATAGATTCAATCTCGGATTACATTGCCTTTTGCCAATGACGACTATCAACATCCTTCATAGCTTCCTTGTACGTATAGGGATCATCGTCGTCCGGGAGATTCTCCACTGATTCTCCCAGACCGATGTATCTTTCGGGTTGTGTTCTAACCCTCCCACTACGACGAGGAATGGTAGGTTGTTGATCTTGTGTTGGATCGGAACTTACAATTGGGTTAGGTTGTGTAACCTCTCGTGGAATTGTATTTCCTGACATCTCATTCAGGACAATTCTACTTCAAGGAACAAAATCATTCATATAGTCCTTTTCCAAAAATTTAGCATTTGTCGAAACAAATACTTTAAGGTCTGAAGGACTATAGAAATAATATCCTTTAGTTTCTTTTGGATACCCTACAAATATACATGTTTCTGAACAGGACTCCATCTTTTCTGTCTTTCCTTTTAACACATGCGCAGGACAACCAAATATCCTTAAGTGTTGTAAACTAGGCTTGCGCCCAGTCCACAACTCATGCGGTGTTTTAGGAACAGACTTAGATTTTACATCGTTTAGAATGCATATAGCAGTTTGTAAAGCATATCCCCAAAAAGAAATAGGAAGTGTTGAATAACTCAACATAGACCTAACCATTTCCAAAAGAGTTCTATTTCTCCTTTCTGCTACCTCATTCTGTTGAGGTGTACCTGGTGCAGAAAACTGAGAAACTATTCCATTATCAATAAGATATTGCTGAAACTCACCAGATAGATATTCTCCACCACGATCAGATCTCAAGATTTTTATGTGTTTCTCAAGCTGATTTTCCACTTCAGATTTGAATGCTTTGATCATGTCAAAAGCATCCGACTTATGCCGCATGAGATACACATAACCAAATCTCGAGTAATCATCTGTGAAGGTGATAAAGTACTCATATCCACCTCTAGCTTGAATGCTCATAGGTCCACATACATCAGTGTGTATCAATCCTAAACATTCAGTGGCTCTTGCACCTTTGGCAGAGAACGTCCTTTTGGTCATTTTACCTTCCAAACAAGATTCACAAGTTGGTAGATCATCAACCTTTAAGTCACTCAAAGGTCCGTCACATACCAATCTTTTAATCCTATTAAGGTTAATATGACCTAAGCATAAATGCCAAAGGTAGGTTTCATCTGTTGATAATTTTACTCTTTTATGATTAGGTTCCGTTATTTCTGTGTCTAACGAGTGAGAGATATTTCTATGCAAAAAGTATAGACCGTTTTCCAATATACCTTGGTAAATAATTTTGTCATTCTTACTAATAATAAAAGTTTTATTAAAAGTAACCGAATATCCAAATTTATTCAAACAAGAAACTGAAATTAAATTCCTCTTGAATTGAGGTACATAAGAAACATCTATCAAATCTAAATGCCTTCTAGAATCCAAATAAACTCTAATATCTCCCACTGCACTTGCAGACACTAACGTTCCGTTGCCCAAGCTCAAATTGATTTCATTCTTACTCAGCTTTCTCCTTTCTTGGAACCCCTGCAAGGAATAACAAACATGATTAGTGGCTCCTGAGTCTATGATCCAAGAATCTGTAGAATCAGCCAAAAAACATGTTTCTAGATAATTCAAATTACCTTCTTCCTTCTTGTTCTGGGACTTTGGGCAATTTCTCTTCCAATGTCCCTTTTCACCACAAAGGAAGCATTTCCCTTTGATCTTGGTTACTTTCTTGGTCTCCTTCTTGATAGGCACAAGTTGCTTTTTCTTCTATTGTTTCTTGACCTTTTGACGGGCCTTAACAGTAGCAACTTTACCAACCATATGAATCTCTTGACCTTTGCCTTTCACAAGGATCTTTTCAGCACTTTGAACATCTTGCATCAGGCCTTGTAAGGTGTATTCCTTTTTGTTCAAAGTGTAGTCCAATTTGAACTGATCAAAGGAATCTGACAATGAATTGACAACCATATCAATCTTTGTCTCACCATCTATCTCAGCGCCATGCAGTTCAGCAATGTTGAGATGTGCTATGACTTTCATCATGTGATCTTTCACAGCCTGTCCAGGTTTCATCCTAAGATTCATAAAAGCAGTCACTGCCTCTCTCTTAGTCGTCCTGGACTTCATAGCAAACATCTCCTCTAGAGACATCATTATATCAGCAGCGGACTCCATTCCTTCATGCTGCTGTTGCAACACGTCGGAGATAGTGGCCATAATGTAACATTTTGCCATATTATCTGAAGTCTTCCACTGCTCATACTCATCTCTACATATTATGCTAGACATTATTAGGAGCAGGTGGTTTAGGAGTAGTTAGAACAAATTTATGTTTTTCACTTTGCAGCAACAACCCAATTTTCCTTTTCCATGTGACATAATTATCTCCAGTTAAAGTGTTGTCTTTCAGGATGTTTATAAGTGATGGGGTCATGATTTCTGAATAAAACAAAACATATATAAGTAAATAATCATGATAAAGCACTTTTAAATATTTATCTTGAATTAAATGAATAACTTAATCATAAAATTCAACGGTGATCTAACACCCATAAATGTTACGCCTCCTTTGGGAGTTCGCACCATTTACTAGTTAGACTAGGTCCCACCTAATTGTTAACATAACAACCAGCGTTTTCAATTTTAGCCTTGCAATTTTATTGACAAGAACTCTTGGGAGGATATCAATAAAATTACATTGAGTGTGTTACCAAGATATCGACCCTCAATTTTCTCTCATGAAAATCCCTCCTTGGGGAGTAGATCTCGTTTGAGTCCATTGTCTAGTATCCTTGTAAGGAAGTATGTTGCTAAATTCCATTCATGGACGCCCCTTGGGGGGGATTACCAATAAATAATAAAGCTCAACTAACCTTGGAGGCCATAGGTGTTACAAAAACACCTTCTCCCACTCAATTATTTAAGGCGTGTGATTAAATCCCATAGAATGATTTACCGAGTTATCTAGATGCCAATTTAGATACCTAAATCATTCAATGCATGTTCATACCAAAAGAGATATATGCGTGGCACTCCTATTCTATATGTCATGTTATCATACAATAACAAATATTGTAATAGTTAAGTATAAATTAAATAGCAACAATTTTGGCCCATCCTCGAAAAACAAGTAAAATTACAATTGTTTAGGAATACAAGTTCTTCTAGTGGCCCATCAACCATACGCTTATCCTTCGGCCCAACCCACGGATGTGCACAACTCATAACCCCACTAAGGGGCTGCCGTGCGCAGCCCATGAAGACTCCAGGGCTGCCGTGCGCAGCCCACCAAGCTTGGGCTTGCCATGCGTAGCCCAATCCACTCCTAGGGTGCGCACGGTGCTCGTTCTCGGTTCCGATTGCTTCATTTTTCATCATGTCTTTGAATCTTCAAGACCTAAATATATTACGGCAGTATTTAAACAAATAAAATACTGCAGTTTTTTTTTTTTTTTTAATCACTGCAGTACCTTTTTACATACAAAAAACTGCACATAATAAAAATTAAAAAAAAAAACTGCAGTAGTATAAAAAAAATACTGCACCTATATAAAAAAAATAAAACCTAGCAATCTACCAAGAAGGAATTATAGCGATGATAGACCACCCTTCTTGTTACAATTCCATAACAAAATTTACATTGAAAATCTAGGACCAAAATCGAGCAACAACAATCCACACAAACATATATAAATCCATACATCCACATGTAATTATATATTTGAATACCTAGAGTGCCATCTCTTTCTAAACATGCATAATCACAATAAAAAGAAATAGATTCACGTATATATACGTTAATTAATTAAAAGGGTTCAACCTAGGCTCTGATACCAATTGTTGGGAAAAATACCAAAGAAGTACACGCAGCGGAAGCGATACTAAAAATTAGATTTAGTGACTTTTAAAAATTTTCCTTTATGAACCTTAAACCCTTTAATTAATTAAACATACATATACAATAACAAAAAGTAGAATACCTTTTGTCGCGTGATCCGATTGACTTACGTCGATGGTAATCCGCAAGATCTTCAATCCTAGCACGAACGTGGATCACCTAGGAGCGTGGTCTCCCTTTTCTTTGAATTGCAAACCTGTGAATGGACAAAACAAACTTTTCTTTTCTTTGTTAGTCACAAAAACAATCAAAAGAATGACTAAGATTATTCCGGTCACTTTTGAGTTCTCAATCTAATGATTGAAACTCGCGTGAACCTAGATCGATATCGTATACACAAGCTTATTGATGAATAAGCAAATAGTATACTATCAAAGAATAATCTAACACTCCTTTTTGTTTTAGTAGAATAAAAAGCTTTCTATGAATTGAGAAGAAGAAGAAATTTGTATATTGAACCCATATCTTAGTGGCCGAATTCTATACTTATCAATATATAGGTGGCCTAAGTTTGCTTCTTCTTTTCTTTTATTATTAGGGTTGCCGAAATCCTAACCTAGAAATAACTAGGGTTACCGAAATCACATGCCCACCATAGGCTTATGTTGCACCCTAATTTCCATCTAGTTTTTAAGACATCAAACCCTAATCCAACTCATAGATCTTTTATTCTTTTATTTTGACTAAATAAAAAAAGACTTCTTATTTGATTAAATAAATAAAACTAATTATTTATTTCCTTATCAAACAAGTCTTTTAATTTTACTTTTAGGAAATATATTTCCTGATTAGAAAAGATTTGTTTCTTTAATTAAACAATTAATTAATAAATTAATTAATTCTTATTTAATTAAAACAATGAAACAAAATAATATATTAGGTTAAACTAACCCTTGCCGCCCCACTTAGAGTAAATGGGCCAAAATATTATTTTCTTATTTCATTTAATCCATTGGACTTTAAATAAAAAGCCCACATGTGAACCAGACCCATTCTTACTAAAAGAAACAAGCCCACATGTCTTTCATTAATATATTAATATAATTAAGCAGCCCATTACTAAAATAATGTGCAAATTATATTCTTAATATATTAAATGCAATTCTAGATGGACCCTTAAATTGGTCCGGTAGAATATATCAAGTGATCCATGCAAGTCCGTGTGGATTGGGGATCTTGGCGGGCCATCTAAATTTAAGCTTCAATAGACATAACCTAATCACAATCAACAAATGATTCACTTAGGTCCGATCCATTAATTTTAACTCATTCCACTAAAGAGCTAAAACTGAACTCTTAAATAAAGATAGAAAAGGAAGATGCTCCTCATTCATACCCTAGACAATCATATTGGAGATAGTGTATCCTCGTGATTAATATCAGTAATCGCCAAGAGTTCATAGACCGCCTATAACTCTCCAAGTTACCATATTTACTCATATGACCACGTTTTGAACTTGGATATTTTGACTTGTCCAGAAGCCATGTTTTCAATAGACACTATCGAAAACTCAACGTTGAGATTTAATATCCAATTACCTCAAAACATCCATATGATGATATTATACTCTCATTTAATTAAATGGAGCCACGATGTCCATATCTATAAATGAAGTCCTCTATCGATTAACAAATGAATATCACCAAACTATCGAGGATAGACTATGCGATATAATCGTACTCATTGATAACTCAAATGATATCACTTGCAACCATAAGTCCATCATTTATCTCAGGATTAAGATAGACTCTCCGATTGTCCTGATAATGAAAAGACTATTATCTATTGACGGTTCTAGATAAAGCTTTTCATTGTGATCCAGTTCAATGCACCCAGTGCACTAGATCCTTTTGCTCGAAGACACTCCGATGATTTTAGACTCATCATATCTCATTTGATTCCACTCAAATGCTAGCAAAAGAATTCTACAACTTTAACAAGATAAAGGTGCCCAACCTTTAACTTAAGTTGTGAACATTATTCAAGACTAACTAAAGAATTGTGTCTACCACATACATATCCAGATGTACGAACAATTCTTCTTTTCCCATAGTCTTTAGACCTTATGATTATTTACTTTGACAATTATAATATTAAACTATAAATGCTATACGATTTGTTAAACCAGAAATCACTTTATTAATATGAAAAAGATTGTCAATTACAACATTACACTCTTGCTATTGAGCATAATCCTAACAAAACAAGTGTGAATGTGTTATACCAATTTAATGTTGGGGTTTTTGCCCTAAAGCTTGTAATTTGTAAATGTGATTTGAACATAAATAAAAAGAAGTAGTATATTCATTCATTTTGTGTCATACTTTATATATAACATGTGCACTTAACATCTTAGATTGCTGGATGTAATTTTGAACCGAGTATATGAGTGTCATATATGATGGATTTAGTTTGAAACAAGCAATCTAAAGAGTCCATAGATAGCAAATAAAGCTGGGTACTTTATTTGTGGTTAATCTACAGCTGCGGTCCATTCCATAATGTACGGTGATCTTATCCTGGATCATTTATATGGTGATATGAGAATGGAGGCACCTTGTATGATGTGATCATACAGGACTGGGCCACGATTTATATGAATCTCTCACTAAGATCCGTTTATGCTGAGATTCATATATATATCGACAAATGATGGCTATATATGGGTGATTTTAATCTTGGGTGTCTTATCGATTCCTTCAGATTAGATCGTGGTTTTTGATATACCATGGGTGAGATCAAAGTTGCATTCCTGGTCAATAACTTCGTATGTTGGAATCGTGGTTTAGCTTGTGGCTGGGAAGGTCTGCACATAATAATGGAATCCACTCCTTCTTGTGAGAAGTAGATAGTAGTTCCCTTAAGGATTGATTTGGGGCTTGAACAATATGAGCATTCTCCTAATTCCGTAAGGAATGTAGGATTTATTGTTCATTAGAGAATCAATGGTACTTAATGGAAAAATATAATTAGAGGGGTATAACGGACATTATGACCCAACTCTAATTATGAACTACCTATGGAGGATCATACCATATGTAATAGCTATATCGATGGACACCAAGAGTTATTGGTTTGTGTAAAAACATCTACAGTTGAGAAAGTGCAGCTTCGGGTTTTTAGTGGAATAACACCAAAGTTAAAAATCATGAAATATTAATTAAATAGTTTAATTAATTATTTCTAAGGATTATTGGAGCTCAAAATATTGTGGGCCCATTAGATCCCCTTGCTAGTCCGATCAATTTAGATAACAAGGGTCACGGTTAATTAATTAAATTGTCCAATTAATTGTGTTACAAAAGTGACACGTGTTTAATCAGAAATTAATTGAATAATGAGATTATTTAATTAATGGAAAATAAAAATTATGTTAATTAAATAATTAGATTATTTAATTATGTAATTAATAATTATTGGAGGGTGTTCTTTGATATTTAATTTTGAAAGATAAGATAATGTGATTGTTTTATTTTTAATTAAATATTAAATTTGAATTTAAAAATTTTAAATTCAAACTTTATTAATATCTATTAAAAGATATCAGATATCTTTTTTAAAGGATATATATATATATATTTTTGGTTTTTTTTTTTTTTTTATAAATTAAATTGGACTGATCTAAGAGAAAAAAACATCACAAACAATCATATGCTGAAAAACTCTTTGACAGTATCCATATATAAAAAAAGATAAAAGAAAAGTAAAAAGAGACAAAAAGCAACAAAGCACAAAGAACCAAGGGGAAAACAACCCCAAACAAAAAGAGGCACGCAGGTCACACAAAAAAGAAAAAAAAAACATCAAGAAAAACGAAAAGACTCACGACCCGTGCAGTCGTTGCCAACTAAAGTAGAACAGAACGGCGGGGCAGAGAACCACCAAGAATCACCCTGAAGCTCCAAAGCATGCTTAGAAAGTGTATCTGCAACCTGATTCCCTTCCCTGAAAATATGGGAAACCTGAAAATCCATCTGCGAGATCTGGAAGATGCAACGCTGCCACGCTTGATGAACCCTCCAAGGAAAAATCTCAGAACGAGAAGAAAGAAGCTGAACCATATAAGCAGAATCGCTTTCAAGCTAGAGACTATGCCACCCATACTTCCATGCAAAATTAATGGCTAAAGAGACCGCCAGAAGCTCAGCCTTAAACGCAAAAACCTGACCAAGAGGAATAGCAAAGCAACCCTTCACAAAGGCTCTGCAGTTCTGAAAGATACCACCACAACCACTAAACCCCGGAGAGCTATAGAAGCACCATCTGTATTCACTTTGATCCAACCATGAGCCGGAGGTGACCAAATCACACTCTTGATCACTGGGGCTTTAGAAGGGCGACCCTGAAGACCGAAACGACGAAGAATCAAAAGGTCATCCATACAATTACGCATACAACTAATATCTAGGTGATTAGCCTCTAAAACAGCACGCCAAACCAAAGAAAGGATGGATCTAAAGTCCACCGACTTCCCTTCAAAGATCCACTGATTACGGGTAGTCCATACCCCCCATATCACTGCATGGATAACCGCTTTCCATAAAATCCTAACATGCTCACTAAAGGAAACTGACATGGCCTGTAAGAAGAAGGATTGCCAAGTTTCGGTAGAGACATGTCGCTGGAAAGCAGAGAAAACTGCCTTCTAAAGAGCAACCGCTAGGGGACAATGAAGAAAAAGGTGATCCGCAGATTCACTACTAACCCCACAAATATTGCAACGAGAAGCCAACTGGAACCCAGACCTATAAAGACGATCCTCAGTATGAAGCCTGTTCAACATAAGATGCCAGGTCAAAGCTGAGCGAGAGGGGGGGATAAAACGGGACTAAACATCTCTCCACCAAACAACCTAAGGAATATCACGGAGAAACTAGGAATAAGCAGTTTTGCAAGAAACATGACCATCCCGAGAATTAGCCTAAACCAGAGAATCCATAACAGGAGAAATCGTAATCCGAACAATCCGAAAACACAGATCCGGGAAGCGCGCTTGGAAACAAACGTCCAGCACTCATCTACCCTCATGAATAAAATCTGAGACCCTTGCCTGTAGAGGATTAGCTAAATAATCTGGAATCCCTAAAAGATCTAAAATGGGGACCCCCAACCAATTACCCCGCCAAAAGTCCCTTTGAGAGTTCTCACCAATCAACCAGATACCTTCTGTAAGAAGAGAACTATAATTTGTCCGAAGAGAAGACCAAATCGAGGAGGTGACATACCCTCCATGAGGCCTCTACAAATGCTTGAGATACCACTCCCGTAGAAATGAGAAAGTAAAACCATCAGAGGTTATAAACTTCCAAGTGAATTTCCGTAACAACGAGTCATTCAGTAACCTAAGATCTTTCATACCAAAACCACCCTGAGAGTAAGGCCTACAACAACGATCCCAAGCGACCCGAACCAACTTAGTCTCCTCACAGGAACCAGTCCAAAAAAAGTTCCTCAACTTGCGGTTAATCAATGACAATAAAGAAGAAGGCCACTTGTAAATCATGAAAGAGTGCACAAATGAACCAATGATAACCGACCTTATCAGAGTAGCACGACCTGCCAGAGAGAGGGACTTTCCTTTCCATTTAGCGAATTTAGATAAGATCTTAGCCACAATAGGTCGTGACACCGCCTTTCGAGGCTTACCCCGAAACAAAGGGACTCCCAAATAAGAAAACGGGAGTTGCCCAATCTGCATACCAACCAGAGACTGCAAACTACCAATCCAAGAGAGGGAGATAGAAGATTCGAAATAAATCGAAGACTTACCCTAGTTAACCAACTGGCCTGAAACATCACAATAATCGCTAAAAGCACCCATGATATGCTTCAGATTCTATATATATGATATATATGTTTTAAGAAACTAATTTAATAAACACCAACATATCAGTTTTTCTCGCAAAATTGAAAAAGAGAAAATAGGTGTGTATGTCCAACTAGAGAAATAAAAAAGAGAAAGTTTTTTTTTTTTTTTTTGTGAGTGGCGGCCGAACTTGACAAGAAGAAAAAAAGGATTTCTTTCTTCAAGTCTCTTCATCCTCCTTGTTCTTGAGTACCATGACGCACACCCACACGCCTTTATCAATCTCGGGTCATAGCTAGTAAGATCTTATGGCTCAAATCAGGAAGTAGATCGTATTAAAGAGAATGAGCCTCCAATGCTGGTATGAAATCGTTTCACCTTCTTTGTTGTTTTCAATTATTACTGTGTAATTAGGTTTACTTGATGATTGCTTTAAAAAAAAATTAAAACCCATTCCCCTACGCAATCTGTAACCCTAGGTTTCAACATTTAGCACTATTATGCAGAGACATATATGAATGAATTGTGTGTGTGTGCATAAGCCTTGTAAGAGGAAAGATGTCTTATTACCTTTGTAGTCAATAGCGCTTTCCTCATAAGAAGGCATCACTTTGCTTGAAATGTTGTACATCTTCTTTGAAGCTTGATAAACCACACAACTAGGACAACTAATCAATACAAAGCAAATAACGTTTTGATGTAGAATAATGCCAACTAGACTCAAAATCCTAACAAAGGGGTTGCGGCCAACTAGAAAGAAAATAAGGAAAAAAAAAACACTTCAAGAACACGAGAAGAGCAAATGTGGCCAACAGCCAAGCTTAGAGACCACGTGTGTCACACGGCCAGCACACCTCTCTGCCCACGTGTGCCACACACGGTCCACACGTGGAGTTGAGGTGGCATGTCTTGATTGGCTGCCTGTTTTTCCCTCTTTCTTTCTTTTAAATGCTCTCCATTCCCTCTTATTTATTCTAAGAAGAAAAATTGAAAAAGAAAGAATATGCAGAATTTCTTCATGATTTTAGTTTTCTTATTTTGATCATAACTCTCTCATACGAACTCGAAATCGAGTGATCCAAAAACCAAAATTATTGGTCTTGAAGAGAGCTAAAAACCCCAAGTATTTTTAGAGTCATTTTAGTTTGTGATTTTTTTCAATGAGTTGATTTCAGTCCATGACTCAACTTTTGTATGTGAAACTTCTTCTTCTCACTTCATCTTTTGATCGTCTCTTTTAATCTTCCTAATTGATAGATGATATGTGTTTAGAATGTTTTTAGATCATATTCTAGGGGTGGTTGATCTATTGATTGTTGAGTTTTAGCCTTGTGATCTCAATTGAACATATTTAGCTAAACTTGACTAATCTTGAAATTGATTTTAGAAATGTTGTATATGATATGCCTCGTGTTATTTTCTAGGTTAAATTTCATCATCTAAGTACTAAGATTTTTGTGTGATATATTGAATATTTATATCTTGTTCTTATTGATTCACATGTCTTGATTTCTAGATACATTTGTGATTGTTTGTTGAAAGCATATTCTAGATTATCATTGAACATGTTCATAAAGCTTGATTAATCATCTTGATTTATTTGATTGTGCTTGCATCATTTGTATCACTTAGATCATTGCCTTGTGGAAAGGTTGAAGTCTCTTTTAAAGTGAGTGAAGTTTTGATTAGAGCAAGAAGACTTGACTAGGACATGTGGTCCGGATAGTCATGCAAAAGTCTTAGCTAGGAGTGTGATACTTCGGATGGTTGAGCTAGGGAAGCTTGACTAGGATCCTTGTGATCTAGATAGCTAAGCAAGGAGATCTTCCTAGAGGCTTGAGAGCCTTGGATAGGGAGTTGCTCTCTAGAGGTGTAGGACACACCTTGGATAGGATTAGGCTAGGTGGTTCACTAGGCCTTGAGGGTAAACTAGGAGTTGATAGCTTAGGGTAGATATCATATGTTGATAGTCTTGAGTGTGTAAGTCTTTTTCATATTGTGGATTGTTTTGCCGGTGGTTGCGGTATTAACTCATGGACATTTCCTCATAGAAGGTTTTACCACGTAAAAACAAATGTGTCAAGTTTTATTTTTATGTTTCCATTATCTTCCATATATTGTAATGATTGCATCACTTGTATATTGATTTCCGTATGTATTGATTATAGTAAATCATTTGATTAAGACACATCAAGTGTGCATTTCATTATTGTATTCTGTAAAATTTGAATTTGGAAGAAATTGGGCCTATACCTATTCATCCCACCCCCCCCCCCCCTCTCTAGGTATAATACACTATATTGCTTAAGGGAATTTCAAAAAATGAAGGAGTTAGCCTTGAGGTATGATTATGAACTTTACCCTATTTATTCTTATATATCGTACATTGTTATTAGAAGTCGCTTAAAATAATTTTTAAAAGATCGTTTTATATGAATATGATTCATACGATTTTCAAATCATTAAAAATTTCTTTCGCTGCGTGACTATAGGGCTTACAGCATCTTGATTTGATTGTAACCGAAGTATGCGTCCATAAAACTAAGAAGTTCATGACCAACAGTGTCGTCAACTAGCTGGTAAATTCGTGGAAGTAGAAAACTGTCTTTTAGGCATGCCTTGTTGAGATCGATGAAGTCCACGCACATTTGCCATTGCTTATTCTTCTTTTTGACTAGCACAACCTTGGCGAACCAAGTAAGGTATTTGACTTCGTTGATGAAACCCATTGCTTGAAGTTTTGACACTTCTTCTTTAATCACCATGCTTTTCTTTGCATTAAAGCTTCACTATTTTTGAACCATGGGTTAATGCTTCTCATCTACCACCAGATAGTGCGAGATAACATGTGTATCAATTCCTGGCATATCTTCGTGGCTCGGGGCAAATATGTCCCTATATTCTCGTAAAAGTGTGGTCGTATCATCTTTGATTGGAGTTGCTAGCCGCGCACCTATCTTAAACATTCTGACGGGTTACAAAGAGTCCAACATTATCTCTTCAACTGGTTCTCTACTACTATCTTCTTCGGGGCTCCCTTGAGGTCAAATTCAAATTTGCCCAAGGTTTGTTCACTTTCTTTTTTCTTTTGGTCTTTTCTCTTGAGATCCTTGAGGAATCTCAGAGATTTAGGTGTCCTCCCGGGCTGCGAACGGTGATTGACAACTTTCACTCAGATCTTTGTTCATTTTTTGTTAACCATAAGGTCGAAGGTTCACCCCCTCCTTTTAACACCAATTGTTAACATCGATTTATGGGAAATCTAGTCGACAATGACATGTATGCATATCGACGCCTATTGCAGCTTACGAAATAAGATCAGGTCGCCTCTCAGATATGTGTGTAAATTGATGAATGGATAATAGACAACAGATGAGTGTGAAAATAATTAAGACACCAATATTTTTTCGTGTAAAACCCTTAGTACAAGGAAAAACCACGATCGTTATCACAACGGATAAAGATTCTCCACTATGTAAAATATAGTTACAATTACAAGTGATGAACTGCTTGTGTATTGACCATTCATTTTTTTTTTTTTTCTGCTTGATACATGTGTTTATGTATAGGTTGGGGTGTTGCCTTAGCCCTTGTTGTGCAAGGAAGAAATATTACCGAGCAAGATCCGAGTGGGATCATATCTTAGAGAGATTCTTGGCGAATCGAATCCTCGTGCATTTATGGTGCTATGATCTTCATTCCCTGTGGGAGTATTCCTTCAGATCTTTGTATTTATTACTAGATTTGTCTACTGCTAGATTGTAGGTGATTACCTTTCCTTATATAAGGTCGAGCTTCGTGGGGAATATGCTGAAATATTGTTTCATTAATGATGCCTCGTGTTTACAATAGGGCAAGTTTGGCTCAATTTGCTTGTTTGGTAATCCTCGAGCGAGTAGCTACTTTTAGTAGGTGAGTTGCTCTCATCTCACTATTGCTATCTGTGGTCCGTCGAGCTGACGTGGTTTGATGTCATGGGTATTTGGTCCCTTGAATCCCTGGTTTTATGCTGACGTGTCGAATTGAGTAAAATTAACTCAAACAAGTCATATTGGCAAAAGTGCTATCTAGTAGTAATTTAACAAAACGTGAGGGTATTCATTGCAATTTATCCAACATAAAACCTCTACTATCGATGGAGTCTTTATCGTCGGTGGAGATCTTAAGAAACATTTGACATCTTCTCCATTCAAATGAGATCTTTTCGACTTGAGGAGATCATCATCAATCTCCCTCGCTATTGGAGGAGATCTACAATCCTCCAATTAATTGGAGAAGAACTAATCTGCACCAATGGCAGAGGAGATCGACGACCGAAAGTTTCAAGAGGCTTATAATGCCAATTGAAAGTAATCAATTATCAATCACCAAAACTTAGACCAGGGTGAATAAGTTTATGACAATTTTTTTGGCAACTAATAAAATCACAAACTCAAATCACCAAGCATATAGAAGAAGATAAAATACACACATGAGATGTATGTAGAAAACTCGCAATAAGTAAAACTACAAGATCAAACCTCTTTGGCCATTTAGTTGTAAAACTTAATTTAAAGATTTGTATCAATAGTACGAAGTTCATCTAAACATTTAATTTTAAAGGAAGACAAAAAAAAAATTGAATTCCCACCTTTTATTTTTAAAATAGTCCGAATTTAATCGATTTCAATTGAAAATATTTTAAGATTTGAATAATGAGACCGAAGTAATTGAAATTCCAATCCGAATCAAAACATACTTTGGAATAAAAATTCCAAAAAAAATTGTATCCAAATTATCCAACTACCTAAAAAATCTGAATTCAATTGGTTTTGATCAAAAATATTTTAAAATTTGAATTATCAGATCAAAGTAATTGAAAATCCCATCCAAATGAGAAATTACTTTGGAATAGAAAATCAAAAAAAATTATCCGAATTCGATCCGTATTAAAACTAGGGTTTTTAGCAAAAATGCCCTATTTTAGGGGCTTAATAGCAAATCTACCATAATATCTAATTCAATTGCAAGACTACCCTATTCTTCCAAAATGCCCTCACTCATAACTCACCATATCTATTATCCTTATTTATTACTTTTACTAACTATTTACCAACCATTTACCAACCAACTTATCAAACAAATAAACTAAACACTATCTAATAATTTTACTACACTAAAACACATTGTTTCTCACGCATTACTACACTACACTAACTAATTAGGTTTTTAAAAAAATGGAGAAGATTATTTCAAGTCATTTGAAGATATGTATTACATTTTAAATTTTTTTTTCAACCACATTTGCCTTGTTTTGAGAGTTTTGTAATATTTCTGAATTTTTTTTCTTTTCATTTTTAATTAATCGAGACTTTTTCAAGGCTTAAAAAAACCTCGGGACAGGGTGTCTCGACGTCAGGTTATCCCATCCCGATGATTTAATTCCTCAAGACGGGGCGACCAGACGTCGGGTCACCCCGTCCCAAGGAAATAAATCCTCAGGAAGGGATGACCCGACGTCGGGATCGACACCCTGTCCCAAGGTATTTTTCAAGCCTTGAAAAAGTCTTGGGACAAAAAACCTCGAGATAGGGTGTCCCGACATCGGGTCAGGTCAACGAGTCGACATTGGGTCGCCCTGTCCCGACGTCGGGTCATCCCGTCCCGAGGAACAAGGAATTAATTCCTCGGAACAGGGTGATCTGACGTTGTCAAGATGAGGTGAACCGATATCGGGTCACCCTGTCCCAAGGATTTTTTCAAACATTGAAAATAGTCTAGGGACAGAGTGTCTCGACATCAGGTTACTCCTTCCCGAGGATTTATTTCCTTGGGATGAAGTGACCCGATGTCGAGACACCTGTCCCGAGGATTTTTCAAAAATTGAAAAAATCCTCGGGAGAGGGTGACCTGACATCGAGTCACCCCATCCCGAGGAATTAAATCCTTAGGATGGGGTGACCCGATGTCGGGACACCCTGTCCTATGACTTTTGTTCATGGCTATATTTATTTTTTTAATGGCTCGTTTTCACTATGACATCTAATTTCCTAGGAACAATAGGGTGTTTTATGGGTTGATTATATTTGTTATTTTATTTTTTCAAGATTCAAGATGACAAGTGTGCAATTGGTTTTGAATTGGGGTGGAAAATGTCATCATAGTCAATATTGGTATGAAGGTCGAAGAGCAAAGGTGTTTGATTTTACAAGAGATGCAAATTATGATCGATTATTAAATAAGGTATACCATGTCACTGGAATTGATAGAGATCATTATCTGGTCAGTATGACAATTGTTGCTCACACTTTTCATCCTAGTATGCCTATTGAGATTGTTGATGATGAAGACATTGCATTAAGATCATTAGCTTGCATTAGGTTACGAGGATTTTCATTTCCTTATTATTGTTCCCCTTATTACTCTAGTGTGTTCCTTGTTGCAGCATACAGTGGGGAAATACATCCCGTGGGACAACCTAGTGAATGGTTGGTTCTTTCAGATATTGCATCAAAAATTGTTCACCAACTAGTAGGTCGTCGTCCTCCTAGAAAACCTAGAAAGAGTCGTAAGCAGTCATTTGGCGAGGAAGTAACTCAAAGGAGATGCACAACTTGTTACCGTGTTGGTCACAATTGTCATACGTGCACCTACCCGAAGTCAAGTACACAATCAAATGGCATGGGAAGGACAAGTGAAATTGGTGAGGCAAGTGGATCGCATAATGTTTTATGATTTAATTGGTTTTGCTAAAAATATGATGAAAATGATTTGTGTATTCGAACCTAGACTTTAATGATTCTGGTAGTTATGTGTTTGTGAGTGTTTGTGTTTATGGTGATTTCATGTGTTGTTTGTGTAAATCAATGATATATGCAGAACTTTGATTTTGTGAGTGTTGTGTTTTTTGTTATATTTGTTTGGATGTGCAGAATATGTAGAAATATAACAACAGTGACTAAAATATTATACTTCCTGCCATATGTGTTTTTTGTTATATTTGTTTGGACAGTGATGAATTTTTGAAGGATCGTGACAATAGAATTTTTGGACAGTGACAATAGAATTTTTGAATTTTTTATAAATATAATTATTTTGTTCACAACTAACTTCAATATAATTTACGAAATTTCGAAAGAGTTCCATTTGAAATTTCAACAAATCCAAACTTTTTGGGTACCTGCAAATATAACACTTCTAATATCCACTAAAGATCTCATACTCATGTCACACATTTCATTCACATAATCACCACAACATATAAAAACGCTAATCTCAAATATTAAATTTATGCATCAATACACATCAATTTACAATGGGCACTTCTTTTGAATTTTGAAATATTTTTGTTGCTATTTTAACTCTAAGAGGTGCTCCGTCTTTTCCTTCAAAGTCAAATTGTTTTCCGGCCCATAGATACTCAAAGAATTTAAGAGTAAAAATACCACAATCGGAACTATGCCAAATAAAAAACCATAATTAATAAAAACCATCATGTAAAACATAAACTTATACCATTAACAGCTAAACTAAGATATACTGATTTCCTTGATGTGGAATGCCTTCTTCAGGTCTTTCGACAACAAATGACGTAGGATTGTTATAAGTATCTAGCATCGCATGCACCAACAAAGATGGCAACATCTTTCTAAGACATGTTGCCCACCTTAGTATTCCATCAACGCTATTGGCATCTGGGTATGAGTCATATACTTTAATGGCCTGCTCTTTCAAGTTGACCTCTACTGCAACCTAATGATTTCCATTTACGTTTGCAGGAAACAAAATCTGAAGAATCAAACAACAGTCAAATGAATATCTACTAATAGTTGAATAAGAACGTATTAATATAAAAATTACTTACATCGTGAATTGTTCGCCAAGGTACCGAAGCATGCACCGGATATTTTCCATGTGTAAGTTTTGTGACTCGAGTAATTTCTGTCCACCCATGTGTATATACCTAAACACATTCCATAATACATTCATATATGAACTCAAGTATAAAGAATTGAAAAAAATAAAAGTGAATACAATTAATAATGATATACATGTACTGTATATAAAGTTTGAGATGCAATATAATTCAACATATATAACCCACACGGTGACACGGAACAAAGGGCCAAAAAACAACAAAAAAACAAAACCAAAAGCCATTGGGAGGATAAGAATGGTGAGATTTTTGCACTGCTAGCGCCCTAGATAAGTCCACAAAACTATTGTTTGACAATGAGAGAAACAAAAGGGATTGTAGCTTGGCAAAATTATCAGGGACTTGGCCAGTAAAATTTTCAATTGATGACAATCAGCTAGGGAATTTGGAAGGGCCCCAGAAAAATGATTACGTGCAAGAACCAGCATACCAAGGCTAAGTAATCCAGTGAAATTAAGATCAATAAAACCAATTAAAGAACTGTTTCGAAGATCAAGTTTGTGGAGCTTCGACCACAAAGACAAACTAAAAGGCAATGGACTAGAAAAAAAAAATCAAAGGCAATGGACCAGAAAAAGAATTATTAGTAAATTTGAAGGAATATATATATATATATATATATATATATATTTGTAGATACAGATGAAGAAATATATATATATATATATAAAACAAAAACTTGAAGGAATTTAAACCACAATGCAAGCTAAGAAATTACACAATCATTAATCAAACAATGCAAGCTAAGAAATTACAAGTACATGAATCAAAATTTCACAATAGACTTCAAAAATTGAAAACCCATTAATCAATTTAAACTCAAAATCATAAACCTAAATGTTAGGGTTGAAAAACTAAATACCTCCAACCAAATACAATATGCCACCCTAAATCACCAGTGTTGACGAAGAAGAAGACGGATGGCGATGACGGCGTAGACGACAAAGCTTCGTCGTGGTGACGAACTCGCTGCTACTGCATGTGAAGACTGTTACTGCTACTGCAACAGACACTAATAAGAACCCAACTCGCTGCTGCTGCTTTTTCGTGGCGAGGAACACGATGCTGCTGTTGTGAAGCTTTACGGTGGTGTTGGGTTGCTTTGGGAGGGTGTATTTAGGATTGTAGACGAAATTTAAAGACATTTTTTAAGTTACAGATTTTTATGGATTTCTATGTACTTTTATAAATTCGAATAGACTTTTATTGATTTATTTAGACATTATCTTAGACTTTTATGAATTTATTTAGATATCTATCTCGAACTTTCATGATTTATTTTTTTTTAAGAAGAATCTGTGTTGAAATTAAACTTAATAGTAATTGAGTATGTGTTTTAAATTTTTAGCATCAGACAATCTAGTAGTAGATACAAGCATATATGGTCATGTTATGCGTGATTGAAGTGTAATAACTGGTTCGTAATAACTGGCTTGTATATAATGCGAACTATTCAGATAACACATAAATAATGCAATGGTAAGATGCATCATGCATATCCTTTTTAATTGAAGGGTTTGATTCCTCTAGAAACAAAATGTATAAGACAGAAACATGCTATTAAAACTATGAATTGGTACACTTCAACAGGTAAGAGATGACTAGCCATCTTCAGATAGGTCAAGAGCGCAATCTATTTGCCCACAACTTAATCGATTAACAAGGACAGAAAGCCCCATCTTCAACCTCTAAATTGTGCTTTAAAATGGCAGAAATTACATTTGTACACTTGCTCCAGAAAGTATAATTACACAAGCCAAAAAGGAAACAACAACACAACAAATATATATGTTAACCGTCAAAATTGGTGAAGGACCAAAGAAGAATTTTCTACCCATATACAAGGAAGAGACATAAGCCAAGATACCACTTAGCTACTCCTAGAAAGAAGAATGCTAAATCAAATCTGGATACCTACCTCCTCCCTCAGATCAAGCCAGCAATCCTAGTAACCCATAAGTAGCCTGACGCGGAGTTCTACTCAGAATCCTGTCACAGAGCTCGACAAGGTACCCTGCTATTACACCAGACAGGTATCCCGCTACTAAGATCAACAGGGTACCCCGCCATTACATCAGCATGGTACCTCACTGCCGCATCAGACAGGCTTCCATATACTACATCCGCTAAGTACCCCGCTTTTACATTTAGCCAAGTACCCCACTGCAAGAACGGCCGATATTAGGATACCCCGTCAACCAAGCACCTAACAGGGAAAGTATAAAAATAGTAAGAGGCGGGGTACACAAGAACCCAGATACCTCCTGGGATCCTCTCGCTAAATAACCATAAGAAAGACTCACAGAGTTTCAAATCCATATGTCCAGACAGATAAGTCTTGAAGCTCCAAAGTAAGGGGGCTGAAACGCGGTCCTTTAAGTCCCGATAAAAAGGTAGACTCCTTCCCGCCATTTAAGAATTTCATTCGAATAAGGAGTCCATTTTTACTAGAATCCTCTCCAAAAGGAATCACTTGATTCGGATAATTAAAGCTTCTACAAAATTGTCTCCTAGAAGGAAAGAAAGTCTTGGGATCACCAAAACCCTAGACCGAAATTGTAAGAGTGCATGGCAAGCAACAAACCTATATAAACGACACTATATTCACCAAAAAGGGGAATCGAAAATTCGCCTCCCCAAACCCTACACTCGCATTCAATTCTACTTATCAACAAGCATGAGCACGTCATCTCCATCACCTAACAAAAACCTTGAATATCGCCACATATCGCCATAGCCCTAATTTCATTAGTTGTATACATGTTTTCATCAATAAAATTGCACCTGTTAATCTTTTCTTGTATGATTTTTAGTTTAGTTTGACAGGAATCTTGTTGGTATTGAACTACGTGATACCCCTCCGACCGAGATCTATCTCGATCTTGGTCCTTAAAATTGTTATTTTGAGATTCTCCCCAGTGATAATTTTCCATTAATAATATACATTCAATATTATTTGAATTCAAAGATTAAAAAAAAAAAAATTCAGAAATCAAAAGAGTACAACAATGCAGTAATTAAACATTCTTCTAACCTCACCGGTCACCAAAACATATAAAAAAGAAGATATCACATAATCTTCTAGTATGTAGATAACCTCTTTCTCATAACAACATTTTCAATTTAAACAACCTACTGCTCAATAAAAAACTTGAAATTCATATGTGAAGATAAATTACCATCACAAACTATGAGAATTTCTCCGGTTCCTCTCCTTTTATACCCAGCATCATCTGTAGGCAACTATTAGATTGAGGCTTGGCATTAATCGTAGACAAGCTTGCTTGAAATATCTTCCCTTATTAGATTGAGGCTTGGCATTAATCGTAGATAAAAAAACATTAAAGACTGAATTATAGTACTAATTACGAATCAATTCTTAGGCATGTAATGAATTGTAATGGTGTCTTGGTGGCATAGAACACCATTTTAATATCAGGTTGTTTAGATTCAAATAATTTGAGAAGAGTTCATGATTGCTCTTTTCAAAAAATAAAAAGAGTTCATGATTGATATTTGTTATTTTCATTGTAGAGACTTAGTTCAATTGTTCAATAAGTTCTAAAGTTTGTTTCGTTTATCCTATTTTTGAATCATTTTATGATTATATTCAATAAAATCGGGAAAAAATAGTTGTCAAATATGCTTATTGATCATAATAATAATATTATTAAATATTTCGAGTCACCGCTACCGTGCGTGTTATATCAACATATATACTATAAAACAACATACAACAACCGTGTTTAATTTTTCGATCTAATCTAGCTATCTACTGCATTGGAATTGATATAGCAAGACGTGAATTTGCCATGAGAATCAAAGTTATATTAATCAACAAATGTGATATTTGATGGCATTCAAATTTAGAATGCAATTCAATAACTATAAAAAGTTTTCCTGATAAATTTTACAGACTGATCAGTCTCGCAGCAGCTAGGCTTCATTGCTTTGATACACTGTATCTCCATCAAAAAACCATAACAAAGAGACAGCAATATTATAAAAGTTTTGGGAAGACTGATTAATCAGTCTGTACAATGAAAATAACATTCATGAAAATAATAGAACTTACTTTAAATTAGATAGTGGCGTTGTTGGGTATTTTGTTGTTTTTGATTTGAGCAGAGAAGAAGTGAGAAGAAGCAACACGTTTCTATTTTGAGAGAGAGAGAGAGATAGAGAGAGAGCAAAGTCCATCACAATCTTTGGAGAGAAGACCAAACATGTTATGGTATTTGATATTTATATTTCTCACTATCAAGTCCACCAAAATCCACCAAAATCCATGACTTAAGAAAATCCTTTAAAATCTAGTCTTAATTGAATACACTTTGATTATTGTAGATATTTTTAAAGTCTCAATTCAATACACCCAGATTTGGAAAGATTCTTTAAAAGTCCATAGAAATCCTAATTGAATACCATTAGATTCATATAGACTCTTTTAAAGTCTTTAAGGGGGGTGTATTCAATTAGGATTGTTGATGACATTTAAAGACATTATAAATCCCGGTGTATTCAATTCAGACATTTAAAGACTTTAAAAAAGTCTATATTAATCTAGTGGTATTTAATTCAGATTTCTATGGACTTTTAAAGAATCCTTCCAAATCCAGATGTATTGAATTGAGACTTAAAAAATATCTACAAGAATTAAGGTGTATTAAATTATGACTAGATTTTAAAGGATTTTCTTATGTCATGGAATTTGGTGGATTTTGGTGGACTTGATGGTGAGAAATATAAATATCAAATGTCATAACATGTCCAACCTTCTCCCCAAAGATTTTGGTGGATTTCGCTCTCTCTCTCTCTCTCTCTCCCTCTCTCTCTCTCTCTCAAAACAGAAACATATATACAATTCGTTGTCGTTACTTATTTTATTTTATTTTTTAAGCTGTAAAAACAAATAGAAAATAGAAATTAATATATATATTTTAAAATCTAATATGATTTTTTTTTGGTGTGTTTTTTTAACGGACATGCAAAATCAGTCAATCAACAAGTAATTTAATTATTTATATAATTTATTTTTGACTTGAAGACGGTTTCTGCAACTAATAATATATTTTGTATGCCCCATTAATATGTATTTTTAGGAATAAATTATACACACCAAAGATATATAAAAAAAGATATAAAAGATATATATATATTTTTAAAAAGTGAAAATTAGTTATGTATCTAAAAGCAAAAAAAATATAATAATATATTTATATATATGAACACTGTGAAAAAACGAATAGCCAAACTAATATTCATTCTCTTTACATTTCCCTTTTATTTTGACCATCTGAAAAGTATCTTCAATGGTATATTGGTACACGATGGTTGTGTATCATTCGATGGTACACTATAGTTCTTAAGATTATTTTTCAAGACGATTGTCCCTCCGCAGATACTGGTGTGATTGAAGAATCTCTATTCATGATATATTTATTAAACCCTGGTAATAAATGTTTACCTTTAAAATTTTATTTATATTGAACTTTATATCATTTATAAATACACCTCAAATATTTATTTAATAATCTTGTTTTTATTTTTGTAAAATTATATCATAATCATCGAAAATCAAAGAGAATAAATTTAAATTACAAAGGCAAACAACGAAATTATTAAATAATTTATTAATTATGAAATAGAAGGGCAAGTACAGTAGACTAGAAGGATACATGTTTGCAACAACAAAGGAATTTTTCAGTGCAAAAGCCAACAGTAGTTGGACTGTGATCTCTAATGCAAAGTTGAGTACATATAAACAAAAAAGAGAGATAAGGAAGAGTGAGAGAGAGAAAGACGAGAGAAAGAGAGAACAACTTCTGTATTGATATCAAGTCATCAACGTTTACAAGGAAATAATCACACACACACACACACATATATATATATATAGGCTTCAATCACTATAGCCACTTGCATCAATTCATCATCAGTTGCATCATTGGCTATATATCAGATGCCTCATTGACAATCACCTGACCTTATTATATATACTAATTATATTGAATGAGTATATTGATGACATGATACATGATAAGCTCGTCCTATAGATTCAAACATTTTTGAAAAAAATGCTTAATAATCAATAAACATTTATTTGATACGTTTGTTTTATTGAAACATAATACATGAGGAAAAAAAAAAAAAAACTATAAGGAAGTCATAAGCAAAGTCCAAATGGAGAACTGGAAAAGGGAATATCTGATTAAGGAGGTGAAAAGTAATAGAAAAGAAAAGGAAAAAAAGCAAAGATTTTTGTTATTACTGCAAATTGTATTAATAGATCATATTGGTTGAGTGTATAGATTGTTTTATTGGGCCATATAGTGGTATAATTCTCCATCTATAATAGAAGTCAAAGATAACAAATCCACGAAAGTCCATGAATGTCTAAACAAATCTATAAAAGTCTGAGATAGATGTCTAAACAAATCCATAAAAGTCTGAGATAGATGTCTAAATAAATCAATGAAAGTCCATGTGGATTTATAAAAGTCCGTAGAAATTCATAAAATCTATCACTTAAATTTTTTTTTTTAAATGTCCACAGGAATCTTAATTGAATACACCCCCCTAAATGTTCGAATTGAATACACCGATATTTATAATGTCTTTAAATGTTCTCAAGAATCTACACCCCCTTATTTTGTGATGGAGAAGATTTGCAGTGGGTTCAATTTCGGGATGAGGGTGGTATCAGGAAAGGGAGGCATGAGGGTTTGGGATGGAGGCAGGAGGGTTTGGGATGGTTAAGGCAATCAGGTGAAATTGGATTTTTTTTAAAATAAGGGTAACACTGTCATTTCAGGGTAGTTTTGCAATTGAATTAGATTTTGGGCTAGATTTGCTATTAAGCCACTAAAATAGGGCATTTTTGCTAAAAACCCTTAAAACTAATGAATTTACTAGCTAAAGATGAGTTTAAATAAATATTCGAATCCGCAGGTCAATCAATTGTGACTTGTGAGCTACATAAAAATTAAAATTACAATTAAAATAAAAATAAAAATCGTGAGCTACATAAGGCCGCTTTAGAAGATATTCCATTTTCTCTTTTTCTTTTGATTTTGGAAAATAGAATTCCCCATTTAACAATCAAAGCATCTCTCTGTCTCTCTCTTATATAATAAAAATACGTATTGAAGACTCTTTCAATTTTTCTAATCACCGTATATCATCTATATATATTGACCTAACCCCAGAAACCTCGATCACTACTCATCCGTTTGTTTTCTTGGAATCAAAACCAAATCAAGCAACATGGATGAAGAGTACGACGTCATAGTATTGGGAACTGGTCTCAAAGAATGCATTCTCAGTGGTCTTCTCTCCGTCGACGGTCTCAAGGTCGTCTTCTTATCTCACTTCACTCATTTCGTTTCTGGGTTTCACTGTTCTTGATGATTTACATAACATGTGGTTTTTAATATGTTTTTCTATATGGGTTTGCTTTGGGTATCTAGGATTTGTTTGTTTCTTATCCGATGGATCTACAGTTCTTGGTTCGATCTGGTTCGTTGTTGTATGTTGGTTGATTTTGTCAATAAGAGTTAAATTGTTTGTTTGGTTTTAGGCTGGGAAGATACACTGGTTTTGTCAATGCCAAAGATCTATGTTTAATTGCTTTTAAACTAAAGATCAAATTTTTAGCTTAAGAATTTATTGGGGTTTATACCATTTGCGTTTAACAATATTGTTTAACTTGTCATTTAATCATTTAAGTGTCATGGGATACATGTTCTTGTCTTTTAAATTCAATTCCGGTATATTGATTTGATTCTGGTTGATCATTTTTTGCTAGGTTGGCTGTCAAGTTTCGATTGCTTGTTTTTCTTTTCTCTTGGTTGATTGTATTAAAGTTTACCTAATTAATTGAAGTACTCGAGAGTTGAGATTTGAATGGAGTCTATTGAATACCTTGGCAGCTTAAGTTGTCTTGTTAGGTAGGATGGCTAGTGAGATATTACCGTGGGTTCAGAGCAATGCTGGACTGGCTTCTGCCTTTGTTATTCTAAATATTATGGGGCAATTTTACGCTCAATATTCCAGTCTGTTGTCATTACCACTTTGGGATTCTTTTTCTGTTTTAGTTGTTTAAACTTTGTTATTGTAGATTATACTTTGTTTAAACTACTACTATTGCATTCATTATTGGATGTCCAGGAAGGAGATAGTTGATACTTTTGTTAGGATTGAATTGAATGTTTGTTGATTTAAATGGATGGATACACAATTGATATTAAGGCCCTAGATTTCATAATTGAATGCATGTGATTGTGAAATGGCGCTGTCTAAATTTCTGCTTGAAATCTTGTTCTCTAATCTGAAGTAGCTGAAGTGTGTGACATTTTAGAATATTCTTCTTTTGGAGGAAATGAAAGCTTTAACATGTAAAGATGGTTCTCAAGAAGTTTGTTGTTCCTGGTCTTTTCTATTTAAGTCATCTTTTCTTTTTTACCATTCTATACCCTATGCACTTGTAAGGGATGCTTATGGTTTCGTTCCCTGGCATAAGCTTACAATTATTACACAGAAGTTTGTGTTATAGTTTTTAGGCACATGCCATTTTCTTAAAGCAATGCACTTAATGTATTATTTGTTGTCATTTTTTGATTCCTTCTATTTTCTCGTGAATCAGGTCTTGCACATGGATAGGAATGATTATTATGGTGGAGAGTCAACATCTCTCAATCTCATTCAGGTCCAGCTCTTTAAACTTTTTTAACATTTGTAATGTATGTGCTGTTTTCATTTTGCGTCAAACTATTTGTTTAACTATTTATATTTGCAGCTCTGGAAGAGGTTTAGGGGAAATGATCAACCTCCTGCACACTTGGGCTCTAGTAGGGATTACAATGTTGACATGATCCCTAAGGTAATCATTCCCCTCACTATTCTGTATCCTCATCTCTTGAGCACACAATTATTTCTTTTCCTTCTTAATTTTCTTATCTTGTACTATTGTTGACTTTGATTTGGTTAGTTTATGATGGCAAATGGAACTCTTGTACGTGTCCTCATTCATACCGATGTTACAAAATATTTATACTTTAAAGCTGTGGATGGAAGCTTTGTCTATAATAAAGGAAAGGTATAAAGTTTTCTTCATCTTTTTTCGATTTCCCTTTAATTTTAGTTATTCTTGTATGTGTAATTGCTCATAACCTGAACTGGTGATAAAATAAACTCACTGCTATAGGTTCATAAGGTGCCGGCAACTGACATGGAAGCCCTCAAATCTCCACTCATGGGTATATTTGAAAAGCGCCGTGCTCGCAAGTTTTTCATTTATGTTCAAGATTATAATGAAAATGATCCCAAAACACATGAGGGAATGGACCTGACAAGAGTGACAACTAAAGAACTGATCGCGTAAGCTTTTGCTCTTAATCTTTATCTTGTGCTTTGCTTGTCTCTTGGTATGTTATTTTCTCGTAAGGATACTTTGATATGCACTCAGCTGTCAAATGTACCCACGAACTTCTGTTTTTGTGTTTGAGAATGATTTTAGAAGATGTATTTTGATAGGCATGATGATATGCTTGTTTCCTGGTGTTTATCTCCTTTTAGTTATTTTGCTTCCATTATTTCTTCAATGAGTTGATGAGTTGTAGACATGTGATCTTTTACTTGAGATGAGATAGAAACATGTGGTAAGCATCTTAGTTATGTGTCTTATAAAATATCTGGATTGGGCAGGAAATATGGTCTTGATGACAACACTATGGACTTCATTGGTCATGCTTTGGCGCTTCATCGAGATGATCGGTTCTTAAATGAACCTGCTTTAGATACTGTTAAGAGAATGAAGGTAAAAACTGCATTGGATAGTTTGCATCCTTTCCTTGGGTTTGAACTGCTGAATACTACACTGAAAGTTCTTTATCGTGCTCTTCCTAAGATTTTCTTCCTGATTGTGTGACAGCTATATGCGGAGTCTCTTGCACGTTTTCAAGGGGGATCACCATACATTTACCCTCTCTATGGCTTGGGAGAGCTACCCCAGGTCTCTCTCTCTCTCTCTCTCTCTCTCTCTCTCTCAGTCTCTATCTGTGTTTATCTCTTGCCGTCAATTCTTATATAAATTTTGGTATAAATTTGACATTGAAATGATATGTGAAATTAGTTAATTTGGATTTCTGTCATCTTTTATTTTCATTCAGGCATTTGCACGGCTTAGTGCTGTTTATGGTGGGACATATATGTTGAATAAACCTGAATGCCAGGTTGAGTTTGACGATGAAGGCAAAGTTGTTGGTGTCACATCAGAAGGGGAAACTGCTAAGTGCAAGAAAGTTGTTTGTGATCCTTCCTATTTGCCCAACAAGGTAATGATTGTACTATCGATTTGGTTTTATTTTACTCTTCCAAGTTAGGTGAAACTAAAAGAACTTTCTGCCTCTTCGAAGTTAGTATACTTCTATTTGATTTAGAGGCCCGCTAGTATCTATCCAAAGTAATTTCAAAACTAGGATAAAAATGGAAGCATTTGAGGCCAATGTTTTAAAATGTGCGAGGCAATCACCTCACTCTGAAAATGATAAATAATGCAATTATTTTTTAAAATAAATACTAAAATAGAAAATATTATGTTAGAAAGTTAAATTTAGTTTTTAGTCGGCTGCCTCAACCTCAATAGTGCTGATTTTATGTAATCTCAAATCTGATTTAATGTTTCAAAAATCGAATTGAGTCGGCCGCCTCAACCTCAATGAGACCCGCCTGAATTGCATGAGGCAGCCGCTTCATTGCCTGTTTTTACTTGAAGCAGGCAGAGGCGGTGCAAAGCCTTGGCAAATTTTAGTATTATATATATTTTTTTCAAAATAAAACCCCACTATAAAACCTATGAAACCTAGACCTTGATTTTTTAACACAAAGTTGGCAGAGGCGGTGCAAAGCCTTAGTGGCATAATTTATTATTTGTTTTTAAAAACCCCACTATAAAACCTAAAAAACCCTAGCTTTAACTTTATAACATAAAAAACCCTAGCTTAACTTTATAACATAATATTTTCTATTTTGGTATTGTTATTTATTTATTTATTTTTAAAATTTTTTTTTACATTATTTATCATTTTCGAATTAAGGCAACCACCTTGCCTTGCGTGGATGGAACCGCTTCACCTATTTTAAAACATCGATCTGATTTTGTAAATTGTAAAGACAGTTGAAAAAAAAAAAAAAAAAAACTATTACGTTTGAATGATAATTACCATTCAACCATTCAATCGAGATTCTCCTTTACCTTCTTTATCTTCAATCATGCAGACAAAAACAGAATGTCTCTTGGTACATAAAAATTTGTTATCTGTTTGAACAGGTGAGAAAGGTTGGCAGGGTTGCAAGGGCAATTGCCATAATGAGTCATCCAATTCCAAACACCAATGATTCACAATCAGTGCAGGTTATCCTGCCACAGAAGCAATTGGGTCGCAAATCAGACATGTAAGTTCTTTGAGCAACTCCCACCCATACTCTTATCTTTATCTCTATTTCTAAATAGAGTTCCAAAAGAGAATATTCCCTTTAGTTTCCTACTCTAAATTTTTTTCACTCCCACCAGACTCTCTATTCCCATCTCTTTCTCTATCTCTATTTCTATTTCTATATTCAAAGAACTTATAGTGTCATTATTTTTTTTTTATGTCAATAAATTATTTTTACATAATTTTATTTTTCAATTAAATTTTAATAACATTTTTTTTAAAAAATTTAACTTTTTGTAAAAATGTAACGTTTTTATTAGTGTATGAATTTGTTATAATTTTTCACTTTAGTTTTATCATTTATTTATTTTTTTTTCCTTTTCAGCCTTTCACTGTTGTTTCTTGTTCTTCAATGTTTATTATATAAACTATTCATTACATGGTTTATTATTGTGTTATCTGAGTGTCTCTTAGCAGCATTCAGTGATCAATATCCGGCACTTATTTGGGTTGCTAGTTCAATTACACAAGTCATTAAAATGTGAATTCATGTTTTCAGATATATTGGAACTATCTGTTCTTTATTAAAATATATATATTTATATATCATTTAAATTTAGACAAATTTTCTCACATAATCTTGCTTACCAAATTTTCTCACATTTATGTACTAATAAAAACAAATATTCTCTCATGTAGTCATTTGGATGACCTTTTGAAACATTAATGTCTTTGAGTATTATGTAGTTATCTTATGTTATGTTGCTGTTATTTAAGTTTTTTGTTATTATTATTTTTCTTTTTGCTCTCTTTATTTTAATATGTTTATGTTATTGTAATTTTCATTTGGAAGTTTTAATGTCACTATGTTTCGGTTTGATTTTATTGCTAACTTATAATTATTAATATGCAAATAATATAAAGTATGGGAAGAATAAGTAAGTATTGATAAATGAAAATTTATCAAATAAAAATATTATTAATAAATATTCAATATTAGTCTCATTTTAAAGATCTAGATGAAATATTTCTAATGGTATAATTTTTATAAAAATAAAATTTATAAATTATAACTTATTTTATATTAATTGAATTTAATTAAAAGGTGAAAAGGATATAAATGTCAAATATTTGTTTATAACTATGGACAAAAGGGTACAAATGGAATATAAAATTCTAAAAGTAAGTTCAGAGTTTCATATTTGGTACTCTAAATTTAGAGAACCAATCTTAAAAACTCAAAAAAAAAAAATTTGGAAACAGGATTTTAGAGTATGGTGGGAGCATTTGATACTCTATTGGGAGATGCTCTCATAGATTTTTCAATGGCTGGCACAGGATATATTTTCCTAATTGCCAAGTATTGTGTTTATTAGGATTCTATTGATTAAAATTGGATTTCTTATGAAAATTGTGACTTTCTTTTGAGTTATTTACATGGTTTTTGAAATCAGTTTACTTTGATATTTTTGCATTTTTGTTATTTTGGTAATGATTGTGGTGGGAGCTCTCTTTTGCTTTGCTGGGAAAGTTTGAAGGGCATAATTAGCAGCAATTTTTTGACGGTGGAATCTTTAATCCCACCCGATGCAAACTAATAGCGGAATTTTTTTTATTGTGAATTCAGTCAGGAATTGTTACGCCAGATTTGGTGTTTAAATGCTGTTAAAACATAATTAACAATGCCATTTGTTGTAGGAGATATCAAATGCCTCCTGATTGTTATAATTGTATTTTGTTTTTCTCTTTGTCAAGAGTATTAAACTTTTTATCCTTTTTGCAACTTTATTTATTGCACTTTTACTTACCTCTCTGTAAGGGGATGCTATGAAAATAAATGGGAAAAAGGGAAAATAGAAAACAAAGGAACATACACAGAGGCCGCTCGTGACATCTTTGGAGGCTGATTTACAAGATTAGTTGTTGGTTGTTATTTACTTACTATGGATTTCTTTTTCCCCTCTTGAGCTAAATTTTGTGATGTTTATATCATGAACAGGTACCTTTTCTGCTGTTCTTACTCCCACAATGTTGCTCCAAAGGGAAAATTCATTGCATTTGTATCAACAGAGGCAGAAACTGACAATCCTGAGACTGAACTAAGGCCTGGAATTGATCTTTTAGGTCCCGTCGATGAAATATTCTTTGATGTTTATGACAGAAATGAACCAGTCAATGAACCTGCATTGGACAATTGTTTTATATCAACAGTGAGTGTATCTTTCGCCTCTTTACATGCTTTTCCAGACCCTTAATTGAAATGATTCTACTAAACACTTTATTGTACTTTTTCAGAGTTATGATGCTACCACACACTTTGAGTCAACTGTCATGGATGTGCTAAACATGTATACCCTGATAACGGGAAAGGTAAGGTTTTGTATTTTGGTTTTAACATTACTTCTATTGCAAGTCATTTCCCTAGATCCAAATACTTTGTCACGGATGAGATCTGGCTATTTCTGGTTTTGATAGTAGTTATGTTGTTTAAGAAGTGCATGCTATTTTACAGAAGAAGCAAAGTGTATGAGAAATAACAGTTTGCAGTCGCAGTTATATAACTTGGTATTTGATTGTCATTCCATGGTTAATATTATGGTTTATGGTATTATCGGTGCATGCTTTACAATAGATAAGAAGTGCTTGAAAATAACCATTTGTCTGTAATTAATAAAATCTTTTGTATCGTTGATCTATTGTTTTACAAAAGAAGAAAAGAACTTCTAAAAATAACCATTTTGTAGATGTCTGATAATCATTTATTATATTTTCATATCAAATTACTTCTGGGTTGGTGATCAAATTCTCCAATTTATTTTTTGGTTAGAAGAGTAGTTGCTGATCAAATTACTTTGGGTTGGTAATTTTTTTAAACACGTATTCCAAGAAGCAAAAGAAAGCAAAGAGAATAATACTATTTATGGGCGATGTTATTATAGGACAATTGAAGTTGAAAACACAAAGTGATGATAACCCTTGTTTTACTTGATTGTTTTCTGTAGTGTTTTCACACTGGCGATTAACTGACTTGTTTCTGAGCAGGTTCTTGACCTCAGTGTGGATTTAAGTGCTGCCAGCGCCGCAGAAGAATGAGGAAAACTACTCTTATTGCATTTAACAACAGTGTTTGTGCTATAGTCGAAGTTCCTCAGAATGTTAATGTTGGTGGTGGACATAGGGGGTCGGACTTGGCATGGTTTTGTGTTTTAAATCATGGGTTATATATTATTATGTAATGAACCGGTACTTTAAATGTTATTTGGAACTAAATATTTAGCATTCAGACATGCATATGACTGCAAATATTATGACTATGAATCTTGTTTTTCTCTTCAAAATTATAAGTTGTATTTACTGTCCTGTTTGCATGAGAGCCATTTTCTTGGTAATCAAATGTCTCATCAATGGCTGCTATGGTTACTGTATCTATTGGACAAAAATCCTCTAAATCCAGGTTTTCTAAAATTCTGAAGCATTTTGTGATCAAGATTTCTTTGAAGTTTTAAAGGATCTTTTGTTGCTTGATTGTATTTATCACCATTAAAATCATTGATGCGGGGAGGGCAATTTGATTGTTACATATCAGTGATCTTGAATGATCTGATTCGCTTATTATTTTGTAGCGTTGTATCAGTTTTATTTTGGGATATTAAGATTTTAGTTGCTCTGTTTTGCGTTAATCTGGGTTTGGTTCATTAGTTTTTGGAATCACTAACTTTAGTCAATTAGTTCTTTGACAATACAAATTCAAGTCCCTGCCGTCTAATTTCGTTAGATTTTCGTTGACTTCCGTTAGGTCAACAAGGGTATATTTTAACCCAGAAATCCAGATTCGATCACCAACCCCAAATCTATCAACCTTGCTGCTGTCCCGACGAACCACGAATCCACCCATCACCAACCCCAAATCCAGACCCAATCGTGGACACCCATCACCAACTGCTTCAATTTTTTTTTTTAATCAAATACCAAAAAAAATCCATCACCAAACACCAAAATCTTCGTCATCCTCAATCGAAACCTCCATCAAAAAATCCATTCATCGTCAGTCTACTTAAAATCTCCAACAGAATTGAAGCCAAACCCTTCATCTTGTATTCAACAAACAGAACTGCACCCTGATAAAAAAATTTATACAAAAAATTAGTTCTTTTTAACTATTTTTTGGTGATAGAGTGGTGGGTTTGTGTGGTGAACTGGTTGATCGTTTGAGATTTCTGGGTTAAGATTGAGTGGGTGAGATTAGAGGCGGTGGATTGAGAAGGAAGAGATATCTGGGTGATGCGATGGTGGAGACGGTCGGTAATGTGATGGTGATGGCAATGGAGGGAGAAAGATGGTTGGGTGATACGGCGTAGGATGAATCGAGTGTAGGATAGGGTTTGGGTGAGGATCTGGTTTTGTTAAAACAAAATTTTGAGAATGGATGGTGAGAGAGATAGTTAATGTTTGATTAGGTTTAATTAGTTTATTTATAAATTTAATTAATTATAAATTTAATTAGTTATATATATTTTTTAATTTTAAATTTAATTGTTGTTTGGGTGGATTAATGTTTGTGTTTGAGTTGATGATGGGGTTTGATGGAGATGAATGAAGATATGGATGTGGGAGATGATGTTTTGTAAGTTTTTTTTTTTGTTTATTAGTTGGTTTTTTTTTTTTTATAATAATAATAATAATAATAATAATAATAATAATTATTATTATTATTATTTTAATTAGTTTTTTTTATATATATTTTAATTTTAAATTTAATTTTTTTTTTTAATTAAATACAAAATCACCATACTGCCCTTTATCTGAAACCTTCATTAAGGGTATTTCGGTCATTGTACCCTCTGACAATGCCGGTCCATTTGTTTTTACGGAATTCCTAATAGAAAGACTAAAGTTAATAATTCCAAAAATTAGTGAACCAAACACAGATTAACGCAAAACAGAGGGACTAAAATCTTAATATCCCATTTTTTTTATATATATAAAAAGCCTTGTAGCAATTTCGATTCCAAGAAAACGATATAATTGAAACCATAAATGGATTAACGAATTTGGTCCTAAGAAGATCTACTAAATTGATCGAAAATTAACATGGCATATTGTAAATGGAATTTATTGTCGGCCAATAAATAGGATGGTATAAGGCTTCTAAACACATGTCTGTATGTATGTATGTATGTATGTATATACACATCAGTGAATGTAAGCCATTAGATTCAAATATAAGCTATTAGATTCAAATACTTTAACTCAGTGTATATGTATTTGTCGGTGCTTATCCATAATCTATAGTCCACATGTAATACATTGATGTATATTATATCAGGTCGAATTGACAGAAGAAGGACTATATATATATATATGAGAATTCTCAAGCACAAACCATTTTATGTCGGAACTATTCACATCGTGATGAAAGGTAGGTAATGAATTTTGATGAGATTCTCTGCATGTATGATAAGAAAAATAAAATATACTTATAGAAAAATTTCAAAAAATTTCAAGTTTGGGAACTTGTTTTTGTAAATTGTTAAAGTTAAAATATTAAAATTGATAGGTTTGTACATAAAGTGGTTTGCACTGTGGAAGTCTCACACACATAAAAGGGTGTTAAGTTAACATTGGTGGGCTCTATTTGTAACATATATATTTAGGGGTTAAAAAAATAACAAACTCATTGATGGAGATTGAATCTCCATTTTAATTTAATTTATTTTATTTTCTTTAATTTTTTTAATTTTTTTTTAAATGATCTCTACTGTCCATAGAGATGGACAGACAGTGGAGATCCACCCATTCTTTAAAATTTATATTAGATCTCTATTGTCCATGTATGCTCAAATTACCATCCTTAGTCTACAAAACATATACTAAGAAATAGTGTATCTCATATACAAGTATATTCAATACAGAGCAAATTCCACAAGTTATACTTTGAATATTACAATGCAAATTCACTTAGTATAACTTTACAATTTGATATAGAATATTACAAGATACAAAGTTCAAACACTTATAAAATACAAGAAACAAATGTTGATTCAACAAATAATGTGTACATGATTCAACAAATAATATGTGCATCTCTTTCTCTACAAATATCTTATTTATAAGGATGTGAGAACATGAAGATCTTAAACAAGATATATTGATCATACATACAAATATATATAGAGAGAGATAAAGATAAAGACATTTGACACATTGATTTTTACGTGGTAAAACCTCCGAAGAGTTGGGTTGAATCCACAACCACTAGCAAACCGTAATCCACTATGACGAATAAAAGATACACACTCAAAGAAGTGACTAATCCCATGATACACTCTCTAAGCTATCAACTCCTACTCTACTCTTGGGTCTAGTGAATCATTTTGCCTACTCTCTAATCGAGACACATCACATGCCTCTAGAGAGTATCCTTGCTCGGACTTATAGGAGCCTCACACCATAAGCCAAGACTCCTCTTGCTCTATGTTGAAGAATCACTCAACAACAAGAGACTTTTCTTGCTCGGATTTATAGGAGCCTCACACCCCTTGCCAAGTCTTCCAAGCTTGTCTAACCAAAGCCCCACACCCATAGACAAGACTTTGCTCGGACTTACTTAGAGGCCTCACACCTCTTAGCCAAGACTTCCCTTGCTTGAACTTACTTAGAGCTTTACAGTCTTAGCCAAGACTTCCCGTACTTGGACTTACTTAGAGCCTCACTCTTAGCCAAGACTTCCACCTTTTACAAGGCAAGTGATCTATGTGATGCAAATGATGCAAACACAAACAACATAGGACATATGATCAATATGAACTATGGAAACTAGAATTAAACAATGAACACACAACGTATGATATTCTAGTTTAACAATCCAAATGATGCAATCACACAAGATGATGCATGAACATATGAAATGTATGGATAAAGTACAAATCATGTAGACCTAGACTTAGTCAACAAAACTCATAAAAAAATAGTCTAGATCATAAACACATGAAACCGAAATCTAGAGTATGTCAAATCACCAAACACACTTTGATCCTAGATTTGATTCATGCAACTAAATGATCCATAAATTAGTCCGGTAAAATATATCAAGTGATTCATGCAAGTCCGTGTGGATTGAGGATCTTGGTGGGCTATTTAAATTTAAGCTTCAATAGACATAACCCAATCACAATTAACAAATGATTCACTTAGGTTCGATATATTAATTTTAGCTCATTCCACTAAAGAATTAAAATTGAACTCTTAAATAAAGATAGAATAAGTAAATGTTTCTCATTCATACCCTAGACAATCTTATTGGAGATAGTGTATCATCGTGAATAATATCAGTAATCGACAAGAGCTCATAGACCGCATATATATAGCTCTCCTAGTTACCATATTTACTCATATGACCACATTTTGAACTTGGATATTCTGACTTGTCCATAGGCCATGTTTCAATAGACGCTATCGAAAACTCAACTTTAAGATTTAATATCCAATACCTCAAAATATTCATATGATAATATTATACTCTCATTTTAATACATGGAGCCACGATGTCCATATCTATAAATGCAGTCCTCAATCGATTAGCAAATAAATACCACCAAACTATCGAGGATAATGTTAGGATTATGCTCAATAGTAAGAGTGTAATGTTGTAATTAACAATCTTTTTCATATTAATAAAGTGATTTCTGGTTTAACAAATCGTATAGCATTTATAGTTTGTATTATAATTGTCAAAGTAAATAATCATAAGGTCTAAAGACTATGGGAAAAGAAGAATTGTTCGTACATCTGGATATGTATGTGGTAGACACAATTCTTTAGTTAGTCTTGAATATTGTTCACAACTTAAGTTAAAGGTTGGGCACCTTTATCTTGTTAAAGTTGTAGAATTCTTTTGCTAGCATTTGAGTGGGATCAAATGAGATATGATGAGTCTAAAATCATCGGAGTGTCTTCGAGCAAAAGGATCTAGTGCACTGGGTGCATTGAACTGGATCACAATGAAAAGCTTTATCTAGAACCGTCAATAGATAATAGTCTTTTCATTATCAGGACAATCGGAGGGTCTATCTTAATCCTGAGATAAATGATGGACTTATGGTTGCAAGTGATATCATTTGAGTTATCAATGAGTACGATTATATCGCATAGTCTATCCTCGATAGTTTGGTGATATTCATTTGTTAATCGATAGAGGACTTCATTTATAGATATGAACATCATGGCTCCATTTAATTAAATGAGAGTATAATATCATCATATGGATGTTTTGAGGTAATTGGATATTAAATCTCAACGTTGAGTTTTCAATAGTGTCTATTGAAAACATGGCTTCTGGACAAGTCAAAATATCCAAGTTCAAAACGTGGTCATATGAGTAAATATGGTAACTTGGAGAGTTATAGGCGGTCTATGAACTCTTGGCGATTACTGATATTAATCACGAGGATACACTATCTCCAATATGATTGTCTAGGGTATGAATGAGGAGCATCTTCCTTTTCTATCTTTATTTAAGAGTTCAGTTTTAGCTCTTTAGTGGAATGAGTTAAAATTAATGGATCGGACCTAAGTGAATCATTTGTTGATTGTGATTAGGTTATGTCTATTGAAGCTTAAATTTAGATGGCCCGCCAAGATCCCCAATCCACACGGACTTGCATGGATCACTTGATATATTCTACCGGACCAATTTAAGGGTCCATCTAGAATTGCATTTAATATATTAAGAATATAATTTGCACATTATTTAAGTAATGGGCTGCTCAATTATATTAATATATTAATGAAAGACATGTGGGCTTGTTTCTTTTAGTAAGAATGGGTCTGGTTCACATGTGGGCTTTTTTATTTAAAGTCCAATGGATTAAATGAAATAGGAAAATAATATTAGGCCCATCTTATATATAAGTGGGGCGGCTAGGTTAAAGGTTTTGACCTAAAAATATTATTTTGTTTCATTTGTTTTAATTAAATAAGAATTAATTGATTTATTGATTAATTGTTTAATTAAAGAAACAAATCTTTCCTAAAAGTAAAAGACTTGTTTGATAAGTAAATAAATAAATTAGTATTATTTATTTAATCAAATAAGGAGTCTTTTTTTTATTATTTAGTCAAATAAAAGAATAAAAATAAAAGAGTTGGATTAGGGTTTAAAGTCTATAAAGTTAAAAAGAATTAGGGTTGAATTTCAGTCACCCTATATAAGTGACATGATGAAATTCGGCCAACCCTAATTAGATACTACATAGAATTCGGCAACCCTAAAGGAAAAAGAAGAAAAATTCGGCCAACCTATATATATGTTCTTATAGGGTTCGGCCACATCAATGAATTGGTGCTTGAGTTTTTATTTTCTTTCTTCTTCTTCTTAATTCTAAGAGAGTTTTTATTCTAGAGAGACAAAAAGGAGTGAAAAATTATTCTTTGATAGTATACAATTGCTTAAATATCAATAAGCTTGTGTATACGATATCGATCTAGGTTCACGCGAGTTTCGATCATAAGATTGTGAACTCAAAAGTGACCGGAATAATTTTGACATTCTTTTGATTGTTTTGTGACTAACAAAGAAAAGAAAGTATTTGTTTGGTCCATTCACAGGTTTGCAATTCAAAGGAAAGGGAGACCACGCTCCTAGGTGATCCACGTTCGTGCTCGGATTGAAGGTCTTGCGGATTACCATCGACGTAAGTCAATCGGATCACGCGACAAGAGGTAATTTACTTTTTTTGATATATATGCATGTTTATTGATTAAAAGGGTTTAAGGTTCATAAAGGAAAAATTTTAAAAGTCACTAAATCGTCTTTAGTATCGCTTCCGCTGCGTGTAACACTTTTATTTGTTTATTTTTCCCTACAGATAAATGATAACACTTGTAACCATAAGTCCATCATTTATCTCAGAATTAAGATAAACTCTCTGATTGCCTTCATAATGAAAACTTTTATCCACTGACGGTTCTAGATAAAGTATTTCATTGTGATCCTATTCAATACACCTAGTGCACTAGATTCTTTTACTCAAAGACACTTTAATGATTTCAGACTCATCATATCACATTTGATCCCACTTAAATGCTAGCAAAAGAATCTACAACTTTAATAAGGTAAATGCACCTAACCTTTATCTTAAGTTGTGAACATTATTCAAGATTAACTATAGAATCATGTCTACCTCGTACATATCCACATGTACAAACAATTCTTTGTTTCTCATAGCTTTTTATGATTATTTACTTTTGACAATTATAATAATTAAACTATAAATGCTATAAGATTTGTTAAACCGGAAATCACTTTATTAATATGAAAAGATTGTCAAAAACATTATTACACTCTTGCTATTGAGCATAATCCTAACAATCTCCTACTTGCTATATAGAAAGTGTGTCATATCCCTCACTCCCATGTTCTCTAGGTGCCCATCAAAATCCGACTGGAAATCATAATCTATATTGCGGTAGTTTTGCACAACAAAATAATGTTTTTATATGTATTCGTTTTGAAACCAATTTTTACCACTTAAAAATCCACGTAGATATAAAATTTAGTAAAATGGTAAGCAAGGATTTGTTCCACAGAGAATTATAGTGATTAGTTGAATTAATTAACAATTCCTAAATGCAATAAAGTAAATCATAAGAAATGGATGGTTATATGGTTTGTCAGGCCATCAAACATACATGTAAAATACACCTAATAAAACTAAGGAAATATAATGCTCAACAAATCTAGATAAGATACATGGAATAACAATTAAGAGAATTGTTAGGGAATTAATGAGATTGCAAGTGGATTATGGGCTCAGCTTCTCAAGCTACCTTAGTGAGCCAATCTCACAAATGTTAACCAATTGTATTCTAAAATGTGTTTAGACCATCACTATGAACCCTAAACAACTTCCCACCGCAATGCCTAACCAATTAAGGAGAAGGGGTCACGGCGAAATCGGTTTGTTACAATTTAAAGGTTTAGATTATTGCGGTTGATATACCCTCCGACAATCTATCTTACTCACAGTGTTCTTAATCCATCAAGGGTGTCAATCCAATCAAGATTACATAACTAATAATTAAAAACAAGAGTATAATCAACTAGTGGGTATATATGTCAATTATATAATGAATATAATCTAATTATAAAATGAAGAGAACACAAATAAAGATTAAAATACATATAAAGCTTAAGTAAAACCCAATCCAAATGTTCTCACATCAATCCCCTGGAAAGGGGGTTTAGTTACACATATTACAATCAAAGAGAAGACAAGTAAAATGTTAGGAAATCACCCTTGGGCCTCCTTTTGTAGAGCTTGATCATTTCCTTGCCTTTGATGCTCCTTGTGTAAAGAGTGAATGATGATGATGTGTCTAGATAGGTAGAGTCAAATGAGAAGTGACTAATGAGATATGTGGATAAGATGAGAAGAAAGGAATGATTGGGGGAAAGTAATCTAGATTAAATGTTGAGTTTAGGAAGGAGAAGTAATGGTGGGATTAGGAATGGTGGAAGAGGAAGGTTTCTTGGTTGTTAAGAGTTGTCGAAAAGGGGAAAATAGCGATGAATTTATAAGGATTTCAAATTAGGTCTCGGATGGCAAATTATCAAAACCCCTGTACTTGTCAAATTGCCATTTTGGACCCTCTAAGGGTTCTTCTTGTAACTTTCCCCACCAATCATAGATGAACAGAGAGGAGGTTGCTGTTTGCTGTAATGGCAATGCTTGGGCGACGCAAATGGTGACATCAATCTGGGCCAAAATCATCTCTGTCGCCATGGGGTCGCTGTGGCAACATCGAAACGCAAACCGCGACATTCGATTGGACCTATTTTCGCGGATGTGTCGTGGTGACGTCAACCGCTGAACACAGCGGTGATTGGAGGACGGAGAAGGTGCTGATCGGTCTTGTGTCATCATTGCCGTCATTTTGGGCCAAAAAAAGTCGACGGTAGCTCGATTTCCGGCGGCCGCAAGAAGCTAGGGTTTAGGGCGTGCGTCCGTCCATGGTTGAACGCGTGAGGAGGAAGAAGAAAGGTTGAAGACATGGGGTGCATTTAGCAAGGAGCTGGGGGTGCACGCAGCTGCTGCTGTTTTGTCTCTATCATGGTGCACATAACACTGAATTGGGGTGCATACAACTTAGACTAGTCTAATTGGGTCAGCGCATTTGGGCCTCGCCTGATCCACTTTAAATGAAACTCACCGATTCATGGTGTTGACTTAGGCTTGTATTTGGGCCACCCACTTAAGTGAAACGCACCGTTTCACTAACAGGTGACGTGGGCTATTGTGATTTGCCTGGAAAATTGCAATTAAGCCCCTATATTCTTATAAATACACAATAACTTCAATCCTTCCTCCAATAATTACACTTTTACCCCTACTTCTCTAATGTTACTTTAATGCCCCTGAACTTTGTAAATACCTAAAAACACTTAATTTACACAATTAAATCACAGAATATTTCCCGAGAATCAAGAAAAAAGAGAAGGAAGTGAGGGTCAAAATCATACCAATTTTGGTTCGCTCAAATACCCCTAAACCTATCTTTTGTTTGTTCTCGAGCAAAACAGACAATAAGCACACATGGACATGTGTCTAAAAATCAAAAAATCAATCATTAAAGCACCGAATCTTTGTAAAAGACTCAAAAGTCAATATTCGACTTGTAAAACCAATATTGAAGAAATTTAATCATCATTGTGCTCATTAGAAAATAACATGTAAGAGATGCTAAATGAAGATTAAAGACATGCCACTCTAAGTACACATTGCACGCAACACGATCCTACATTCAAGATACTTAAGCTTCAAAACTAGAGTGTCATTTGGTAAGGAATGTAATTCATCTCGACATCTAATCCTTACTGGATTCTCTCATTTTCACACAGATTCCTAGGCTTCACTCATAACATATGCAATATGAGTTATGTTTAAGATATCAAATATAATTGCACATGATTATTTTAAAAAACACAAATTTCTGAAAGTTTGTCCCATGAATGTAATCGAAAGCTATGAACTCAAAAGAACATGCATCAACCAAAATTTCCAAAGTGGGCATCCCTTGACGTCTAGACTTACAATTTACTTTGTGCAATTTTCTACTTCTTATTTTTATTGAGTAGCTCATTTAATTTCAATAGGCAATTTGTGCCTCATTCATCTTTTTATTTTTCTTTTCTTTTCTTTGCTTTGCTTTTGTTTTCTTTTAAGCATTGCATTTCATCTTTTTCATGTGTTTGCATATACATACATGCATATGCACACTCCTTACATTTTGATAAACCTCAAAGCTTACATTCAACCCCTAAGCCTTAGCAAACAATTTGGTACAAGGTAAGTCTAGTGTATAGGCTATATGGTTTATGTTGATGTAGTTCATGAATGAAAAGCTTAATTGTGTTTGGCTTCAAACGAGCAATGGAGCACAAACATAAGAGGGATTGAAAGTATTTAGGCCAATTTAGTGGGTTTTCACATGCATTGCCTAAAATCATCTCTAAAGATTTGTCCACAAAGTCAATAAAGGCATCTACAAGCAGTTCATATATTCTATGACAAACAACATTTAAGTGCGAATGAGACATTTTAAATATGTTTAACATGTGTGTTTGAATGAGTGTTTAAAGAATAAAAACTTTCCCTCAAAATAAGCTTTTTAGGCCGTGTTTGTGAACCTCACGGGAAGTCTTCACTATTAATTCCTAACCTTCAAGCACAATTGAGTATTCACTCTAATATCAAGAAAAAAGAACTAGCGTGCTTTGCTTAATGCAACCCTAAATGACATGAAGTTAATCTAAACTAAGCAAGGCAAAGATGCCCAATTCCTTACTCGCACACAATGGCACAATCTCTACAAGCAAAATATGCTCAAGCATGGCATTATCACAAGATTTTTGAAAATTTTGAAAAATTAAGCTCAAAATATTTGCACACAATTTGCAAACAAGAGACGGTGTTACGCACACACCCCCAAACCTGAATTAGACATTGTCCTCAATGTCTTTGGGGCATATAAACCGGTAAACACGGCGCAACACTCATCCACAATCAAAGAGTCAAAACAACATCAATGTCCATTTTAAAATTTATCCCAAAATTTGGAATCAAGTGGTTCCATAACATCCTATATGCTCATAATCAACTCAAGAGATATGACAATGTAAATTCATCAAGAGTTATCATCACAATCCATGTGGACCAAATATGAGATCATTCAAGTTAAATCCACTATTACAAACATCTCACACCCTTATTCTAAGAAAAAATAAAATAAAGCTAAAAGAATTCAAAAATGAAACGACTAATTAAAAACAAAATTTAAACTAGAAAAGAAATGTACCTAAATGGGTTGCCTCTCACCAAGCGCTCGATTTAACGTCTAGGCAAGACATGGCATGGTGCTCCCGCACTTCAAACTTCCAAAATGTTGCTTTCTTAAAAAGGATAAGGCTCTCGCCCATTTTATGAGCACTCTTGGCTTGCTCGTCCCTCAAAGACTCGTAAGTTGTCTTTGTTTCCATCCCAAGAGATAAAGAAACCTTGCTTTATCACACAAGCAACACCGCACGCTTCCTCAAGAAGCAATAGAAAATTTACACAAGCACAAAGCACATAAGAAAGTTTCGGCAAATAAAAATATACTCAATACATGCAATTGCCAACAAGAGCTTGGAACACCACTTATCCAAAAGAAACAAACTAAACAAATAAAGCATAAAAATAAAATGCACAAAAAAAATTTCTATATTATGTACTTGTGCTAAGGGTGACATCAACTAAATGAGGTTTTACCAAGTTTGGAAATTGGTTTTTTTTTCGCAACCCAAACAAGTTGAGTTGATTTCCCCTTTTCTTTTCCCTTGGGTCTAACTTGGTTAACCAAGTCTTTTTTCACCCAAAATTTCCTAACTCTAGGTGTATTTTTCGTATTCCTAGACTCTCTCATTTTTTTGGGCTTATGGAATTTAAGACAATGAGCTTTTAAGTGCCCTTCTTGCAAGCAAAAATAGAAAGTAGGAGGATGGTTAAGAAAACTCCCTATTGGTAGGTGACTATGAGGTCCATGGTGTTGTCTCCTTTGTAGTGCTTTGACCTCCTTCTCCACTTTGTCTAGATTGACTATGTAGTCACATTCCTTGACCTTGGCTACCTTGAGGGCTTCAACCTTCCTACCAAGTGCTTCCTTCGTTTCTTCCAAAGCCTTTGCTTTTCGCTCTTTTTCCATAAGCAACTTTCTTGTCTTCCTTGCATATTCTTCTTCAAATTCTTCAAATAGCCTTGCAAGGTCTTCGAATTCCTTTGATATAGAATTCCTCTCAACTTCAAGTCTCCTAACTTGTATTTTATGAAACTAATAATTCCCGGTGTGTATTAAACTATCTAGGGGGGGGGGGAATGAATAGATTTTATCCCTTATTACCCAATTTTCGCGTTTAGTCAATACTATAAAAATACCCCAACTAATCAATACAATACGATAAGTGTAATATATGCGGAATTTAAATAACACTTGAAGTATACGTGGAAACCCTCAACAGGGAAAAACCACGGGTTGGTAAGTATACCACACTCGAACCTCGAGTTGACTAATTGTGATAACATTTACAACCTAATCTCAGTTTATGATCTAATCCTGATTAATTACCCGTAGGCCTGTAAAAGTGGACCTAGTCCAATTGCTCAATCCTCGCAATCACTACTTGTAATGATGTTCACATTCTAGGTTGACCTCAACAATTCTCGGATTGTAAACCACCACTACTACCCGTAGGCTTCTAATAGCAATCATAGATCAAGACTTAATTCTTCGAAGAGATCATACACCCTAAGTGAATATGCAAAGATATCCAAAAATGCAAAAAAGAGCTAGGGTACACTATATGCTTATCTAGGATGATAATATGACAATTAACATAACCCTAGATATCAAAAGCTAAATGACATGTCATAAAACTTAGCAATGTAGATGATAATCAATCCTAGATACAATAGCTATCAAAAACAATCTCAAACATTTCAATGATATTAATTTGCTAGATGTATATATCAATCATGAAATTCTAGCTATCAAAAAACAATCTCAATCATGCAATGAGATTAATTAGCTAGATGGCATATAAACAATAAAACGTAGCTATTATAAAATAACCAAATCAACACATTATCTCAATCTGGTATGTAGAAAATACTCTAAGAACATACAAATAATAAATGAGATAAATTGATAAGTAAAAACACTAATTATGTAAGATAATAGTGTTCAACATATCATACTATGTGTGTTGAAGAAGACCCATGCATTATCACATGCTAGATGATCATAGATGATCATAGATGATGCTTAGATGATGATTTATGTATATGGAAATGGGTTGGGATAGCCCATAAATTATGTGACTTGCCCTTCAAAAATGAGCCAAATCGGACTCCAAATGAGTGAGATATGGCCAAATTACGAAACAGAGTCGGGAATCAGGTTTGCTACGGTCTATGTGCCACGGTCAGCCAAGACGACACTTGGACCGCAGCGAATTTCTGTCAATAGCATGCCGCTGTCACCCAAGGTGGCATTTGAACTGCGAACAAGCATCACTGCATAGAGCTTGATTTTCAAGCGACTCAAAACATTGTAGAGAAAAATAATAAATAAAAGTGGTAAACGCAGCGGAAGCGATACTAAAAACGATTTAGTGACTTTTAAAATTTTTCCTTTATGAACCTTAAACCCTTTTAATCAATAAACATGCATATATGTTAACAAAAGTAAATTACCTTTTGTCGCGTGATCCGATTGACTTACGTCGATGGTAATCCGCAATACCTTCAATCCGAGCACGAACGTGGATCACCTAGGAGCGTGGTCTCCCTTTTCTTTGAATTGCAAACCTGTGAATGGACCAAACAAAAAACTTTCTTTTCTTTGTTAGTCACAAAACAATCAAAAGAATGTCAAAAATTATTCCGGTCACTTTTGAGTTCTCAATCTAATGATCGAAACTCGCGAGAACCTAGATCGATATCGTATACACAAGCTTATTGATGATTAAGCAATAGTATACTATCAAAGAATAATTTCACACTCTCTTTTGTCTTTTTAGAATAAAAACTCTCTCTTGGAATTAAGAAGAAGAAGAAAGAAATAAAAAAAACTCAAGCACAATCGATTGTGGTGGCCGAACCCTATAAGAACACATATATAGGTTGGCCGAATTTTTTCTTCTTTTTCCTTTAGGGTTGCCGAATTCTATGTAGTCTAAGATTAGGGTTGGCCGAATTCTATAATGTCACTTATATAGGGTGACTTAAATTCAACCCTAATTCTTTTCAACTTAATAGACTTCAAACCTTAATCGAACTCCTTGATTTTTATTCTTTTATTTTTGACTAAATAAAAAGACTCCTTATTTGATTAAATAAATAAAACTAATTTATTTATTTCCTTGTCAAACAAGTCTTTTACTTTTAGGAAAGATTTGTTTCTTTAATTAAACAATTAATCAATAAATTAATTAATTCTTATTTAATTAAAACAAATGAAACAAAATAATATTTTAGGTTAAAATTTTAACCTTGCCGCCCCACTTGATTAAGATTGGGCCTAACATTATTTTCTTATTTCATTTAATCCATTGGACTTTAAATAAAAAGCCCACATGTGAACCAGACCCATTCTTACTAAAAGAAACAAGCCCACATGTCTTTCATTAATTATTAATATAATTGAGCAGCCCATTACTTAAATAATGTGCAAATTATATTCTTAATATATTAAATGCAATTCTAGATGGACCCTTAAATTGGTCCGGTAGAATATATCAAGTGATCCATGCAAGTCCGTGTGGATTGGGGATCTTGGCGGGCCATCTAAATTTAAGCTTCAATAGACATAACCTAATCACAATCAACAAATGATTCACTTAGGTCCGATCCATTAATTTTAACTCATTCCACTAAAGAGCTAAAACGAACTCTTAAATAAAGATAGAAAAGGAAGATGCTCCTCATTCATACCCTAGACAATCATATTGGAGATAGTGTATCCTCGTGATTAATATCGTAATCGCCAAGAGTTCATAGACCGCCTATAACTCTCCAAGTTACCATATTTACTCATATGACCACGTTTTGAACTTGGATATTTTGACTTGTCCAGAAGCCATGTTTTCAATAGACACTATCGAAAACTCAACGTTGAGATTTAATATCCAATTACCTCAAAACATCCATATGATGATATTATACTCTCATTTAATTAAATGGAGCCACGATGTCCATATCTATAAATGAAGTCCTCTATCGATTAACAAATGAATATCACCAAACTATCGAGGATAGACTAGATATAATCGTACTCATTGATAACTCAAATGATATCACTTGCAACCATAAGTCCATCATTTATCTCAGGATTAAGATAGACCCTCCGATTGTCCTGATAATGAAAAGACTATTATCTATTGACGGTTCTAGATAAAGCTTTTCATTGTGATCCAGTTCAATGCACCCAGTGCACTAGATCCTTTTGCTCGAAGACACTCCGATGATTTTAGACTCATCATATCTCATTTGATCCCACTCAAATGCTAGCAAAAGAATTCTACAACTTTAACAAGATAAAGGTGCCCAACCTTTAACTTAAGTTGTGAACATTATTCAAGACTAACTAAAGAATTGTGTCTACCACATACATATCCAGATGTACGAACAATTCTTCTTTTCCCATAGTCTTTAGACCTTATGATTATTTACTTTGACAATTATAATATAAACTATAAATGCTATACGATTTGTTAAACCAGAAATCACTTTATTAATATGAAAAAGATTGTTAATTACAACATTACACTCTTGCTATTGAGCATAATCCTAACAATCTCCCACTTGCGCTATAGCAAATGTGTCATATCTCTCAAGCCCATATTCTCTAGATGCCCATCGAAACTCTTCTGAGGTAGAGCCTTTGTGAAGGGATCCGCTAGATTTTCTGCTGATGCGATTTTGGTAATCGTCACGTCACCTCTTTGAACAATCTCCTTTAAAAGATGATACTTTCTTTCAATGTGTTTACCTCTCTTGTGACTTCTTGGTTCTTTCGAATTAGCCACTGCTCCACTGTTGTCACAGTAGATAGTGATCTGCTTATTCGCACTAGGAACCACTTCTAAGTCAATCAAGAATTGGCGGAGCCAAACAGCCTCTTTGGCAGCTTCGCATGCAGCAACATACTCAGCTTCCATGGTGGAATCAGCAATACAAGATTGCTTGATACTCCTCCATATAACTGCTCCTCCTCCAATAGTAAACACAGCCCCTGATGTGGATTTTCTGGAGTCAGAATCTGATTGGAAATCAGAATCTGTATACCCAACGGGAACCAAATCCCCTCCAGAGTATACAAGCATATTATCTCTCGTTCTCTTGAGATACTTGAAAATATGCTTGACTGCCGTCCAGTGATCAGGACCAGGTTTCGATTGAAACCTGCTAACTATGCCAACAGCAAAACAAATATCTGGTCTAGTACAGAGCATTGCATACATGAGACTTCCAACTGCCGAGGCATATGGAACTCTACTCATGAATTGCTCTTCATGCTCATTCTTAGGAACTTGTTCCTTAGAAAGCTTGATTCCATGTCTGAAAGGTAACATACCTTTCTTGGAATCCTGCATGGAAAACCTAGACAAGATTTTGTCTATGTATGAAGCTTGGGATAATGCAATCGTTCTATTCTTTCTATCCCTTATTACTTGGATACCTAGAATAAAACTTGCTTCTCCTAAGTCCTGAAGGGAAAAAGTAAACAAATAAAAGTGTTACACGCAGCGGAAGCGATACTAAAGACGATTTAGTGACTTTTAAAATTTTTCCTTTATGAACCTTAAACCCTTTTAATCAATAAACATGCATATATATCAACAAAAGTAAATTACCTCTTGTCGCGTGATCCGATTGACTTACGTCGATGGTAATCCGCAAGACCTTCAATCCGAGCACGAACGTGGATCACCTAGGAGCGTGGTCTCCCTTTCCTTTGAATTGCAAACCTGTGAATGGACCAAACAAATACTTTCTTTTCTTTGTTAGTCACAAAACAATCAAAAGAATGTCAAAATTATTCCGGTCACTTTTGAGTTCACAATCTTATGATCGAAACTCGCGTGAACCTAGATCGATATCGTATACACAAGCTTATTGATGTTTAAGCAATTGTATACTATCAAAGAATAATTTTTCACTCCTTTTTGTCTCTCTAGAATAAAAACTCTCTTAGAATTAAGAAGAAGAAGAAAGAAAATAAAAACTCAAGCACCAATTCATTGATGTGGCCGAACCCTATAAGAACATATATATAGGTTGGCCGAATTTTTCTTCTTTTTCCTTTAGGGTTGCCGAATTCTATGTAGTATCTAATTAGGGTTGGCCGAATTTCATCATGTCACTTATATAGGGTGACTGAAATTCAACCCTAATTCTTTTTAACTTTATAGACTTCAAACCCTAATCCAACTCTTTTATTTTTATTCTTTTATTTGACTAAATAAAAAAAGACTCCTTATTTGATTAAATAAATAATACTAATTTATTTATTTACTTATCAAACAAGTCTTTTACTTTTAGGAAAGATTTGTTTCTTTAATTAAACAATTAATCAATAAATCAATTAATTCTTATTTAATTAAAACAAATGAAACAAAATAATATTTTTAGGTCAAAACTTTAACCTAGCCGCCCCACTTATATATAAGATGGGCCTAATATTATTTTCCTATTTCATTTAATCCATTGGACTTTAAATAAAAAAGCCCACATGTGAACCAGACCCATTCTTACTAAAAGAAATAAGCCCACATGTCTTTCATTAATATATTAATATAATTGAGCAGCCCATTACTTAAATAATGTGCAAATTATATTCTTAATATATTAAATGCAATTCTAGATGGACCCTTAAATTGGTCCGGTAGAATATATCAAGTGATCCATGCAAGTCCGTGTGGATTGGGGATCTTGGCGGGCCATCTAAATTTAAGCTTTAATAGACATAACCTAATCACAATCAACAAATGATTCACTTAGGTCCGATCCATTAATTTTAACTCATTCCACTAAAGAGCTAAAACTGAACTCTTAAATAAAGATAGAAAAGGAAGATGCTCCTCATTCATACCCTAGACAATCATATTGGAGATAGTGTATCCTCGTGATTAATATCAGTAATCGCCAAGAGTTCATAGACCGCCTATAACTCTCCAAGTTACCATATTTACTCATATGACCACGTTTTGAACTTGGATATTTTGACTTGTCCAGAAGCCATGTTTTCAATAGACACTATCGAAAACTCAACGTTGAGATTTAATATCCAATTACCTCAAAACATCCATATGATGATATTATACTCTCATTTAATTAAATGGAGCCACGATGTCCATATCTATAAATGAAGTCCTCTATCGATTAACAAATGAATATCACCAAACTATCGAGGATAGACTATGCGATATAATCGTACTCATTGATAACTCAAATGATATCACTTGCAACCATAAGTCCATCATTTATCTCAGGATTAAGATAGACTCTCCGATTGTCCTGATAATGAAAAGACTATTATCTATTGACGGTTCTAGATAAAGCTTTTCATTGTGATCCAGTTCAATGCACCCAGTGCACTAGATCCTTTTGCTCGAAGACACTCCGAAGATTTTAGACTTATCATATCTCATTTGATCCCATTCAAATGCTAGCAAAAGAATTCTACAACTTTAACAAGATAAAGGTGCCCAACCTTTAACTTAAGTTGTGAACAATATTCAAGACTAACTAAAGAATTGTGTCTACCACATACATATCCAGATGTACGAACAATTCTTCTTTTCCCATAGTCTTTAGACCTTATGATTATTTACTTTGACAATTATAATACAAACTATAAATGCTATACGATTTGTTAAACCAGAAATCACTTTATTAATATGAAAAAGATTGTTAATTACAACATTACACTCTTGCTATTGAGCATAATCCTAACAAGTCCTTCATATCAAATTGTTTTGCTAACCATTCTTTTACTGATGTCAATACACCTACATCGTTTCCAATGAGTAGTATATCATCAATATAAATAATCAGGAAAACCAACTTGTCGCCTTTAATCCTTTTGTATACACAAGGTTCGTCAGGATTCTGAATAAATCCAAAACCTTTGACAGCTTGATCAAACCTTATGTTCCAGGATCTGGATGCTTGCTTTAATCCATATATGGACTTCTGCAACTTGCATACCTTATCCACTTGGCCCTTTTCAATGAATCCCTCTGGTTGCATCATGTAGATGCTTTCGTCAAGACTTCCATTTAGGAAAGCTGTCTTGACGTCCATTTGCCAAATCTCTAGATCTAAAGATGCTGCAATGGATAAGAGTATCCTAATGGATTTAAGCATGGCCACAGGAGAGAAGGTTTCCTCGTAATCGATACCTTCTTTCTGTGTATACCCTTTAGCTACCAATCTAGCTTTAAAGGTTTCCACCTTTCCATCCATACCTCTTTTCCTCTTGTATACCCACTTGCACCCAATGGGTTTTATCCCTTTAGGCAAGTCTACAAGGGACCAGACTTTGTTATCGAACATAGATTCAATCTCGGATTGCATTGCCTTTTGCCAATGGCGACTATCAACATCCTCCATAGCTTCCTTGTACGTATAGGGATCATCGTCGTCCGGGAGATTCTCCACTGATTCTCCCAGACCGATGTATCTTTCGGGTTGTGTTCTAACCCTCCCACTACGACGAGGAATGGTAGGTTGTTGATCTTGTGTTGGATCGGAACTTACAATTGGGTTAGGTTGTGTAACCTCTCGTGGAATTGTATCTCCTGATATCTCATTCAGGACAATTCTACTTCTAGGCACAGAATCATTCATATAGTCATTTTCCAGAAATTTAGCATTTGTCGAAACAAATACTTTAAGATCTGAAGGACTATAGAAATAATATCCTTTAGTTTCTTTTGGATACCCTACAAATATACATGTTTCTGAACGGGACTCCATCTTTTCTGTCTTTCCTTTTAACACATGCGCAGGACAACCAAATATCCTTAAGTGTTGTAAACTAGGCTTGCGCCCAGTCCACAACTCATGCGGTGTTTTAGGAACAGACTTAGATGGTACATCGTTTAGAATGTATATAGCAGTTTGTAAAGCATATCCCCAAAAAGAAATAGGAAGCGTTGAATAACTCAATATATACCTAACCATATCCAAAAGAGTTCTATTTCTCCTTTCTGGTACCCCATTATGTTGAGGTGTACCTGGTGCAGAAAACTGAGAAACTATCCCATTATCAATAAGATATTGCTGAAACTCACCAGATAGATATTCTCCACCACGATCAGATCTCAAGATTTTTATGTGTTTCTCAAGCTGATTTTCCACTTCAGCTTTGAATGCTTTGAACATGTCAAAAGCATCCGACTTATGTCTCATGAGATACACAAAACCAAATCTCGAGTAATCATCCGTGAAGGTGATGAAGTACTCATATCCACCTCTAGCTTGAATGCTCATAGGTCCACATACATCAGTGTGTATCAATCCTAAACATTCAGTGGCTCTTGCACCTTTGGCAGAGAACGTCCTTTTGGTCATTTTACCTTCCAAACAAGACTCACAAGTTGGTAGATCATCAACCTTTAAGTCACTCAAAGGTCCGTCACATACCAATCTTTTAATCCTATTAAGGTTAATATGACCTAAGCGTAAATGCCAAAGGTAGGTTTCATCTGTTGATAATTTTACTCTTTTATGATTAGGTTCCGTTATTTCTGTGTCTAACGAGTGAGAGATATTTCTATGCAAAAAGTATAGACCGTTTTCCAATGTACCTTGGCAAATAATTTTGTCATTCTTACTAATAATAAAAACTTTATTAAAAGTAACCGAATATCCAAATTTATTCAAACAAGAAACTGAAATTAAATTCCTCTTGAAATGAGGTACATAATAAATGTCTATTAAATCTAAATGCCTTCTAGAATCCAAATAAACTCTAATATCTCCCACTGCACTTGCAGACACTAACGTTCCGTTGCCCAAGCGCAAATTGATTTCATTCTTACTCAGCTTTCTCCTTTCTTGAAACCCCTGCAAGGAATAACAAACATGATTAGTGGCTCCTGAGTCTATGATCCAAGAATCTGTAGAATCAGCCAAAAAACATGTTTCTAGATAATTCAAATTACCTTCTTCCTTCTTGTTCTGGGACTTTGGGCAATTTCTCTTCCAATGTCCCTTTTCACCACAAAGGAAGCATTTCCCTTTGATCTTGGTTACTTTCTTGGTCTCCTTCTTGATAGGCCCAAGTTGCTTTTTCTTCTGTTGTTTCTTGACCTTTTGACGGGCCTTAACAGTAGCAACTTTACCAACCATATGAATCTCTTGACCTTTGCCTTTCACAAGGATCTTTTCAGCACTTTGAACATCTTGCATCAGGCCTTGTAAGGTGTATTCCTTTTTGTTCAAAGTGTAGTCCAATTTGAACCGATCAAAGGAATCTGACAATGAATTGACAACCATATCAATCTTTGTCTCACCATCTATCTCAGCGCCATGCAGTTCAGCAATGTTGAGATGTGCTATGACTTTCATCATGTGATCTTTCACAGCCTGTCCAGGTTTCATCCTAAGATTCATAAAAGCAGTCACTGCCTCTCTCTTAGTCGTCCTAGACTTCATAGCAAACATCTCCTCTAGAGACATCATTATATCAGCAGCGGACTCCATTCCTTCATGCTGCTGTTGCAACACGTCGGAGATAGTGGCCATAATGTAACATTTTGCCATATCATTCGAAGTCTTCCACTGCTCATACTCATCTCTACACATTATGCTAGATTCATTATTAGGAGCAGGTGGTTTAGGAGTAGTTAGAACAAACTTATGTTTTTCACTTTGCAGTAACAACCCAATTTTCCTTTTCCATGTGACATAATTATCTCCAGTTAAAGTGTTATCTTTCAGGATGTTCATAAGTGATGGGGTCATGATTTCTGAACAAAACATATATAAGTAAATAATCATGATAAAGCACTTTTAAATATTTATCTTGAATTAAATAAATAACTCAATCATAAAATTCAACGGTGATCTAACACCCATAAATGTTACGCCTCTTTTGGGAGTTCGCACCATTTAGTAGTTAGACTAGGTCCCACCTAATTGTTAACATAACAACCAGCGTTTTCAATTTTAGCCTTGTAATTTTATTAACAAGAACTCTTGGGAGGATATCAATAAAATTACATTGAGTGTGTTACCAAGATATCGACCCTCAATTTTCTCTCACGAAAATCCCTCCTTGGGGAGTAGATCTCGTTTGAGTCCATTGTCTAGTCTATCCTTGTAAGGAAGTATGTTGCTAAATTCCATTCATGGACGCCCCTTGGGGGGATTACCAATAAATAATAAAGCTCAACTAACCTTGGAGGCCATAGGTGTTACCAAAACACCTTCTCCCACTCAATTATTTAAGGCGTGTGATTAAATCCCATAGAATGATTTACCGAGTTATCTAGATGCCAATTTAGATACCTAAATCATTCAATGCATGTTCATACCAAAAAGAGATAAATGCGTGGAACTCCTATTCTATATGTCATGTTATCATACAATAACAAATATTGTAATATTTAAGCATAAATTAAATAGCAACAACTTTGGCCCATCCTAGAAAAACAAGTAAATTACAATTTGTCAGGAATACAAGATCTTCAGGTGGCCCATCAACCATACGCTCATCCTTCGGCCCAACCCACGGGCGAGCACAACTCACAACCCCACTAAGGGGCTGCCGTGTGCAGCCCATGAGGACTCCAGGGCTGCCGTGCGCAGCTTGGGCTTGCCATGCGCAGCCCAATCCACTCCTAGGGTGTGCACGGTGCTCGTTCATGGTTCCGGTTGCTTCGTTTTGCTTCGTGTCTTCGAATCTTCAAGACCTTAACATATTACGGCAATATATATATAATAAATACTGCAGTATTAATTTTTTTTTTTTATTCACTGCAGTATTTTACAAACAAAAAACTGCACATACTAAAAAAAAAATAAAAAAACTGCAGTAACCCTAAAAAAATACTGCACATATAAAAAAAATAAAACCTAGCAATCTACCAAGAAGGAATTATGGCGATAATAGACCACCCTTCTTGTTACAACTCCGAAACAAAAATTACATTGAAAATCTAGGGCCAAAATCGAGCAATAACAAACCACATAAAACATATATAAATCCATACATCACATGTAATTATATATTTGAATACCTAGAGTGCCATCTCTTTCTAAACATGCATAATCACAATAAAAAGAAATAGATCCACGTATATATACGTTAATTAATTAAAAGGGTTCAACCTAGGCTCTGATACCAATTGTAGGGAAAAATAATAAATAAAAGTGGTAAACGCAGCGGAAGCGATACTAAAAACGATTTAGTGACTTTTAAAATTTTTCCTTTATGAACCTTAAACCCTTTTAATCAATAAACATGCATATATGTTAACAAAAGTAAATTACCTTTTGTCGCGTGATCCGATTGACTTACGTCGATGGTAATCCGCAAGACCTTCAATCCGAGCACGAACGTGGATCACCTAGGAGCGTGGTCTCCCTTTTCTTTGAATTGCAAACCTGTGAATGGACCAAACAAAAAACTTTCTTTTCTTTGTTAGTCACAAAAACAATCAAAAGAATGTCAAAAATTATTCCGGTCACTTTTGAGTTCTCAATCTAATGATCGAAACTCGCGTGAACCTAGATCGATATCGTATACACAAGCTTATTGATGATTAAGCAATAGTATACTATCAAAGAATAATTTCACACTCTCTTCTGTCTTTTTCGAATAAAAACTCTCTCTTGGAATTAAGAAGAAGAAGAAAGAAATAAAAAACTCAACCGCCATGGACTGTGGTGGCCAAACCCTATAAGAACACATATATAGGTTGGCCGAATTTTTTCTTCTTTTTCCTTTAGGGTTGCCGAATTCTATGTAGTCTAAGATTAGGGTTGGCCGAATTCTATAATGTCACTTATATAGGGTGACTTAAATTCAACCCTAATTCTTTTCAACTTAATAGACTTCAAACCCTAATCGAACTCCTTGATTTTTATTCTTTTATTTTTGACTAAATAAAAAGACTCCTTATTTGATTAAATAAATAAAACTAATTTATTTATTTCCCTGTCAAACAAGTCTTTTACTTTTAGGAAAGATTTGTTTCTTTAATTAAACAATTAATCATTAAATTAATTAATTCTTATTTAATTAAAACAAATGAAACAAAATAATATTTTAGGTTAAAATTTTAACCTTGCCGCCCCACTTGATTAAGATTGGGCCTAACATTATTTTCTTATTTCATTTAATCCATTGGACTTTAAATAAAAAGCCCACATGTTAACCAGACCCATTCTTACTAAAAGAAACAAGCTCACATGTCTTTCAATAATATATTAATATAATTGAGCAGCCCATTACTTAAATAATGTGCAAATTATATTCTTAATATATTAAATGCAATTCTAGATGGACCCTTAAATTGGTCCGGTAGAATATATCAAGTGATCCATGCAAGCCCGTGTGGATTGGGGATCTTGGCGGGCCATCTAAATTTAAGCTTCAATAGACATAACCTAATCACAATCAACAAATGATTCACTTAGGTCCGATCCATTAATTTTAACTCATTCCACTAAAGAGCTAAAACTGAACTCTTAAATAAAGATAGAAAAGGAAGATGCTCCTCATTCATACCCTAGACAATCATATTGGAGATAGTGTATCCTCGTGATTAATATCAGTAATCGCCAAGAGTTCATAGACCGCCTATAACTCTCCAAGTTACCATATTTACTCATATGACCACGTTTTGAACTTGGATATTTTGACTTGTCCAGAAGCCATGTTTTCAATAGACACTATCGAAAACTCAACGTTGAGATTTAATATCCAATTACCTCAAAACATCCATATGATGATATTATACTCTCATTTAATTAAATGGAGCCACGATGTCCATATCTATAAATGAAGTCCTCTATCGATTAACAAATGAATATCACCAAACTATCGATGATAGACTATGCGATATAATCGTACTCATTGATAACTCAAATGATATCACTTGCAACCATAAGTCCATCATTTATCTCAGGATTAAGATAGACCCTCCGATTGTCCTGATAATGAAAAGACTATTATCTATTGACGGTTCTAGATAAAGCTTTTCATTGTGATCCAGTTCAATGCACCCAGTGCACTAGATCCTTTTGCTCGAAGACACTCCGATGATTTTAGACTCATCATATCTCATTTGATCCCACTCAAATGCTAGCAAAAGAATTCTACAACTTTAACAAGATAAAGGTGCCCAACCTTTAACTTAAGTTGTGAACATTATTCAAGACTAACTAAAGAATTGTGTCTACCACATACATATCCAGATGTACGAACAATTCTTCTTTTCCCATAGTCTTTAGACCTTATGATTATTTACTTTGACAATTATAATATAAACTATAAATGCTATACGATTTGTTAAACCAGAAATCTCTTTATTAATATGAAAAAGATTGTTAATTACAATATTACACTCTTGCTATTGAGCATAATCCTAACAAACATGACCAAACGACATTGAAACCTTTCGTATGATATATCGTTGGAAAGGTATGGAAGTCTACTTTCTACTCAAATTTATGGAATAATATTTTGATGTATGTAGAAAATTTTATGGTCAATTGAGTGACCAATGGTCAGATTCGGATAACAGCAATGATGCCCTATTTTAGTGGTCATTTGGAGAATTTTAAACCAATCCAAACGGTAATGAAATATTACGAATAATATACCATTGGAAAGGTATGGGTGTCTAGTTTGTCCCAAATTTTACAAAACTCAATTTAAATCTGTTTATAAAAATTTATGGTCACAAGACCATACAAGGGTCAGTTTTGAAAAACATTTAAAACATTGAAATCCAATCTTTGAAACTAGACACTTTACTCCAAACAACCAAACCAAATCTAACATTTATCCAAGAGAAGAATGAGAGCTTCTCAAGTGGTCAACCATTATACTAAAACATGCACACCCTCGTGCAAGAGCGGATGTTTTCGATCATCTTCGAGAAACGAATTACGCCACACTTAAGACTAACATGAAGTGCAAGTGTGGGAAGTGAATGCATCATAATGCCTAACATGTCATGGTATTGTCATTGAACAAGGTGCACTCAATTAAAACATGCATGAATATAATTCATGGCTTTGCATTCTAGTGCCTAAACATGTCATGGAATTTCAATGAACAAGATGCAATCATTTAAACATGCATGAAGAGACTTCATGGCTTTGCATCCTAATGCCTAAACATGTTATGACATTTCAATGAACAAGATGCAATCATTTAAACATGTATGAAGAGACTTCATGGCTTTGCATCCTAATGCCTAAACTTGTTATGACATTGCAATGAACAAGATAAAATCAATTAAAACATGCAAGAAGAGATGTTTAAGAACATGCATGCAGTTATATAAAACACACAACATACAAGAATAAGATATATGCATGAGTTGTGTGTGTGTGTGCAACCAGATCTCTTCAAAACAAGAAAGCACTAGAATATACCTTTGATGCTTTTTCTCTTGAGGTCTTGAGCGGGCCTTGGTTTTGCAAAACACCAACCATCAAATACCTAAGCTACTCTTACATCAAGCCCCAATATGTGGTTTGTCCATGAAATAAGCCAATCAATAAATGAGAATCCTTACAATCTCCCCCTTTGGCTATTTTGTGACAAAACCACCACTCACATTGATCCTCACAACATAAATAGAAACAAAAGGGATTTTCTATATTACAGAGAGATAATTGAAAGCTATGATCTTTAAGTCTTCAATCTCTCGTAGAACAATCAATCATTCAAAACAAAGTTTCTATACTTTCCAATACAAGTATATGTGAGATTAGTCAAGTGAGATACAACAAGCATTTTCAATAAGAATTTAAGCACATCATGCAATGTATGTGTAATGCAAATGCTCCCCTTCAATGGATTACTCTCCCTCAAGAAGTAAACTCCCCAATCATATGAATGCTACAACAATTTAGTAATTTAGCATTCTCCCCTAACTACATACTTCTCCCTTTTTTTTTTCATGAGATGGGCAAAGGAGTATTCCCCAACCGGGTCACTTGCAGTAAAGAGAGATAGTAGCATACAAGTCATTTGCATAATTATATAATGCACTTTATGCAACTCAATTAATTGGAGAGAACAAGGAGATTTGTTTTTATAAAAACGTGTGATTAAAATGCTTTGCATACAATACATATTGCATTCAAGTCAAAAAATCAATGGTATTTGGCAAAGCAAATGACAAAGGTTTCCTTTAAGAATTCAAACCAATTTCACCATTTATCATGAATCAAAGCAAGGATAGAGAAAATCCATTGAATTCAATTTTAGAGCAACTATATCCAACTTTATAAGCAAAACATGGCATGAGCGACTTTTTGCAACCTATTTGTTTTTTCCGGATATGATATATGTATAATAGTAGCCATGTTCAACAAATAAAGAAAGAGAGACATTTAGATTTTAAAATCCTTTGAACGAATACAAAATCCTTTATTCATTTGAGTCTCATTAGCTTTTCACACATAATTTTGCATTTAAGAATATACAATCATCAATTCATGCTTTTCATTTGAGCATGTCATATGAATTTCATGCTTTTCATATTTAGCATGTCATTTGAATATCATGCTTTTCACTTTTTAAGCATGTCATTTAACAATCATCATGTCATGGAGATCATTATAGGTCATTCCAAGAGTAATTCCTATGTATATATCTCTTAGTCCAAAAATGCATGTTTGAACATAAATATGACATGGATTGCAATACAAGCATGGTTCACAATTATTGAATTAAAAATATATAAGCATATGTGCAACCAAGCTACTCAAGCAATTAATAAAGAAACATAAAACTTTTTAAATTTTTGCATGCAACAAGAATGTAAGGGCTCTCTTTGCTTGAGTTACCCATATGGGGTCAAATACCATACCGCTGCAATGAAGGGCATGAGGTCCTGAAGGCCTACCAAGTCCATTAGACCTAGTTGAACCAATGTGAGACATGTTAGTCTCGTAGCAAGCGGGTTCATCATTTCTAATCCACCTAGGTGTAGAAATTACATTCCTAGTGGTCATAATTCGCATGTTATTAGAGATCCTAGTATTATTGACAAATGATTTCCTAGGCATATGCAAATGGGCTCTTCTTAGCCTTTTCCTCTCTATCATGCTTTCAACCCTAAATCTTTTTATGTAGTTAAAATACTTTGGTCTTATGTGACCAATCATACCACAAAAATGGCAAGTAGGTCTAAAAGAAGAATTCATACCATTGCTTTGAGCTTTCATCGAGGCATTGCCATGTTGATGAGGTCGTCTTTGAAGGTGCACCAGATGGCTTTTCTTTGGAGCAATAGCCAGATATTGGTGCCTTTGTGGTTGAACCGATTCTTTCCTTCTTTGATGTTGAACCGGGTTGTTTTGCTTCCTTGGTTGGTTATGCCTAGGTTGAGCAAAACTTGTTTGTGGAGCTCTTGGATGTTGAGGTTGAGCTACACCCTTTGTTGGCTTCTTCACTTGGCCATTCTTAAAGGACTCTTCAAGATCAATCTTCTTCCTAGGATGACGAGAAGGTGAAGCTTTGCACTTGCCTTGAGCTTGAGGTTGCAAGATCTTACCCTTCTTCAAATCTTGAAGGTGCATCTTCTCTTTATCCCTAAAAATTCTTAAGGAATTTTCCTTGCAAGCAAGTTCATCCTTCATTGCTCTCATCCTTTGATGGAAATCTTTAATTGCCTTCTCGTATTTAGACACAACAACTATGTCTACGTTCAAGAAGTCATGTCCGAACTCGAAGTCATTTTAGCAAGTGAATTTCTTGCCTCTTCAAGTTCCATCTTCAACTTGCCTTCAATGTCTTTTACACATTTCACTCCATCATTCAAGTGAGTCATCTTGGCATGTAGTTGAAGATTATCCTTTTCCAATCTAAGGATATCATTCTCTTTCTCCTTTAAAGACTTTCGAAGGGAGACAATGAACTCTTGGTTGTCTATCAAATTAACACAAGAGTTCTCGGAGCTTGAACTATAATGATCAAAACATCTCTCACTTGTGCTTGTGAGAGTCATATCATCAAGGCTTGCTTCTCTTAAGCTCGCTCCACTTCGGTTTCCAAGCTTCAAGTCACCAATCTTGAAATCTTCACAAGGCAAACATTTGGTGACGTCTTGAATTTCTTCTTAGTAGGAAACCGGAGATGTGAATTAGTTGTTCTCACACTCAACTGAGCTTGAGAACATACTTCAACTACTTGAACTTCGCTATCTCTCCTAGTAACGATCATACTAACTCCTCCATTCTTGTCATGCTTCGAAGTCTTTAAAACAATACTCTTCTTCTTCTTAGGAGGTGTAATCTTCTTCCCCTCTTTCACCATAGAGGTAATCTTTTTCTTCTTCTTCACTTTGGAGGTCAAACCCTCATCACTTAAGTTCATAGAACTTGAACTTTCCTCATGGAAGCTTCCACCACTTGTTCTTTCATGGTGATCATCATCCGAACTAGCTTATTTATTGTTGACCTTAAGTGATGTGTGTCTTGGGGTCACCTTTAAGTTGTCATTATTTAAGGCGGAAGAGGCTATGTCATTCCTAACACATCTCTTGGAACCCGAAGAGCTCTCTTTACTCTTAATACAAGAGTAGGCATTTTATTTGCCTCTTCGACTCTTGGTCTTCAAGCTACCAAAATATGTGGAGATGTACCCATAGTCGCCACAAACACAACATTGAAGCTTCATCTTTAAGGCACCTAAAATCTTATCTTTTTCCTTCATGATACCTTCGTGGGTGACTCTTAGAATCTCCCAAGCTTCTCGAATATCTTGAGTGGTTTGGATGAGTTTGGCTTGAATCTCATCCATTGCACAAGATAAGGCACGAATGCCCTTTGAATTCAATTCTGCAACCTCGAGTTCGTCATTTGTCCACTTGGACTTGGGCTTAGACACAGAAACCCCATTCTCTAGTGTCTTTGTGGGAGGTGAATATCCTTCTTCCACACACATCCACACATGCTCATCCATGTCTGATAAAAAGAATTCCATTCTAACTTTCCAAGAAGAATAATTATCCTTGGTGAGCAATGGTAGTTCAGAGATCAACGCACCTTATAATCTCTCAAAGTCACACATAGTGTTTGAGTAAAATGGATGCAAATGTATGAATGCCAAAAATCACACAAAATGAACAACAGACCAAAATGAGCAAAGGATCACCTAAGTATATATAGGAACTCGCTCTAATACCAATTGAAACTAATAATGCACATTATGTATTAAACTATCTAGAGGGGGGTGAATATATTTTATCCCTTATTACCCAATTTTCGCGTTTAGTCAATACTACGAAAATACCTTAACTAGTCAATACAATACGACAAGTGTAATATATACGGAATTTAAATAACACTTGAGGTATACGTGGAAACCCTCAATAGGGAAAAACCACGGGTTGGTAAATGCGCCACACTTAAACCTCGAATCCACTAATTGTGATAACGTTTATAACCTAATCATGGTTTACGATCTAATCTCGATCAATAACACGTTACTACTACCCGCTGGCCTGTAAAAGTGGACCTAGTCCAATTGCTTAATCCTCGCAATCACTACTTGTAATGATGTTCACATCCTAGGTTAACCTCAACCATGCTCGGACTGTAACCCACCACTACTACCCACAGGCCTGTAATAGCAAACCTAGATCAAGACTTAATTCTCCGAATAGATCATACACCCTAAGTGAATATGCAAAGATATCTAAAAATGCAAATAGAGCTAGGGTACACTATATGCTTATCTAGGATGATAATATAGCAATTAACATAATCCTAGATATCAAAAGCTAAATGACATGTTATAAAGCTTAGCTATGTAGAGGATAATCAATCCTAGATACAATAGCTATCAAAAACAATCTCAAACATTTCAATGAGATTAATTAGCTAGAGTATATATCAATCATGAAATCCTAGCTATCAAAAAACAATTTCAATCATGCAATGAGATTAATTAGCTAGATGGGATATAAACAGTAAAATCTAGCTATCACAAAATAATCTAATCAACATATAATCTCAATCTTGTATGTAGAAATTACTCTAAGAACATATAAATAATAAATGAGATAAATTAATAAGTAAAAACACTAATTATATAAGATAATAGTGTTCAACATATCATACCATGTGTGTTGAGGAAGATCCATGCATTAGCACATGCTAAATGATCCTAGATGATGCTTAGATGATGATTTATGTATGTGGAAATGGGTTGGGAGAGTTAAAGAAGCAATCTTGGTACTTTCTCTCACTAGGAAACTCTTAATCTCTCTTTGGGGTTTTGTAGCTTTTGTTCCTTGAGTACAAATGAGAGAAAAAAAATGTATTTATAGTGCTAAGATGATAGCCCTATAAATTACGTGACTTACCCTTCAAAAATGAGCCAAATCGAACTCCAAATGAGTGAGCTATGGCCAAATTATGAAACATGGTCGGGAATCAGGTTTGCCACGGTCTAGGTGTCGCGGTTAGCCAAGAAAGCACTTGGACCGTAGCGAATTGCTGTCGCTAGCATGTCGCTGTCACCCAAGGTGGCACTTGAACCGCGGTGAAGCGTCACAGCATGGAGTTTGATTTTCAAGCGACTCAAAACATGACCAAACGTTATCGAAACCTTTCGTATGATATATCATTGGAAAGGTATGGAAGTCTACTTTCTACTCCAATTTATAGAATGACATTTTGATATGTGTAGAAAAATTTATGGTCATTGAGTGACCAATGGTCAGATTTGGATAACAGTAGTGATGCCTTGTTTTAGTGGTCAATTTGGAGATTTCAAAACCAATCCAAACGGTAATGAAATATTATGAATAATATACTGTTGGAAAGGTATGAGTGTCTAGTTTGTATAAAATTTACAAAACTCAATTTAAATCTTTTTATAAAAAGTTATGGTCAGAAGACCATACAAAGGTCAGTTTTGAAAAAAACATTTAAAACATTGAAATCCAATTTTTGAAACTAGACACTTTACTCCAAACAACCAAACAAAATCTAACACTTATCCAAGCGAAGAATGAGATCTTCTCAAGTGGTCAACCATCGTGTTAAGACATGCACACCATCGTGCAAGCGCGGACGTTTCCGATCATCTTCGGGAAACAAATTACACCACACTTAAGACTAATATGAAGTGCAAGTGTGGGAAGTGAATGCATCCTAAGGCCTAACATGTAATGGCATTGTCATTGAATAAGGTGCACTCAATTAAAACATGAATGAATAGAATTCATGGCTTTGCATCCTAATGCCTAAACATGTCATGGCATTTCAATGAACAAGATTCAATCATTTAAACATGCATGAAGAGACTTTATGGCTTTGCATCCTAATGCCTAAACATGTTATGACATTTCAATGAACAAGATACAATCATTTAAACATGCATGAAGAGACTTCATGGCTTTGCATTCTAATCCCTAAACATGTTATGACATTTCAATGAACAAGATGCAATCAATTAAAACATGCAAGAAGAGATGTTCAAGAACATGCATGCGCTCATATAAAACACACAATATACAATAATAAGATATATACATGAGTTGTGTGTGTGTGCAACTAGATCTCTTCAAAGCAAGAAAGCACTAGAATATACCTTTGGTGCTTTTTCTCTTCAGGTCTTGAGCGGACCTTGATTGTACAAAACACCAACCATCAAATACCTAAGCTACCTTTACATCAAGCCCCAATCTGTGGTTTGTCCACGAAATAATCCAATCAATAAATGAGAATCCTTACATATCTAACTCCTTGTTCTTGTTGGAGACTTCTTCTACCTTCCTCCGAAAGGTAGCATTCTCTTTTTTGAGCAAGTTTACTTTAAGAGTGAGTTTCTCATTTTGCACTTCAAGCTCTTTAATCTTCACCTTTCCTAAGGCCTCATTTTCTTCCAACTCCTTCATCACGAGTTGTAACTTTCTCTCAAATTCTTCCTTCCCTTAGGAGGTTTCCACCAATCTCTCTTGAAGCAAAGACAATGTTTCTTCAAATTTGTGTCTCTCTCTTGGTTCCTCGGCGATTCTTCCTTGGTTTCCGCACAATTCTCATATACTTGTACAAGAGCGTGTACACGACTCCTTGTCCTCCCTTGCTTGGGATAGACCGATTCTAGTGATTGATCCGACCGACTACCATATGGTTTCTCATCTTCTTCTCATATGCTTGTTGTGCAGATTGGAATAACTCCATGGTCTCTTGTTGAGTAGCTTAGGTGCTCTCAATCTCCCGAAAATGCTTCTCCATGAAATTTTTCCTCTCATCATCAATGGTTTTTGATTGGTATGATGAGAAGGAATCTTGATTAATCCACCAATCCGTATTGAAGCTATTCCTATGAGTTTTGTAGCTCGGCCCTTGATAATCCATGAGGAAATCCACAAAATCCTAAAACAAAAAGATACAAAAACTACCAAAGAAATAAAAAGAAACTAAAAGACTAAAAATAACTAACAAACTAAAAAGTAACCACTATTAAGAAAAGTTAATTGAATCAACTATCGCCACCAATTCCTCGGCAGCGGCGCCAATTTTGATGCGGTCGTTTTTCACAATAAAATGATGTTTTTCTGTGTTTGTTTTGAAAACCAATTTTTACCACTTAAAAATCCACTTAGATATACAATTTTGTAAAATGGTAAGCAAAGATTCGTTCCATAGAGAATTAGAGTGATTAGTTGAATTAATCAACAATTCCTAAATGCAATAAAGTAAATCATAAGAAATGAATGGTTATATGGTTTGTCAAGCCATCAAACATACATGTAAAATAAACCTAATAAAACTAATGAATTAGAATGTTCAACAAATCTAGATAAGATATATGGAATAACAATTAAGAGAATTGCTAGGGAGTTAATGGGATCGCAAGTGGATTATGGGCTAAGCTTCTCAAGCTACCTTAGTGAGCCAATCTCACAAATGTTAACCAATTGTATTCGAAAATGTGTTTAGACCATCACTATGAACCCTAAACAACTTCTCACCCCAATGCCTTATCAATTAAGGAGAGGGGGTTACAGCGGAATCGGTATTTTACAATTTAAAGATCTAGATTATCGCGGTTGATATACCCTCCGACAATCTATCCTACTCACTATATTCTCAATCCAATCAAGATTATATAACTAATAATCCTAAACAAGAGTATAATCAACTAGTGGGTATACATGTCAATTATATAATGAATAGAATCTAATTATAAAATGAATAAAACACAAATAGAGATTAAAATATATATAAAACTTAAGCAAAACCCAATCCAAATGTTCTCACATCAATCTCCTAAAAAGGGGATTTAGTTACACATATTACAATCAAAAGAAGGAGAAGATATAGTGGAAGAGAGAGGTTTCTTGGTTGTCAAGAGTTGTCGAAAAGGGAAAAATAGTGATCGATTTATAGGGATTTCAAATTAGGTCTCGGATGGCAAATGACCAAAACAGCCATATACTTGTCAAATTGCCATTTGGGCCCCTCTAAGGGACCTTCTTGAAATTTTCCCCACCAATCATAGACGAACATAGAGGAGGTCGATGTTTGCTGTAATGGCGACGGTTGGGCGATGCAAATGGCGACATCAATCTGGGCCAAAAATCATCTCTATCGCCATGGGGTCGCTGTGGCGACATCGAAACGCAAACCATGACATTCGATTGGACCCATTTTTGTGGACGTGTCGCGGTGACGTCAACGGGTGAGTACGGCGGTAATTGGAGGACGGAAAAGGTGCTGATCGGTCTTGCGTCATCATTGCCGTCATTTTGGGCTAGAAAAAGGCCGACGGTAGGTCGATTGCCGGTGGCCGCAAGAAGCTAGGTTTGGGGCGTGCGTCCATGGCTGAACGCGTGTGGAGGAAGAAGAAAGGTTGAAGACAGGGGGTGCATGCAGCTGCACTTAGCACTGAATTGGGGTGGGGTGCATGCAGCTTGGACTGGTCTAATTGGGTCATCGCATTTGGGCCTCGCCTAATCCACTTTAAATGAAACGGACCGTTTCATGCTGTTGACTTGGGCTTGTAATTGGGCTTGTATTTAGGCCACCCACTTAAGTGAGACGTACTGTTTCACTAACAGGTGGTGTGGGCTGTGGCAAATTGCAATTCGGTCCCTATATTCTTATAAATCCACAATAACCTCAATCCTTCCTCCAATAATTACACTTTTACCCCTAATTCTCCAATGTTACTTCAATGCCCCTGAACTTTGTAAATACCTAAAAACATTTAATTTACACAATTAAATCACGGAATATTTCCCAAGAATCAAGCAAAAATAGAAAGAAGTGAGGGCCAAAATCATACTAATTTTGGTTCGATCATATATACCCAACGAGAATTAAATCCCCTACAGAGTAAACAAGCATATAATCTCTCGTTTTCTCGTTCTCTTGAGATACTTGAAAATATGCTTGACTGCCATCCAATGATCAGGACCAGGTTTCGACTATGCCAACAACAAAACAAATATCTAGTCTAGTGCAAAACATCGAATACATGAGACTTCCATCTGCCGAGGCATATGGAACCCTACTCATGAATTGCTCTTCATGCTCACTCTTTGGAACTTGTTCCTTAGAAAGTTTGATTCCATGTCTAAAAGGTAACATACATTTCTTGGAATCTTGCATGGAGAATCTAAACAAGATTTTGTCTATGTATGAAGCTTGGGATAATACAATCATTCTATTCTTTCTATCCCTTATTACTTGGATACCAAGAATATAACTTGCTTCTCCTAAGTCCTTCATCTCAAATTGTTTTGCTAACCATTCTTTTACTGATGTCAATACACCTACATCGTTTCCGATGAGTAATATATCACCAACATAAAGAATTAGGAAAACCAACTTGTTGCCTTTAATCCTTTTGTACACACATGGTTAGTCAAGGTTTTGAATAAATCCAAAACCTTTCACAGTTTGATTGAACTTTATGTTCTAGGATCTGGATGCTTGCTTTAGTCCATATATAGACTTTTGCAACTTGCATACCCTTTCCTCTTGGCCTTTTTCAATGAATCCTTCTGGTTGCATCATATAGATGCTTTCGTCAAGACTTCCGTTAAGGAAAGTTGTCTTGACGTTCATTTTTCAAATCTTTATGTCTAGAGATGCTGCAATGGATAAGAGTATCCTAATGGATTTAAGGATGACCATAGGAGAGAAGGTTTCCTCGTAATCGATACCTTCCTTCTATGTGTAACATTTAGCTACTAATCTAGCTTTGAAGGTTTCCACCTTTCCATCCATTCCTCTTTTCCTCTTGTATACCTACTTGCACCTGATGGGTTTTATCCCTTTAGTCAAGTCTACAAGAGACCAAACTTTGTTAATGAACATAGATTCAATTTCAGATTGCATTGCCTTTTGCCAAAGGTGACAATCAACATCACCCATTGCTTCCTTATACGTGTAGGGATCATCGTTATCCGGGAGATTCTCCATTGATTCTCCTAGACCAATGTATCTCTCTGGTTGTTTACTAACCCTTCCACAAAGACGAGGAATGGTAGGTTGTTGATCTTGTGATGGTGTGGAACTTACAATTGGGTTAGGTTGTGAAACCTCTTGTGGAATTGTATCTCCTGACATCTCATTCAAGACAATTATACTTTTAGGCACAAAATCATTAATATAGTCATTTTCCAAAAATTTAGCATTTGTCAAAACAAATACTTTAAGATCTGAAGGACTACATAAATAATATCTTTTAGTTTCTTTTGGATACTCCACAAATATGCATGTTTCCGAACGGGACTCCATCTTTTGTCTTTCCTTTTAACACATACGCAAGGCAACCAAATATCCTTAAGTGTTGTAAACTAGGTTTTCGCCTAGTCCATAACTCATGTGGTGTTTAAGGAACCGATTTAGAAGGTACATCGTTTAGAATGTACGTAGCAGTTTGCAAAGCATATCCCCAAAAACATTTAGGAAGCGTTGAATAACTCAACATCAACCTAACCATGTCCAAAAGAGTTCTATTTCTCCTTTCTGCTACCCAATTTTGTTGAGGTGTACCTGGTGCAGAAAACTGAGAAACTATCCCATTATCAATAAGATATTGCTAAAATTCACCAGATAGATATTATTCACCACGATCAGATCTTAAGATTTTTATGTGTTTCTCAAGCTGATTTTCTACTTTAGCTTTAAATGCTTTGAACATGTCAAAAGTATCCGACTTATGTCTCATGATATACACATAGCCATATCTCGAGTAATCATCTGTGAAAGTGATAAAGTACTCATATCCACCTATAGCTTGAATGCTCATAGGACCACATACATTAGTGTGTACTATGTAATAATCCTAAACATTCAATGACTCTTGCGCCTTTGGTCGTGAGCGATATTTTGGTTATCTTACCTTCCAAACTGTATTCACAAGTTGGTAGATCATCAACCTTTAAGTTACTTAAAGGTCTATCACTAGCCAATCTTTTAATTTTATTAAGGTTAATATGACCTAGGCGCAAATGCCATAGGTAGGTTTCATCTTTTGATAATTTTACTCTTTTATGATTAGGTTTCGTTAATTCTGTGTCTAACAAGTGAGAGATATTTCTATGTAGAAAGAATAAACCGTTTTCCAATGTACCTTTGCAAATAATTTTGTCATTCTTACTAATAATAAAAACTTTATTAAAAGTAACTGAATATCCAAATTTATTTAAACAAAAAACTGAAATTAAATTCCTCTTGAATTGAGGTACATAAGAAATGTCTATCAAATCTAAATGCCTACTAGAATCTAGATTAACTCTAATATCTCCCATTGCACTTGCAGACACTAACGTTTTGTTGCCCAAACACAAATTGATTTCATTCTTATTCAGCCTTTTCCTTTCCTGGAACCCCTGTAAGGAATAACAAACATGATTAGTGGCTCTAGAGTCTATGATCCAAGAATATGTAGAATCTACCAGAAAACATGTTTCAAGATAATTAACATTACTTTCTTCCTTCTTATTATGAGACTTTAGGCAATTTCTTTTCCAATGTCCCTTTTTTACCACAAAGGAAGCATTTCCTTTTGATCTTGGTTACTTTCTTGGTAGGCCCAAGTTGTTTTTTCTTCTGTTGTTTCTTGACCTTCTAACGGGTCTTAATAGTAGTGACTCTACCAACCATATGAATCTCTTAACCTTTGTCTTTCATAAGGATCTATTCAGCGCTTTGAACATCTTGCATCATACCTTGCAAGGTGTATTCCTTTTTGTTCAAGGTGTAGTCCAACTTGAACTGATTAAAGGAATCTGACAGTGAGTTGACAACCATGTAAATTTTTGTCTCACCATTTAGTTCAGCAATGTTGAGATGTGCTATGACTTTCATCATGTGATCTTTCATAGCCTGTCTAGGTTTCATCCTAAGATTCATGAAAGTAGTCACTGTCTCTCTCTTAGTCGTCTTGGACCTCATAGAAAACATCTCCTTTAAAGACATCATTATATGATCAGCAGACCCCATTCCTTCATGCTGCTGTTGCAACACGTCGAAGATACTAGCCATAATGTAACATTTGGCCATATCATCTGAGGTCTTCCATTGCTCATACTCATCTCTTTGCATCACATTAGATTCAGTATTAGGAGCAGGTGGTTTAAGAGTAGTCAAAACAAACTTATGTTTTTCATCTTGCAGCAACAACCCAATTTTCCTTTTCCATGTGATATAATTATCACCTATTAAAATGTTATCTTTCAGGATGTTCATTAGGGATGGGGTCATGATTTCTGAATAACACAAAAAATATACATAAGTAAATAATCATGATAAAGCACTTTCGAATATTTATCTTGAATTAAATAAATAATTCAATCGTAAAATCAATGGTGATCAAACATCCATAAATGTTATGCCTCCTTTGGGAGTTCGCAGCATTTATTAGTTGGACTTGGTCCCACCTAATTGTTAACATAACAACCATCGTTTTCAATTTTAGCCTTGTGATTTTATTGACAAGAAGTCTTGGGAGAATATCAATAAAAAACCCACTGAGTATGTTACTAAGATATCGACCTTCAATATTTTCCCTCATGAAAATCCCTTCTTTAAGAGTAGATATCGTTTGAGTCAATTTGTCTAGTCTATCCTTGTAAGGAAGTATCTTGCTAAATTCCATTCATGGATACCCATTGGGGGGTTATCACATAAAACATAAAGCTCAACTAACCTTGGAGACCATAGGTGTTTCAAAACACCTTCTCCCAATCAATTATTTTAAGCATGTAATTAAATTCCACAGAATGATTTACCAAGTTATCTAGATGCCAATTAGATACCTAAATCATTCAATGCATGTTCATACCAAAAGAGATATATGAGTGACACTCCTATTCTATATGACATGTTATCAAACAATGACAAACATTGTAATATTTATGAAAAAAATAGCCACAATTTCGGTCAATCCTAAAAAGCAAGTAAATTACATTTGTTTGGAAATACAAAAACCCAAGCGCAGATGCGCGCTTGGTTGCGTGCACACTTGTTGCTATGGTGGGCACGGTGCCAAGCTTGTTCCGGTTGCTTCCAATTTTTCAATTCTTTGAATCTTCGAAACTTGAACATATTACAACAAGTTTTTTTTTTTTTTTTTTTAATTTTTTTATTTTAAATTATATATACTATAGTATTTAATAATATATAGTTCTGTATTTTTAATACAATATTTTTCTCTACAATAATTTTATTACAATAGCAAAAATAAAAAAAAAACTTAGCAACTACCAAGAAGGAATTATGGCGATAATAGATCCTTCTTATTACAATTCCGAAACAAAAATACATTGAAATTCTAGGACCAAAATCGAGCAACAACAAATCATATTATAATAACATATACAAATCCATACATTCCAATGTAAATATATATGAGAATACCTAGAGTGTTATCTCTTTCTAAAACATGTATATTAACAATAAAAAGAAATAGATCCACGTATGTATATACATTAATTAATCAAGGGTACAACCAAGGCTCTAATACCAATTGTAGAGAAAAAATACACGTGGCGGAAGCGAAAAGTTTCATTAGTATATTTCAAAAAATTTCCTTTAAAAGAGATGAACCTTAACCCTTAATTGATTAATATATAATAAAGGGTATCGTACCTTTTTCCACGTGACAATTGATGTTGCGTTGATCATAATTCGTAAGTCCTTCCAATCCAATCACGAACGTGAATCACCTAGGAGTGTGGGCTCCCTTTCTTTGAATTGTGTACCTAAAGATGGATAACAAAAACAAACTTTTTCCTTTTTGTTAGTCACAATAACCTTTCAAGAGAAAACGAAGAACGTTCGGTCACTTTTGAATTCTCAATCTTTTGATCGAAACTCGTGTGAACCTTAATCGAAGTTGTGCACAAAGTCTCTTGATATAAAAGCTAGTAGTGCACTATCGAAACTAAAACGTTTCTTCACCTATTTCCTCTTGGCTGAAAATCACACCTTATGCCTCAGAGTTGGATTTCTATTTTTTAAGCAAAAGAAATAATTCTCTCTATGAAATCTAGGGTGGCCGAATTCTATAAGATAGTATATATATGGTGACCGAAATCCTCACCCCAAGAGGATTAGGGTTTGCCAAAATCCTTACCCTAAGAGGATTAGGGTTGGCCGAAATCCCCACTTAAAGAGGATTTGTGTTTCCACCAATGACTCCTATCATTCTTTAGAATTCTAAACCCTAATCCAACTATTTAGTGTATTTGTGACTATATCAAAGACTTCCTAATTTGACTAGATAAATAAATTCCTTTTTATTTATCTACTTGCCAAATATAGTCTTTAATATTTATTATACTACCAACAATAGTATAATACTAAAAAACATATTTCCTAGTTAGAAAAAGATTTTAACTTTTAATTAAATAATTAAATAAATAAATAATTAATTTTTATTTAATTAAATAATAAAATAAAACAATATAATAGACTAATTTAATTAACCTTGCCACCCATGTATATACATGTGCATTATATTATTTTTCTTATTTTATTAAATCTATTGGACTTTAATAAAAAGCTCACATGTGAACTAGACCCATTCTTACTAAAAAAAAAACAAGTCCACATACCTATCATTAATACATTAATATAATTTTAACAGCCTATTAAATAAATAATGTGCAAATTATATTCCTAATGTATTAATTACAATTCTAGATGGACCTATAAATTAGTCCGGTAGAATATATCAAGTGATCCATGTAAGTCCGTGTGGATTGGGGATCTTGGCGGGCTATCTAAATTTAACCTTCAATAGACATAACTCAATCACAATCAACAAATGATTCACTTAGGTTCGATCTATTAATTTTAGCTCATTCCACTAAAGAACTAAAATTGAACTCTTAAATAAAGATAGAATAAGTAAATGTTTCTCATTCATACCCCATACAATCTTATTGAAGATAGTGTATCCTTGTGAATAATATCAGTAATCGCTAAGAGCTCATAGACCGCCTATAGCTCTCATAGTTACCATATTTACTCATATGACCACATTTTGATTTTGGATATTCTGACTTGTCCAGAAGCCATGTTTCAATAGACGCTATCGAAAACTCAACGTTAAGATTTAATATCTAATACCTCAAAATATTCATATGATAAATTATACTCTCATTTTAATAAATGGAGCCATGATGTCTATATCTATAAATGAAATTCTCAATCGATTAGCAAATGAATACCACCAAACTATCAATGATAAACTATGATATATAATCGTACTCATTGATAGCTCAAATGATAACACTTGTAACCATAAGTCCAACATTTATCTCATGATTAAGATAGACTCTCTGATTGCTCTCATAATGAAAAATTTTATCCATTGACGGTTCTAGATAAAATATTTCATTGTGATCCTATTCAATACACCTAGTGCACTAGATTCTTTTACTCAAAACACTTTGATGATTTTAGCCTTTGATCCCACTCAAATGCTAGCAAAAAAATCTACAACTTTAACAAGGTAAAGGTGCCCAACCTTTATCTTAAGTTATGAACATTTTTTTTTTTGAGGCTATAGTAGAATTTTATAATAATAACCCATAGGATAGATCCGATACAAAGAACATAGGATTCGAAACCATGCACAACTTTGTTTGCGAACATTGCACCATTATTATTTAAAAAAAAAACAAAACAAACAGCCCCTAAGAAAGCTGGAATGTATTTAAAAGCATGACGCTTTATCTTTACGAAAGAAAAGACTAGAAGATTCACCACCATATGGTAACAGTGCCAACTTTATAGGACCTTTAGCTCCTTGAGCAATAGTCAAGGGACCAGCATTGCAATTTATATCAGTTTTGACAAAGCCTGGATAAACACAATTCACCAAGAAAGTTGGGTATTTCTTGGCCAGAATTCTTGTGTAAGCATTTATAGCTGCTTTTGACAGATTGTATGCTGATAAATATGAAGGCCAACCTTCTTTTTCCATAGATCCTTCTTTCACATCTTTCAGAAGCTTGTTCAATATCTCATCAATTTTCTCTTTCGCTAGACTTTCGACATTGCTCAACGCTCCTTTAACCTTTTCATTTGGTATGTGCTGGACCAACATGTTAGGGATAATTCTGAAATCGATGAACGCGAAAACGTTGTGTCTAACACTCGCCCATAACTCATAGCAATTAATAATGTCAATATAGCATAAAAATAGACAAGAGAGAATAAACAATCACAACACAAGATAAACGTGGAAAACCCAAATCGGGTAAAAAACCATGGGCCGTCAGAACTACAGAGAAAGTTCCACTATATGATAAACGGTTACAACCATATGCTCTAGGATTCTCTCTCACACCTAACGCCAAACCACATTCACAAGATCCTCACCAAGAACCCCCCAATATCCCCTAGGTCTCCTCTAAATATTACCCACGGATCTCTATCTTGATACACAAATATTCCCTTGGATCCCTCCTCGGATATTCCCATTGGGTCTCCCCAGATCTCACTCACACTCTCTAATGTTACATGATCTTAAGTTATGAACATTATTCAAGACTAACTAAAGAATTGTGTCTGCCTCATACATATCCAGATGTACGAACAATTCTTTGTTTCTTATGGCCTTTTGACCTTATGATTATTTATTTTCGACAATTATAATAATTAAACTATAAATGCTATTAAATTTGTTAAACCAGAAATCACTTTATTAATATGAAAAGATTGTCAAAAACATTATTATTAATGAAAAATTATCACTGGGGTGAATATCCAAATAACAACTTTAAAGACCAAGATCGAGATAGATCCCGGTCGGAGGGGTATCACGTAGTTCGATACCAACAAGATTCCTGTCAAACCAAACTAAAACTCATACAAGAAAAGAATAACAGGTGCGATTTTATTGATGAAACCATGTATACAATTAATGAAATTAGGGCTATGGCAATATGTGGCAGTATTCAAGGTTTTTGCTAGGTGATGGAGATGGCGTGCTCATGCCTAACGATAAGTAGAACTAAATGCGAGCGTAGGGTTTGAGGAGGCGAATTTTCGATGGTGAATATAGTGTCGTATATATAGGTTTGTTGCTTTCCATGCACTCCTACAATTTCGGTCTAGGGTTTTGGCGATCCTAAGACTTTCTTTCCTTCTAGGAGACAATTTTATAGGAGCTTTAATTATCCAGTGATTCATTTTGGAGAGGATTTTAGTAAAAATGGACTCCTTATTCGAATGAAATTCTTAAATGGCAGGAATGAGTCTACCTTTTTATCAGGACTTAAACGACTGCGTTTCAGCCCCCTTACTTTGGAGCTTCAAGACTTGTCTGTCTGGACATATGGATTTGAAACTCTGTGAGTTTTTCTTATGGTTATTTGGCGAGAGGATCCCAGGAGGTATCTGGGTTCTCGTGTATCCCGTATCTTGCTATTTTTTACGCTTTCCTTGTTAGGTGCTTGGTTGACGGGGTATCTTGATAGTAGCTGTTCTTGCAGCAGGGTACCTGGCTGGATGTAGAATCTAATTGCCTGTCTGATGCTGCAGTGGGGTACCCTGTTGATCTAGGGGCGGAGTATCCGATTGATCTAGTAGTGGGATACCCCGTTGATCTATTAGGGGTACCCGTCGGATGCAGTAGCGGGGTACCTCACTGAGCTCAGTGACAGGATTTTGAGTAGAACTCCGCGTCTGGATACTTAGGGGTTATCGAGATTACTGATCTTGCTAGTTTGATCTGAGGGAGGAGGTAGGTATCCAGATTTTATCCAACGTTCTTCTTTTTAGGAGTAGCTAGATGGTATCTTAGCATGTGTCTGTTCCTTGTATCTGGGTGGAAAATTCTTCTTTGGTCCGTCGCCAATTTTGGCAGTTAACAATTATTACACTCTTGCTATTGAGCATAATCCTAACAAGAACTTGAGCGTACTTTTTATACAACATCTTGTTTTTATTTTTATTTTTATTTTTTATTTTTTTTTATTTTTATTTTTATCAATTACAACTTGTCATATAAAACAACAATTGTAATCAGATTTGGCACCGAAGAACCATCGAGTTGTTCATTATTTTCTTTAGAATAAAAAAGGGAATATATTTCACACTTTGAGTAATATAATCATTACGGTTAATTCCATAGAATAGCAACTTTCGTTTGACACTTTTTATATATAGCCACATCCACATGTTTTTTGTTTTTTTTTTTTTTGATAAAAAAAACCTTTATAACCGATATACTAATTGTGTAGTGGAAGTTCGTAGGTTCAGTGACAAGTATACCCCTGCAACAATCAGAAATTTAATGGAGTTGTCAGTGGTTGATATAAAAGGTCAAAAATGACCCTAAAAGGTGATTAACCAATTCAGGCATTTAAAGACAAATTCAGACATTTAAAGACTTTTAAAAAGTCTATATTAATCCAGTGGTATTCAATTCAGATTTCTATGGACTTTTAAAGAGTCCATCCAAATCCGGGTGTATTGAACTGGGACTTTAAAAATATTTGTAAAAATCAAGGTGTATTCAATTGGAACTAGATTTTAAAGGATTTTCTTAGGTTATGGATTTTGGTGAACTTGATGGTGAGAGATATAAATATTAAATGCCATAACATGTTCGGCCTCCTTTCCAAAGATTTTGATGGACTTTGCTCTCTCTCTCTCAAAGCAGAAACGTGTTGCTTTTTCTCACTTTTTCTCTGCTCAAATCAAAAACAACAAAAAACCCAACAATGCCATTGTCTTCTTCAATCTCCATACTTCAATCTTCAACCCAACACCGAGTAACATGGTGTACTAACCAATTTTAGCAAAGAGTAACACCAACTTAGCAAAATAAGCAATGTTTTTACTCAATACTCATACATTTTTTCACTTCTGGTTTCACCTGCAATACAAAGCTAAAGCATTCTCGATGTAAGTTCCACAAAGATTGTGATATTATATAGAAATTGGGTTATGTTAAGGGTACGAATGAAAAACAAACCAACCAACCTTCATCAATGCTTTCCACACTTCAGGCTTTGCGATCCACAATTTGGAAGTAATCAATGACTCAACCAAAAATCCTTTTTAGAGAGACTATAAGTATTGTGTTTATTTAGGAAATTGATCATACAACAATATTGATGTAAAACTTTGTACTACAAGCAACATGGCTGCATCGAACCGTACATGATTATCGCCACTCAAAAGGAATTCAAAATTAGAACATTATACAAGGATGTATTTGGAGAGAAGGTGCAACGAAAGAGCCATCAACACAAAAGATTGTCAACATGAACTTACCTAAAGTTCAGAGATCGAGTGTAAACCATCATGTGCACTATCTTTGCACCCAAAGAAATACAAACACATATATAAAGAAAATCAGGATCAAATTTGTGAGCTAAATGGCCACAAATTATGGGATGGAGATTTCAATAATAGAAAGATGATGCAACATAAAAATGATATAAAAATGATAAAAATCATCCAAGTCATGCAACATAAGTTCCAGCTGTACAACAAAAAACATATAAATAATCAATCATATACTTCATACAATGAAAAAGAAAAATGATGCTTCTATTGTCTTAAAGAAGTAACTACCATAAGCAGGCAGCATCACTTGCAAAGTAGCAATAAAAATTTAAAATACATACTCAATTACTAGTAAGTTTAATTTCAACACAAATTCTTCTCAAAAAACAAATCCATAAAAATCCGAGATAAATGTTTAAATAAATCCATAATAGTCTGAGATAGATATCTAAACAAATTAATGAAAGTCCATGTTGATTTATAAAAGTCTGTAGAAATCCATGAAAATCCGTCACTTAAAAAATGTCTTTAAATGTCATCAAGAATCCTAATTGAATACACCTTCCTTAGTTTCAGTTTCAGTTTCAAGTTTGAAGACTAAGATGTTGTTCATTTGTGTGCACTGTCCTCTTCAATTTCCGATTACTTTACTGCTACCTTTGCAAACTGAATAACAGCAGAAGAATCTTGTTTGTTAGAACCTTTATGGCTTGACCCATTAGCAGTATTTTTAGCCTTGTTCCTTTTCGCCATGCGAGCCCAGCCGACGAGACCATCTTGTATGTGCTCATCAAATATTGCCTTCTTGAATGAAGTCCCCATCTTCATTTCAACAATTGCAGTTTTAAAAAAAGAAAAGCAAGAAGATGATTTGTGAAGTGATAATGCAGGCATTCATCTCTTACTTGTGTGACAATAGCATAGAGTGGCAGGGTGCTGTAGCTGCAGAGGAACTGAATAAACACCCTGGAAGATGCCAATTCACAATCAAATTCGTGTATTTTCAGTCACATAGGTAAAAATGATGAATAAAGCTATCGATAATTTTACCCGATCAAGAGTCTTGGGATAATGAAACTAACTTGTCCCATTATGCAGGAATCAAAGCCATACTGAACCTGTAAATATGTATTATCATTATTTGTATGACTCTGAGACTGATAGGATATATGTATCAGTATCTCTTTGTGATATATATTCTTACCCATATCCAGAAGAAAAATGCCAGTTCAAACGAATTTTGGAATAGAATGATGTGAATAAGCAAGATAATGATCTTGGGTCTTTGGAACCAGAAATGATCATCTGAAGGTTGAACTACCAAATCTCCTTCAACTGCTACATGTTTCTCGGCGACTTCGTGTGCTAATTGGTTGATTATGTGCTCTAACTTAGTGCCAACAGCAAGTAAAAGCTGTAAAAGAAGATAGAATATATGTAACTTGTTCTCCAAGAAACAACTACAGTATATGTTGTTCAAAACTGGGGAAATATTTGGACACTTACAACGAAGGGAATGAATGCTATCCAGAAATATGTATGCCAACCTACACATGAAAATTGAAAAGTTACATCATTTCTTTAAAAGTAAAAACTTAATTAAACCAAAAAGCTTTTACTAGCTTACCATAGACATTCAGCAACAAGAACAGGCAAACGAACAACCAAAGATACCAGCTGCAGTTAGTGAAATAACAACTCTCAACAACAGATGGAAAACTGCACAAAAGCTCTATTTCAAACTTGATCTTAATATTAAGCAGCACCTTATTCCAACAACTTTTTTGAAATCGGCTTCAAGGGTACGCATCATGTACTTGTGAAAGTTAAACTTTGGATTTCCCCTGCAATGCGTCTAATAAAGAACAAGTTAATTAAAACTTTGTTGGCATAACAGAGGTAGAGAGATTCAAATAACTTAATTACCATAATGAAGCCTAGTCGCAGTGTTGTATAATCTGATTTGGTGACAGAGCCGTAGAATTGCTTGAAAAATGAATGCTGAAATCAGAAGCAAAGCAAATATTGGAGATTGAAGTTTTATAGTAATTTATGTAAGATTAGGCATGACTTACCAACCAACCAAGCAAAGAATAGCTCTTGCCAAGACCCTGAAACCGATGCTTGATGAAATCGTGATCTTGGACATGAGTATATCTGCTACTTTGACCTGTGCACCAATGTAACTTGCATTAAAAGAAATAGACAACAAAACACATTATAAGAGTTCTAAAACATTACCCTCCTGAAGATCATATTCTCCTTTGGAAGCAGAATCCTCCCAACGTTTCCATTTACGTATCTACATGATGTTGACCAAAGTAAATTAGAAAACACCAATGAAGAAAAATAAAGAAAAGGAAAGTTACCTTGGCCCCTCCAAAAAGAATGGTTAGAGCGCAGAAAGTGACATGCACAACAGCTAGCACGAAAATGAATATGTGAAGATGATGCAGGGCTGTTAAAGATAACAATGGCACTTTCCCCTGAAAGTAAATCAAACAGAATTACTATATGAATCAAATTCTTTAATTACAAAAACAAATTGACGAGATAATTTACATTGGCAGTGCAGTAATCCGCAGAGGCTGAGGACTCCGCCAGAAATCGATCAAAGTGTGTTGTTGTAATGGTATTTGGAGACTTGTCTTTCTTGCAAGGCAACCATTTACTGGCCAAATCCTCAGAGATGCAGAATTTGGCAATGCTGTTCTGGAACACTGTAAGTAGCAGTGAAATGAACCCCAACAGCATCAACTCTTCTTTGATCTTTAGTAAGGCTTCAAAAAGAGGTTTTTGGTCGTTTTTCTTCAACACCTGTATGTAACAAGAATAATGAAATCAGGATTTAGGAGGAGTCATTTTTTGATTCAGACGTCTGTTTCTTTTTTTTCAAAGAAAAACATTGCCTTGCCAAAGTAGTGAAGAAGGCGTTCAACAGCAAGAGAAATGATAACAATGACACTGCAAACCAAGGCAACCACCCACGTTGGTGTATACTCCAACGTCGTTCCTTCTCCGGCCATTTTTTTTCTCCAACAGAAGCTTTTGAGTCAAACGGTCACCCCGAAGGTTATTTAGTCAATGAAAACTCTGTTTTCTTCTCTGAATACTTCCCATACTTACAAGAAAACAGTTTTTGGTTTGCAAATAAACAAGAATATAAGCAAAACATGTATTAGTTAAATATTATTACACAACCACGATCACATCAGTTTTGTTAGTCATGCTTCCCACTAAATACATTCTCCATTATTTAATTTGAGTTTTTCTTTCAAGTAAACCATGTACAATTCAACAAACTCATATATCAAAGCTATACTAGTAATAATTGATCCAAAAAATATTATTTTTTTAAAAAGTCAACAATTCCATATAATATGGTGGTAAATCACCGGTGAAGAAAAGTTAAAAGAAAGAAATGTTAATAAAAGGCAAGTACAATAGTTTCTAGTTTTAATAAATATTACTTGCATTTTATTAAAAGAGGTTGACACCCAATAAAATATAATACATATTTTCTACAAGATTAAATGCCTTTTATTAATAAAAGATTACCACTCAATATTTTGTAAATAATTTTGATATATTTATTATTACCTATTTTATTAGTGCTTCTCCTCTAGAAGGCGTTTAGACACTCACATTGCATTCATATATATCCCTGGATCGTTGTGCTCATTTGGTATAGCACATACACACATATTGTTGTATGCACATGCATTATACATGTTTTAGGACTATTTTTAGGAAATGACATACATGTGGGTTATTGTATTTATTTGTTTGTATTTTATTGGTATCAAACTTGAATATGTTCTCATATTGTTTCTTATTGAGTTTCGAACGTTTCGGTTACACATTCATATGTTTTCGAGTTTCGAGTTGGATTTTACAAAACTTTCTGTGTGTTTAACATGTGTTGTTTTCGCCCTTATGTATCGAGTCGAATTCCAAGTTTTTTGTTGAACTTTCATAGATGTCCATGTCCGTGAGATAGTCCCGGTTTGTAATCCAAAAACAGATTCAAAATCGAAGTTCGGAGACCGAAAAATGGTCGACGAACGCGAGAGGTGCGTGAAAGGGAGCCAATGGAGGAGGAAGTGGCAAAATGCCACAGACTCCTTCTCCCGTGGAGGCATGTGGCCACAAACAAATGAAAAGGTTTGTGAGTAAATCAAGATACCAATGGGCTTCATAGTTTGAATTGACGAGGAAGATGGCCACATCTACTCTGCAATCTCAAGATCTCTTTTGCAAAACCTTGATTACCTGTTAATAGAAGCCCATTCAAAACCCAGTTGAAAGTGAATCTCCTAGGCATAAATCCTCTATCAACCATCTCAAATTAACAACTTCCCTGCCACCAACAAATCATCTGATTTCTTCCTCACAAACATTGCACTTATCAAAATATTATATATATCTAAATTTGTCGAATAGGAGGCCGGCCAGTGCAGTTTTGCCTGCGAGGCGGCTTAGGCGGCCGCATTGATCCAAATTTGAAAACAATGAACAAGAGTAATACTAGAACCTTGCTATCTTCCTAGTTACTTCGTCTGTGAGAACCTTGCTATCTTCCTCTAAATTGACAACCCTTTCCTCCATAAGTCGGATTTTCTGGAGAGTTACTCCATTACTATCTTCATTTGGTGAAGATGGAGCAGTTACTTTTGTTTTTTGGGATAGAGATCGTGTTCGTCCATATCTCCAAAAAGTTGTTTACAAGAGAATAGCAAAAAAGTTAGAATGAGAAGTGAGAACAAAATGGTATAGGGCTTTGATTTATAATAATAATTGACCAATTAAGGGTATGCATTAATATGACAATATGACATAGTTAGTCCCCTGTACATTAATACCCTTGTGGATGGTTTTCTGTGGTGGTCCGGTGTTTTATTGTTTCTTTTTTAATAAAAATTTTCTTATAAAAAAAAAAATAAAAAAAAAAAAACCCTTGGAACATGAAAATTAGTTAATTAATGAGTTTGTATCATGAAGCATGTGTACATCATATGATTCGTGGTAAATGATATGGCATATTGATGTAAAAATTTCTTTGGTAATTATGTTAAAACAAAAATAGAAAAAATTAGTGAAAAAATTTATCGTGGGATTCAGTTACTTCTTCCAGGTTGACCTCCAAATGACGCATAACACATTGCAAAGCATCGTAAGATTTCTTCTTAGTAACAATTTTGGTTTGATGATCCATCGATAGCGTTTGTAAGCATAAAGTTGGTCTACGTTTTTAAAGATAAAGCATTACGAGAGCAATGGTCACAAGCTAAAATGACTTGTTTCATTTCATCCATAATAACATAAACATCAACAAATTTCAGATATAGTCAAAATAAAAAGATGGAAATATCCCGTGATAACTATAGGATCCCTAGTTTAATATTATCAAATAAGGTAGGCTTAATTTTAGTAAACCAGTGTCAACTTGTTTAGAAATGTAATGTTATTTTACATAATATTTTCTGATCATCAAAAGAAATTTTGAATGACACTAATAGAAATTGAAAATTTTACAGAAAGGTTTGTGATCATGCTTTTAATTTCATTGTGGCTAAAAATATATTTCCATGGAGCCATGTTTTGTAATGAGGAAAAGCATTAATGTAACCGAACAACAAACGTAATCATAGTATGTAGTTTATACCATTAGCAATGACATCATATAAGGTGTGATCGAGTTCATTAACCTTTGAAGAGTAGTGATATGGTCAAAAATTAATAAGCTAGCCTGTTTTCTTTTATTTATTATCCATAACAGAACAAGACATATATTGCATACTGATCTAAATAATTATGTTTGTTGAGATGGTTATTACTTATTTTTATTGACAGCCATATAATAACTTCCGTGCATACTCTAATTCTCTTTGAATAAAATATCATCTTTGATTATGGTAACCTTATGAGTGATCATCTCGTTTGGGAAATTAGGTATAATTCAGGTAGTTAAAACACAATCAAATGGCAGGAAAAATTTTATGAAAAAGAAGAGGTTTATTTATTATTATATTGAACATAAAGTTATATATGTAAACACACCATGTAATTACAACCTAAAAAATTAAAATAACACCTACAAAGGAAAATTTGCATATAATAAAAATTTATTACTCGTGATATGAGTTTAGTGATTGAAACGCTATAACTTTTTTCTAGAGTCATCCCATTCTCATTAATAAGAAATAACACAGTTTCCCATATTAATAATTATTTGTTATAACTGAACCGGTTGAACTCTAAACAAGTCTAATCAATTGAGAATGATTTTGCTCACCCACACTAACTAAGGTGAACCATTATCCCCCACCTCAGGTGTTGCCACGTGTCCCAAACTCTGAGTTAACTTTGAACTTTGGGTTAAGTTAGGGACATGTGTCAACAATTGGGGTGGGGGTAATGGTTCACCCTAGTTAAAGGAGGTGAGCAAAGTCACACTTTAATCAATTACGTGTATTTACCTGTAAACACATTTTCATTTAAGTAATAAATATTTTGAATTTATTATCTCTACAAAGGAGTGGGATCCAGAACTCTCTTCATCTTTGTCTTTTTAAAAAATAAATAAAATAAATAAAATATCTCAAAGTTTAACTTTTTACCAATCCGAAAATAGTGCAAACCCTAAAAAACAATTAAATATAATTTACCTATTTTTTTAAAATTAAATTTTTTTTTTTTTTTTAAAAAGCGAAAGTAAGAAGAAGAAATCTAGGGTTTATGAATATAAACTTCGTCAATTAATAAAGTTTACCATAAACAATAACAAAAGTGGTTACAAAACATCTGTAGGGAAAAATAATAAATAAAAGTGGTAAACGCAACGGAAGCGATACTAAAAACGATTTAGTGACTTTTAAAATTTTTCCTTTATGAACCTTAAACCCTTTTAATCAATAAACATGCATATATGTTAACAAAAGTAAATTACCTTTTGTCGCGTGATCCGATTGACTTACGTCGATGGTAATCCGCAAGACCTTCAATCCGAGCACGAACGTGGATCACCTAGGAGCGTGGTCTCCCTTTTCTTTGAATTGCAAAACTGTGAATGGACCAAACAAAAAACTTTCTTTTCTTTGTTAGTTACAAAAACAATCAAAAGAATGTCAAAAATTATTCCGGTCACTTTTGAGTTCTCAATCTAATGATCGAAACTCGCGTGAACCTAGATCGATATCGTATACACAAGCTTATTGATGATTAAGCAATAGTATACTATCAAAGAATAATTTCACACTCTCTTTTGTCTTTTTAGAATAAAAACTCTCTCTTGGAATTAAGAAGAAGAAGAAAGAAATAAAAAACTCAAGCACCATAGATTGTGGTGGCCGAACCCTATAAGAACACATATATAGGTTGGCCGAATTTTTTCTTCTTTTTCCTTTAGGGTTGCCGAATTCTATGTAGTCTAAGATTAGGGTTGGCCGAATTCTATAATGTCACTTATATAGGGTGACTTAAATTCAACCCTAATTCTTTTCAACTTAATAGACTTCAAACCCTAATCGAACTCCTTGATTTTTATTCTTTTATTTTGACTAAATAAAAAGACTCCTTATTTGATTAAATAAATAAAACTAATTTATTTATTTCCTTGTCAAACAAGTCTTTTACTTTTAGGAAAGATTTGTTTCTTTAATTAAACAATTAATCAATAAATTAATTAATTCTTATTTAATTAAAACAAATGAAACAAAATAATATTTTAGGTTAAAATTTTAACCTTGCCGCCCCACTTGATTAAGATTGGGCCTAACATTATTTTCTTATTTCATTTAATCCATTGGACTTTAAATAAAAAGCCCACATGTGAACCAGACCCATTCTTACTAAAAGAAACAAGCCCACATGTCTTTCATTAATATATTAATATAATTGAGCAGCCCATTACTTAAATAATGTGCAAATTATATTCTTAATATATTAAATGCAATTCTAGATGGACCCTTAAATTGGTCCGGTAGAATATATCAAGTGATCCATGCAAGTCCGTGTGGATTGGGGATCTTGGCGGGCCATCTAAATTTAAGCTTCAATAGACATAACCTAATCACAATCAACAAATGATTCACTTAGGTCCGATCCATTAATTTTAACTCATTCCACTAAAGAGCTAAAACTGAACTCTTAAATAAAGATAGAAAAGGAAGATGCTCCTCATTCATACCCTAGACAATCATATTGGAGATAGTGTATCCTCGTGATTAATATCAGTAATCGCCAAGAGTTCATAGACCGCCTATAACTCTCCAAGTTACCATATTTACTCATATGACCACGTTTTGAACTTGGATATTTTGACTTGTCCAGAAGCCATGTTTTCAATAGACACTATTGAAAACTCAACGTTGAGATTTAATATCCAATTACCTCAAAACATCCATATGATGATATTATACTCTCATTTAATTAAATGGAGCCACGATGTCCATATCTATAAATGAAGTCCTCTATCGATTAACAAATGAATATCACCAAACTATCGAGGATAGACTATGCGATATAATCGTACTCATTGATAACTCAAATGATATCACTTGCAACCATAAGTCCATCATTTATCTCAGGATTAAGATAGACCCTCCGATTGTCCTGATAATGAAAAGACTATTATCTATTGACGGTTCTAGATAAAGCTTTTCATTGTGATCCAGTTCAATGCACCCAGTGCACTAGATCCTTTTGCTCGAAGACACTCCGATGATTTTAGACTCATCATATCTCATTTGATCCCACTCAAATGCTAGCAAAAGAATTCTACAACTTTAACAAGATAAAGGTGCCCAACCTTTAACTTAAGTTGTGAACATTATTCAAGACTAACTAAAGAATTGTGTCTACCACATACATATCCAGATGTACGAACAATTCTTCTTTTCCCATAGTCTTTAGACCTTATGATTATTTACTTTGACAATTATAATATAAACTATAAATGCTATACGATTTGTTAAACCAGAAATCTCTTTATTAATATGAAAAAGATTGTTAATTACAATATTACACTCTTGCTATTGAGCATAATCCTAACAACATCATTGTTTAACAAGCATAAAAACCCAATATTCTACAAATACAAAAGATTTAAACATCATTTACCATATTCCAGTCACAAAAAAAAAAAAAAAAGTATCATCACAAAAGAGGAGTTTACAAAGGTTCACGCAATAACATCAGCGGCCGAGGGTAGCATGTACAACACTTGGGTTAACCTCATCCCAGTTTTCATCTGGTTGTATTATTTTCATGTAGTCTTTAAATATGTTGAAGCCGATCTGGTGAGCATTTGAATAATTCTGTTGGCAATCATTTATTCTGTATATGGATTCCTTAAATTGCTTCCAATGGGTGTCTTCAGACGCTTGGAATTCGAAGTCAACATTTTCCTCCTCCAAGGCTATGACTCTTTTTTCCAGATGTGTCTAAACGCATTGGAGGACCTTATACCTTTTGTTTTTTTTCACTCGATTTGGATTTTTTTGGATCCATAGACTAGAATAGATGGATATCGAGATGTCAGAAAACTGATGTTATGATAATGACAGACACTTGGAAAGAGAAGAGAAGAAAAAAAAATGTTATTACTTATAATAATGACAGAGACTTGTAACCTTAATTTATACACAATTTAAGTGGTAGTCAAGGATCAAAAAGGAAATTTATTTATTAATTTTTTTTAAAGCAATAAACTCTACTATGGACCAAACTGAAAATTATATACACATTGGGCAATAAAAACATTTTCTTTTTTCCGGAGGTTGAAATCAAAAATATTTAAAAGTGTTTAACAATCACACATAACAGTTAATGAACTAAAGTCTAAAGTAATCTTGCAACTAAGGCCCTGTTTGATTTACGAACAAGTGTTTATTTATATAATTAAAATTATTTTCAAATATTAGAAAAGAAGACTAGTAAAACTTTTAACAATGAAATGTTTTTCACCCCCTAATCATAATCCTGGATCTGTGTAATTGTCATCAAATATATCGGTTGATTCATGACTTGCCTAGACTAACTGTCATCGAATATTGAAATTATAACAGTTTAAAATGATTTGACGACAATCATAATTCACAATAAGGACCTTGATTATAACCAATTCATAGAGACTTGTAAGTCTTGTAACCCTAATTTATACACAATTTAATTGGACATCGAGGATTAAAAATGTTGCTTATTTTTTAAAAGCAATAAACAAGTGTTTATTGTTTTACTGAGTAGGATGACTCAAAAACATCATATATTCTTCAAAATGTTGTAATAAAATAAATATATTGCAACAAAAAACAAATGTTGTTAATACGTAAGATTATAAGAGGAACAATACGAAAACCCAAAGATGCTCCGAAATATTTTGGAAATTATACTCCTACCATTTTTGTAATATATAAAAACTATGTTAATAGTATATTTATAATGAAATATATTCTCTACATGATTAAGATAAATTATTAACAATTTAATTTATAAAAGAAATATAAATTTTAAATATGAAATAAGGGTAGAAGCATATAAATTTGAAAGATTAGGGGAAAATTTATAAAATTGCAAAACTCCAGGGATGATAATTTTTACACTTTTGTGTACTTGTGATATCTAGCCTTATTCTTACTAAAGTTGACATTCACCCATAAAAGGTGCATTGAACCCTAAAAGGTGCCATGTCAACAGGTGTGTAAGAGGTGCAGTGAACCTTAAAAGGTGTCATGTCAACAGGTGTGTATAAATATATAGACAGATATCAAATCACTTGATTTGGTTTAATTACTTCAGGTGGATGAATTTAACAAAAGGTCACCATAAATTAATAAAATTAAATAATTACTGTATACAATACATTGCAATCACAACAATTGAAAAAATGTGGATTCAAATTCAAAATTGTAATATTGAAAGATATTGGTCCATAGTAGAGTTTATTGCTTTTTAAACTATGCTTTTGTGATGACACTTTTTTTTGTGTGACTGTAAGATGGTAAATGATGTTTAAATCTTTTGTATTTATGGTTCTTATGCTTGTTACACAGTGATGTTTTGTAACCTCTTTTGTGATTGTTTATGGTAAACTTTATTTATTGATGAAGTTTATATTCATAAACCCTATATTTCTTCTTCCTACTTGCGCTTTTTTTTTTTTTTTTTCGTTTTTAATTTAACAATAAAGGTAAATTATATTTAATTGTATTTTAGGGTTGGAACTAGTTTTGGATAGTTGTAACTTGTGATAATGGCCAGATGGAAAGATAATGGTGGATTTGAGGTTCTGGGCTTCATAGATATATATAAAAAAAAGGGATAATTTTAATTTCTAAAAAAAATTATTAATGGTTTTGAAAGTTGTGTACAGATGGATGGTAATAATTGTTCACTGGCATTTAGAAGAACTAACCATCTATTGATTACACTAGAAGCAGAAAATCTGGAGAAAAGATACAAAATTTTTGAAAATCGAGTAGGAGTTTTATTTGGTTGAAATATGGGTACATGGATTGTAATAATTGCTCCATAGTTGAACTTATCATCAGTTAACACGTGTTTATATATTAAATTATGAAATTACCTACTATAAATAAGGATCACATATATAATTTTGCGTTCAATAATCAATTGTGAAGTACTTAATGTCACCTCTAGCAACGTGCATTGAACGGCCCAATGACTAGCATCAATATTTGACAGTTGATATTCTCGACGCGATTAGTTATCATTTTTGAACTTCATAATATCGGCTAGGGTAGCTGCGTGCACCTTAATGACGCTCATTTTCTTTAATGACAAAAGTTAACTTGTTTTGTTATATCAATAGTCAACGCGTGATCAGATATTAAATTACGCATTTACCAATTATAAATTATGATCACATATATAACTTTGTAATTACATAGTGCGTTTCTTAAGTCTATTGAAAACATCATATTAATTGAGATATGTACATGCATTGTGTCTACATGTATTTTTCAATGATTACTTGCATAACAAAAGGATAAAGGGATGTAGATAGATGGCAAAATGCATGATCATTATTTAGACTCCATTAAAATATTTAGGTTATGATATCCCTAAACATTTCAATTAGCTTCCTAATACATGATCAGTACTTAATACACCATTAAAAACTTTAGGTTTTTATAACTCTATATGCTTTACTTAATTGCCCAATACATTATCAATATTTAAAATCAATTAACATATATAGGTATTTGATTGGACTATTTTATACCTATTTGAGGTCCCCCAATTCCGATCGTTTGCCTCGTTTTTGAGCGTATTTTTGTATATAATGTTTTTTTTTTGAGCCATGTGTAGATACATATTCATTAAAATAAGGTTTTGAGCAAAAAGATTAGTTTGGGAGGCAAAATGAATCAAAAAGCGTTGAAATTGTACATGTTTGTGCAGAACACTTAACTTTGGAAGGTCATATCTTCCTCCTTAGATCAAACCATGGTGATATCTTTATATATTTGGAAAGCCTCAGAAGTCTAGTTTCCAGAATATTTTACAGATTGCTATTATGAGCTTTCTGTAGGAAGTTATGCCCATTTCCGTAACGGTGCGCGATATTGAAAAGCTGAAATGTTGTCAGGTCAAAACAGCTACTTCAATCAGCGGTCTGGCTGCCGATTGAAACTGCCGATTACCTCCAGAAGGTCATTTTTGGGGCAAATTTCAGGGACAGTTTCGTCCTTTCACCCCCAATTCGTGCCCTAACCCCCAAACACTATAAAAACACCATTTTGCCTTTTCTCTCAACAGACTTCTTCCTCCCCAAATCTCTTCTTCTTCCCCAAATTTCTTCTTCTTCATTTTCTTCCTTTCCAAAGAGAGGGAGAAGCTTTCTTGGGCATCCATAGAGGTTTTTCCTCAATGGATGCCTTCTATTTCATCTTCTACCTATCATCCACCAATTTAGGAGTTGATTGCAAGGAGAAAGGAGGGTTGTTAGACCAATTTCGAGCTAGGGTTTCATGGAGGACTTTGAGGAGATTTTCTTCAAGGGTTGTCTCCTTTAACTCATCCCTTTATATTTCTTGTTTTCTTAAATGTGTAATCCCCACTTGGGAATATTTGTAAACCTATATTTGTGTTCAATATATATGATGGTTGTTTTTATATCTAGTTTGTGTTTTGATTCATTCTTGTTTTTATTGAATATATCTCTAGCTTGAAATGCTTGTGTATGGATGATTGGAAATTAATATGTATTCATGGATGGGATTAGGAGTAGATTAATGTAATTTAGGAGTAGTTGTAATCAAATATCCCATTTCATGTTTATATGTTGATGGAAGGTTGAAATTAACTTGTATGGATGAATTTGAGTGACTTAGAGTTAGGATTGTACCTTTGGAGGGGCTCTCCAGGCATAGTCTTGGCTAATTAGCTAGGAAGAATGAGTGAACCTATAAATTACCATATTAAAAGGGTTTGGTTCATTGTTCTTGTAAATAATTGGACTTTAGCTATTTCTCACTCTAGGGGCTCTAGGTGAGTCATGGTTAGAGTTACAATTATTGGTCTTTGGCTATCTCTCATGCTAGGGGCTCTAGGTGAGTTATGGTTGGAGATACAATCACTCTTTCCATATTCATTGTACCTAACGTTGCCATTTTACATTACTGTGTTAATATTGGGACTCAATTTAGCACTGGTTTGTAGAATGTGTTCACAAATGTTGGTTGCGGTTTCGTGTACGAGAGTCTCTTAGCACACTCTTAAACCGTTAGCTCTATGAATGGGTATAAATCGGATCGAGGCAAAAATGAACCCTTAACTAAAATTGGATGTGCTTAATGTCTAACAACCAACAATTTGTGCACTTATCTCTCCAATCCACCATTTTATTTATCACTTTAAACACCATTCTCACCATTCCATATTCTCTTTGTTTTTATTTATTTTAATTTCCATTCTCTACACACACACACACACACACACACACACACACACACACACACACACACACCATTCTCACACCATTCTCATCATTCCGCATTCTATTTACATGCTTACAATAAACACTAGAACTTGAAATGGTTGATGAATCACACCTCCTTGCAGAATGATACCTTTGCTTGCCGCTTTACTAGTCTTTTGCTAGTTTAGAGCATATTGCATAGGAAAACCCTCTTTTAAATGAAACAATCTTTTGATCCTTGCGATTTCTTAACGACGGAAAAAGCGAGTATCAGTATTGATAACCCTATAGGCTGTAATTAATTGCCCAATGCATGATCAATATTTAAACTCAATTAAAATCTTTATGTTTTGATAACCCAAATTAATTGCCCGTTAATAATAGTATGAAAACCCTAAAAAACGCTCTGCATGGATGGAAGATTAGGTTTTAGGGTTTCGGCGCTGTTTTGTTTTTTCGAGCCTCTTCCTGTTCGATATCGATTTTATGTTCTTCACCAAAGTTGTAGATCATAAAATGTTATGTGATCTGGAATCAAGAATCTCGTGATTTGAAGTTTTTATTACATAGTTACATCTGTTTCAAGATTTTTATTCTGGTCTGTTTTTTAAACTAGGGTTTCAGCACCGTTTTGATTATTTGGTCTTATTCCGGCCCGATTCTGTTATGTTTTACTTCATAAAGTTTGAAGATCGTGATTTTTTATGCAACAAGGAATCAAGAAGTTTGTGATTTGGGGTTTTCAGCACTGAGTTACGTCCGTTTCAAATTTTCTATTCAGGGTTGTTTTTTCTCTTTCGTTTCTCTGGTTCTGTCATGGAAAATCCACCCTTCTCTGTATCTTTATCTGCTGGTTTTCCTTCTCTCTTGGAAGCTAGTAGGGTTTCGAAGATGGCTCGTTCCCATGGAGATGAAGAAAGTACTGAAAATATTTCAGCTGGTAACGATGCTTTTTGCAACGGAGCTGGGTTGCCTCTTGAGATTGAAGGTTTATTAGCTAAGGAGCAGCAACATTCTGACTCCTCCTCTATGGCCCAACTTGAGGAGGTGTCTCATAATAAAGGTATATCCATCACTCCTTATTTTATGAATAAAGATGCTAACACTTATAGTAATGTGCTGAAAGGTGCTCACAATGGTCCAATTATAGATATCCCCACAAGTAAGCCTATGAACCTAAAATTCTACCAGCCCTTACAAAGTGGAAATAGGAAGTGTGTCTCCCCACCCATGGAAGTTGCAAAAGATGGCTCTAAAGCTTGGAAGAACTGCTTGGTGGGTTATTTTATTGAGAAAAAGCTCCCATTTTCTCTAGTTAACAACATTGCCATGGGTATTTGGGGCAATCGTGGTCTGCTGGAAGTTTTGGCTAATGATAAGGGGTTTTACTTCTCCAAGTTCTCGAATGATGAAGCTTGTTCTAATGTGTTAAAGGCCGGCCCTTGGTTATTTGCTGGAAGGATGGTGATCCTCAAAAAATGGTATCCTAAGCTCATTCTTTTTAAAGATTCCTACTCCAAAATTCTGGTTTGGGTCAAGCTCTTTAACATTCCTCATGAATACTGGAATGAAGAGGGATTGAGCCATATTGCTAGTGCGGTTGGGAAGCCACTTTATGCAGATAGCCTAATCGAATCCATGAAGAGAATTTCCTTTGCTAGGGTTTGTATTGAAATTGATGCCTCTTGTGACCTAATGGATTCCTTCGACCTATTTATGGGTGACAATTCGGATCCAAAACCTAGTGAAAATGTGGAAATCTTGGTTGAATACCAATGGAAACCGAAAATCTGTATAGAATGCAAGTCTTTTGGCAACTCTATTGCTACTTGCCCTCAGCTCAAGCCCTTACACCCTCCCTCTGATGTTAATTCTACTCCCAAGCTCAAACAAGAATGGAGGATAGTTACTAGAAGGGATGCGCCCCTGGTTTCCTCACCTCATGCAGATATGGAACCTTCTCCCATTGGTTCACTGAATGTTGATGAAGTTATTTCCACTTGTAATGTGGAAAATGTGCCTTCTTTACGCCCTACCAACTTGCCTATTCATGACTAATGCAATGATCTCTCCAAGGAAAAGGGTGTTGATACCTCTAACAAGTTTGCTGCTCTTGATGCAGATGGTGATTCTTGTACTTTCCAATGCAATAACTAATGTAATGATGTTGATTCTCCTACTACAGCCTCTCCGGACCATTCCCTTTGGCACTCAAAGATCAAAATTATTGATGGGGGCAAAATTATAGGGCTCTCCAGCCCCATGGATTTCTCTAGTAAGAAGAAGAAGAAGAAAAAGGCTGCTAAGATAGGCAAGGATAATAGCTCGCAAGCTAAGGTGATGCCTTCTCAACCTTTCAATGATTAATATCGCTTGTTGGAACATTAGGGGCCTGAATGCTACCCCTAAACAATTAGAAGTAAGGAAAATGTTGCTAGATCAAAAGCTTAGTCTTATTTTTTTAATTGAGACAAGAGTGAAAATTAACAAAAAGCCTCTTGTTGTCAATTCAGTTTTTAAGGATTGGGATATGTTAGACAATTACAATAGTTATGGTCTTGGTAGAATTTGGGTTGGTTAGGATCCGAGAATTCTCACAATCACTAAAATTAGTGAAACAGATCAGATTATTCATTGTAATGCTTGTATCATGGATACTAATGATCAGTTTTGTATCTCCTTTGTTTATGGTTTTAATGAGGATAGATCAAGAAGAGCTCTTTGGCAATGTTTCTGCTCAAACCAGCAAGGTTCCCCTTGGATTGTACTTGGAGATTTTAATGTCTCTGGGAGGATTGATGAGTCAATTGGGGGCTGCTCCAGAATTACCGTTGCTATAGAGGAATTTGTTGATTGTCTTCAAGCTTCGGAGCTTGATGATCTTCGTTTCTCGGGCTTTCTTCACACTTGGTGCAACAAGAGAGATGATGGTTGCATCTCTAAGAAATTGGATAGAGTTCTTGTCAATAATGAATGGCTTGTCAAGTTTGAGCATTCAGAAGCAATGTTCCTTCCTCCTAACATTTTGGACCATTGCCCATCCGTGGTCAAGCTCGGGTTGCCAGGTAATAAGAAAAACTCCCCTTTCAAGTTTTTCAATTTTCTAAATAGAGAGGACTTTCTCCCCTTGGTTAAGACCATTTGGCAGGAGCAAGTTCATGGCACTATGCAATACAAGCTTTGCTCTAAGCTCCGTATTTTGAAGAAGGATTTAAAGACCTTTAACAATGACAAGGTGGGAGATGTGTCAATTAAATTGATTGAAGCTAAGGCTGCCCTAGATGCTTGCCAACTCCTTCTTGATTTGCATCCCTTTGATACTAACCTTAGAATTCGAGAAAAGGAACTTATAAACAGCTACACTTTGACTTTTTAGGCTGAAGAGGACCTCCTCAGACAAAAATCTAGAATCCAATGGCTCAAGGCTGGTGACCGTAACTATTCCTACTTCTTCAAAGCTATCAATGGTAGGCGGAATAGAAGCAAGATCCACTCTATTTCTGGAGATGGTGGCTCCTTGATTGAAGGTGACATTCCAGTTAAGAATGAAGCTATTTGTCATTTTCAGAATATTCTTGGTTGCACTATGCCCACTAGACATGGTATTGGTACTTTGACCAATATTATTGATAATGTCATCTCCAATGATCAAGCTGATTTAATGGATAGAGATGTCACTAATGATGAGATTCGTGAGGTTTGCTTCTCTCTCCACCCTAACAAGGCCCCTGGTCTCGATGGCTTCAACGCTCATTTTTTCAAGAAAACTTGGGACATTGTTGGTGAAGATGTGATTAATGCTATCCAAGAGTTCTTTAGATCTGGTCATCTTCTTAAGGAACTCAATGCTACCATTATTTCTTTGGTCCCTAAAGTCCCTAATCCTTCTATGATGAAAGACTTTAGACCTATCTCTTGTTGCAACACTCTCTATAAGATCATTGCCAAGATCATTGCCAATAGGATTAAACCTTGTCTCCCGGATATTATCAGCCCTTCTCAATTGGCTTTTGTGGCTGGTAGGAGCATTGGGGACAACATCCTTCTTGCACAAGAACTTATGAGGAATTATCATACGGATATTGGCTGCCCTAGGTCAGCTCTCAAAGTGGATTTGATGAAGGCCTTTGACATGGTGGACTGGGGCTTTTTACTTGAAACTCTCGATACTTTTCACTTTCCTCCTAGGGTTATTAAGTGGATCAAAGCTTGCCTTACTACCCCCAAGTTCTCTATCTCCTTAAACGGTGAGCTAGCTAGTTTTTTCTCTAGAAAAAAGGGTCTTCGGCAAGGGGATCCTATGTCTCCCTTCCTCTTTGTTATTACTGTGGAAGTTCTATCTAAAATTCTGGTTAAGCGCATTGTGGACTCTCATAGTTTCAAGTTTCATTGGAAGTGTGATAAGATAAAACTTTCCCACCTTTGTTTTGCTGATGACCTAATTATGCTTTGCCATGGCTCCCCTTCTTTAGCTCATGTCCTTAAGGCTGCCCTTGATGAGTTCTCCTTACTTTCGGGCCTCCTTGCTTATCATGCCAAGAGCAACATCTTCACTTCGGGTTTATCCTCTACTACAAATAAGCAACTTATTAATCTCTTTGGTTATACAGTGGGTTCTCTTTCCATTCGTTATCTTGGTATTGATTATCTCTACTAAGCTTTGTCTTCGTGATTGCTCCTCCCTTGTGGATAAAGTGTAGGGTAGACTTTCTTCTTGGCTGAACCGTGGTCTCTCTTATGCCAGGCGCTTACAGCTAATTGTCTTGGTCTTGTCAAGTTTACAAGTCTTTTGGGCTAGTTATCTTTGTCTCCCTATCAAGATTTTGAAGATGATTGAATGGAAATTCAGAAGTTTCTTGTGGAAAGGGGTTGATGGTGACAGCAAGGGTGCTAAGATTTCTTGGTCTGATATTTGTCTCCCTAAGAAAGAGGGTGGTCTTGGAATCATGGACCTCTCTTCTTGGAACAAGGCCTTAATGATTAGGCATCTTCGGATTCTTATTTATGGAACGAATAATCTCTGGTCTTCTTGGATCAAAGCCTATCACCTAAAAGGTTGTAACATATAGGAGACTAAAGCTCCTAATATCTGCTCTTGGAATTGGAGGAAACTCTTCCATCTTCGGCCTATTGTTCGTCCATTAATTCAGCACTTCATTGGCAATGGTTCTAGTACCTCCTTATGGTTTGACAATTGACATCCTGATGGTCCTCTCCTTTTGAAATGGAGCCCTCGTGTGGTCTATGATTCCGGCCTCCCTATCAACGCAGCAGTTAATACCATTGTTCTTGGTGACTCTTGGTGATCTTATTGAAATTAGAAGTCGAATGCCTACTTACAATCCTAACTCCAATCTAGAGGATAGTATTCGGTGGCTCCCTTCTTCCAATGGTATTTACTCGGCCTCTTATGCTTTGGCTTCTCTTAAAGCCTCTCACCATCTTGTTCCTTGGTTCAAGTTGGTTTGGTTCCCTCAAAACATTTCGAGAATGAGTTTCATCCTTTGGATGGCTGTTAGAGGTAGGCTCTCCACCCGTGACCGCATTCATAAATATGACCCTAGGGCTGTTACTACTTGTGTTCTTTGTAACTCCTATCTTGAATCTCATGATCACCTTTTCTTTGAGTGCTCTTTCGATAGAGCCATTTGGACTCAACTTCTGAATTATTGTGGGTCTCCTTGGAATGGCCTTGGTTGGAATGCTTTTATTGCTTGGGCTTCTGCCCATTGGAGAGGGGACACCCTAATATTGTCACAACGTAGCTTTGTCTTGTTGTGGCTGTTTATCATATTTGGAGAGAGCATAATTGTAGAATTTTTGAAGGCACCAATAAGTCTAGTTCGGTTGTTGTTCGCACAATTATTGACACCATTCGCTGTCGGCTCTCCTCTATCAATCTAAAGGATCGCCCGCTTATTACTTTGAATTTGATTGTTAACTCTAATTAATTTTAGTGCTTTGCTCTTGATTGTTGCTTGCTCTTTTCTTTGAGCTTGTTTTGAGCCCTTTACGAGCTCTTGTTCCTTGTTTGCTCGTGCGTTTGTGCTTGTTTTGAGCCTTTGTTTAGCTATTGCTTTGCTTCCTCGGGTATGCCCCTTGTATTTGTACATTCTTTCTCTCTTTCTATGATACTATTTACTTACCCCAAAAAAAAAAATAGTTATTATTTACTCTACACACTGTTATATTTAAGTGATTGATGTATTTATATTTTATAATCTTACATTTTAATAATTTTATTGTAATAATTACTTTATTAAATTGGTCAACATATCTTAAAGAAAATATTTTGTAATCGTAAACGTCAAATCCATTGGATATAGTGTTGACGATTTGAAAATTTTATTCAATGAATCTATTGAATCAATTGAATTATGATCTAAAAATTTGTTACTTTAAACAACATTACTTTTCAAGTATACTTTATACGATATTATCTTCCTTAAGGTCATCTGTAATTACCTCCAACCCTCATGAAATCTACACAAAATCAGAAATACAAATTAATTTGGTGCGAACGAGGTTGAAATTGATTAAAACGTAAAAGGTTTCTTAAAAAGCGATCAAACATACCATATTACAGTGGTGAAATATATAACAATTAGTCAGCCGAACCAAAACATCTTCAGAGATGTCAACGCAAATTCAACAACACCTTTAAGGTGTGATTACAAACAAAAACCATTAAAAGAAAAATAGATACAAAAACATATAAACTTACCAAAAGCCATCTAGGTTATAAAAGAGTCATCATCACTTGTTCAACATTTCCTTTACATTATTTCCACAAACCTCATCCCAATTACCATCAGGTTAATCTTCTTTAAATAATCATTAAGCAACTTGAAACCGTCCTCTAGACCAAGCTGGTAGGAACCAGCAACATCTGAACCCGAAAAATATTTGGACTTGATTTCACAATAGCTGGATAGCGATAAACGGCGGTGAAAAATTCATCTTGACGGTCCTTAAGATGTTGTATACTTCGTACCAAATGTTCTCTCTCTAAACCCATATTGTTGGAATCACCAACATCTGATATCTGATATTGGTTACTGGCCAATGCTTCTAGACGATCCTCAAGATGTTGGATAGTGTGTCCCAACTCTTCCCCAGTATAGATAATGACCTCTGCCATTTCTCGTTTATTGCGTTCACAGAGAGAGAGAGAGAGAGAGAGAGAGAGAGAGAGAGAGAGGTAGGTTTTGGTTAAAGTAATGAACAACTTTCAAATGGGATTAGGGTTCCATTTTATTTATAAACTGATGGTAAAATTACACAATTAGCCTTAACATTGACAAATCACAACTACGTTTAGGAGATAAAAAGAAGAAATGTTTGAGTTTTTAAATTCAGTATTCATGAGCATCACCAAAATACTCTTCTAATGTCACTCTTCAAATATCTATTTGCTTATCTATGTGGCAATTTGATGACGTGGCTCATTTGACTTTAACAAATATTTTATTTCAAGATTCTTATGGGTAAGGGTGGGAAAAAAGCTATTAAACCGAACCGAACCGAACTGGTCTAATCGGTTTTTTTTTTTTTTTTTTTGGTTTTTCACTGTTAACCGGTTTGGTTCAGATTGTTTTTTAAAAAATTGGCATTTTCGGTTCGGTTTCCGGTTCTAAGGTTCGAACTGAGAATCAATGTATATAATCAAAATTCCCTAAAAATTTTATACTTAGATTAAAACTAATAATGTTAAAAATAAAAAAGAGTAATTCATATTTCATAAATATTGTTGCACAGTAATTTCGTTATCAATATTTTTTAATACACATTTTTTTAATATATGTAGCCTAAGCTATCATCGAATCATTAATTTACCATTTGATTTTGTAAACAAGCCTTCAAATCCGATGGTAGTTTCTAGATCTGATGGTATGATCTACCAATGCTGTAGAACTCTCTATCATGGCAATAACAAATTAGATACAAAACATACCATTTAATTCTTATTAGTTTCAACCCTAAAAACTCATAGTATTGCATATTTAGTCATGTTTACATCAATGGAATTTTAATTCTTATTAGTTTCAACCCTAAAAACTCATAGTATTGCATATTTAGTCATGTTTATTCCAATGGAACGATTGTTCACCATTAAAGTTGTATGCCAAAAACATTACAAACTAACTCAACTCGATAACTCAACCTGCAACCGGTAACCGATAAAACTGAACCGAACCGGTTCAATCGGTTTTTGATCGGTTCATACTTTTTAATTTTATCGGATCGGTTACAAGATCTGATGGTATGATTAGGGATGCGAATCTCCTCCACAGAGCGCCACCACCACGGGGCCCCACCCCCATTTGGGGGCAAATTTTGCACCCAAAACCTAAATGGGGCAGGGGTGGGGGAACCTCTCCCCACCCCCATTTCCCCATTCCCCCATTTCCTAAATTAGGGTAGGGGTGGGGTCTTATTCCTCAATTTCCCCCATATATTTTTGTTTATTTATTTATATATTTTTAATTTTATTTTCTTTTTTAAAAAAAAATCTAACTCTATTAGTCTATTGCTCATATTTTAGATTGATCGAAGGCTTTAAATTTGTTTAGACTTTTATGTGTAATACACTAAAACTATATTATTATAGTTATTTGTATTAATTTTTGATTAAATTAAATCAATTATATATTTTAAATTGTATATTTTGTTAATTATTAGATTGGATATTAAAACAAAAGTTTGGCCCGATCGAATTCTAAATTCTAAATTCTAAATTTCGGATTTCAAATTAAAAAATTGTAGTGTTAAAAATGTGGGAAATGGAGGAAATGGGGGATAGGGTAGGGGCAGGGGAATCTCACCCCAAACACCCCCATCCCCAGTTCCCCCAAATGGGGTTTGGGGGCGGGGGTGGGGGGAGGTTTTAGGAATAGGAATGGGGGTGGGGTAGGGGTGGGGGGACCCTCCCCCGCCCCATTGGGCCCCCATTTCCATCATTAGGTATGATCTACCGTTGCTATAAAACTCTCTATCGTGGCAGCAAATCGAATTGATAGTAGTGTCAATAACAAATTAGTTACTAATGCATGCCATTTAATTCAATTTGGTTTCAACCCTGGAAACTCATTGTTTTGCATATTTAGTCATGTTTTTATCAATGGAATGGTTGTTCACTGTTAAAGTTGCATTATGCACTTGTAACTCAACATCCCCTTTGAGGAAGGTCCAAGCAACGGGGCAATGTGTCAAAGAATGGACGTTTGGGCTCTTTAGGGTTTCGGTGTTGCTCATATTTTACAAGAGATGCTTATTTACATAATTCGATTACATTAGAGCTTGCCAAGAAGTACCTGGTACTAAGATCATTGGAGGAACAGTACCTCAACCCGAAGATGCTCCAAAATCTTTTTGATTGCTCGTTTGAGAACTACAATCTTTGGCTTTAGAACTGATTCATTTCCTTTTATATGAGAAAAACTTCATGTTTATTAACAAGGAAGCTTAATCGGAAGGAATCACAAATTTTCTTGTACTCCTTGGAGCATACAGATTCAGATGCATATGAGTCCAATCCATGAATTACAATTGTCATCAAACCCTTTTAAACTTACAAGTCTAGGCAAACCATGAATCAACCGATATATTTGAACTCAATAACTTAATTTAGTTTGATATTTAGTTGCACAATTACTTTATTTTTTATTTCATTAAATGTAATGTTCGATTGTTAAATATCATTGGTAAAAGTTTTACTAGTCTTTTTTGTTTTTTCCTAATATCCGAAAATAATTTTAACTTGTTCTTAAATAAATAAAAATAAAAAAAGGTAAACAAAACTTAAGAATAATGACGTGTAGATAAATTAAAAATCAAACTGTTCTCAACATAGTATCAAAAACGTTTATTAATTAATAATTATTATTCAAAAGTTTTCAAAAAAACGTTTATTACTCTTAAAAATAAGGAAACTTTTAAATAGTTGACTACCACTAAAATTGTGTATAAATTAGGGTTACAAGTGTCTGTCTTTATCATAATATCATTTTCTTCTCTTCTCTTTCACTGTTTACAAAAATATCAATTTTTAGAAATCACGATATCCATCGGTTCTACACAATGGATGAAAATAAATGTAAATCGGCTGAAAATACTAAAATGAATTAGTTCGTCAATTTCTTTTTTCAAAAATTTGGAAAAACGAGTGAAAGCTTTGGAGGAGTAACACGTTGACCTCGCTTATCAAGCATCTGATGACGGCCGTTTGAAGCGATTCAAGGCATCCAGATACAGTATTCGTGATTTCCAACGGTGTTATTCAAATGGTCACCATACCGACTTCAACCTCTTCAAAGACTACATGAAGAAGATTTAACCGGATGAAAACTAGGATGAGGTTAACCACACTATTGTCAATGCTACCCTAGGTCGCTAATGCTTTTACCTGATTCTTTATAAATAGAGTCTTCTGTGTTTGTTAAATATATTGTTTGATTGTTAACCAGTCATGTTCATCTTTATAAAAAAAAAAAAAAAATTGAAGTTTCTTATTGATTTTGAATGTTAATTTGTGTAACGTTACAAATTGTTTAATTTATTTGCAACAATATTTCGTGCCATCTCCCAAATATATTCAAGATCAAATCTATACAAAATCCAAGCCGCTATGTTTTTCCCTGATGATTTTTACTTTAGTAACAATGTTACTATCGTTTGTAAACTCGTTTTTACGATCACAATTTTATTTGTATGATTGTAGATGGTAAATGATGTTTAATTCTTTTATATTTGTTCAAAAGTTTCAGATCGTTGAAAAGTCAAGTTTTATATCTTTAAGAGAAATTCTAATTGTCACTGATGCCTCATAAACTATTCCAAAATTTGTACAGTGGCCCATGTACCTTTTTTTTTTGGCATTGAACCCTTCAAATTCTCGTTCATTGGTAAACTTTGGGTTTATAACTTTATTGCCCCCCCCCCTTTTTTTTTGTCAATAGTGGACTCAATTAACCTGTACAAAATTTTAAATTACAGGCTTTTGATAATGGCGAAATGGAAAGAAAATGGTTGTAGAAAACAAAAAAAAAATAATTTAGATTTCTGAACAAAACAATTAATGGTGTTGAAAACTGTGTACAGAGGGATGGTAATAATGGTTCGCCGGCATGCAGAAGAAGTAACCATCCCTTGACGTCACTTGATGAAGAATATTAGAGGTTGCATAGAGAAATTACCGTGTTAAAAGCAGAAAAACTGCAAGAAAAGTTAGAAAGTGTTTGAAAAGCGAGTAGAAGTTTGATTTGGTTGAAAGATGTTAATAATTACTTGACTGTTGAACTTTTCATAGTTTTATTTCAAAGTGGTTGTCAGGCAAGGATATTTGTGTAATTTACCTCAATCGTTATGTAGTATATTTATGTGATCTAAGTGACTTATACTATATATTCAGCAACCCTAACTCACTTTTTCTCTCAACAGACGCATTCTTCCAACTAAAGATGAATCACCAACACGCAACAACCCAGATACATCTAGGTTTCTTACTGTAACCCATCTTTCAAAATCCAAAAATCCTTATTTTTTTTTTCAAAATTAAATCCCTAATTCCTCTTTTTATCTTCATCCTCTTTTTAAATCCATAAGTCATCTTTGTTTCTTCGACTTCATCTTACTATTGAACGAGATTCTTCTTCTTTGAATATGATCAATTCAAAAATATTTCATGAACTGTCACATGACATAATTTTTCCATGTTATTCATTTTCGTTTTTCTCTTTACTGAATATCTTGTCTCCATTGATTTATTCGTTTATAAGACGCTTTCAAAATAAAGACAATTTAAGCAAGATCTTTTGGAAGAGGAAAGTGAAAATGAATGATGTGAATTTTTTTTGTAAAGTGACAATTCATGAAATATGTTTGAAGTGATTTTACTATTTACTAGTGTGATATATTTCATTAGGCTAACCCATGATGGCTGATGTTGGTTGTACTGAAGATGGTATATTGTATGTTTTTGAGTTCTTATTAGGTTTTGGGTAACTCTAGCCAGGAAGCTTGTTTTACCATTTGATTCCTTCGAGGTGATATTGTTTCAATCGACTACATTGGTACCTATCTTTCGTAATCTTAATGAGGAGCAGATGTGTTCAATTGAGAAGATTCTTGGCTGTAAAGGAGCACCTCGACTAGCAACTCACCATCCAATTCCTTTGAGGTGATACTGTTTGCATTGATTCCAATGGAGATACTGTTTCAATCGACTACACTGGTACTAATCTCTTGTAATCTTAATGCGGAGCAAATGTGTTCAATTGAGAGATTCTTGGCTGTAAAAGAGCACCTCTCGACGAGCAACTCACCATTTGATTCCTCCGAGGTGATACTGTTTGCATCGACTCTAATGGAACCTATCTTGTAATATTAATGAGGAGCAAATGTGTTATATTGTATGTTTCCGAGTTCTTTTTAGGTTTTGGGTAACTCTAACCAAGAAGCTTGTTTTACCATCTGATTCCTCTAAGGTGATACTATTTCAATCGACTACACTGGTACCTATCTCTTGTAATCTTAATGAGGACCAAGATGTGTTCAATTGAGAAGATCGTTGGCTGTAAAAGAGCATCCCTCGACTAGCAACTCACCATCTGATTCCTTTATGGTGATACTGTTTGCATCGACTCCAATGGAACCTATCTTGTAATATTAATGAGGAGTAGATGTGTTCAATTGATAAGATTCTTGGCTGTAAAAGAGCATCCCTTAACTAGCAACTCACCATCTGATTCCTTTGAGGTGATACTGTTTGCATCGACTACAATGGAACCTATCTTGTAATATTAATGAGGAGCATATGTGTTTAATTGATAAGATTCTTGGCTGTAAAGGAGCACCCCTTCAGTAGCAACTAATTTTATTTTTTATTTTAATGTTTTGTGTAATCATATGTTAGAGTGTTTTTATAAAATTATGAAAATTTTGTAAAGTGATTATACTTTTAACAACTGTTAAATATTTTCATCATAGCTGATGTTGGTTCTAAGTTTGAGGGTTTTCTAGGTTTTGTTTAATCACATGTTCTTTCTGAAGTGATGATAATTTTTACAGCAGTTCATCATGGCTGATGTTGGTTGTAATTGAATCACATGTGTTTTAGGTTTTGTGTAATCACATGTTTGAAACTTGTTACAAGGTAATATTATGTTTGTTGTTCTGTTAACCAGAAAACCTGCTAACTTATTAATTTGTGATCATATCACAACTCTTTGCAAGTTAATGAGTTTTCATTGTTAATGGTATAAACTATATGTTTTGATTATGTTTGTTGTTCTATCACAGTAATTCTTCATTCCACATTACAAAACATGCTTGCTTATTTATTTGTGACCATTTCAATTTGATATTAGCGTTTATGTTTGATGGAAACACAGGCAGTGGCTCCATGCCTCCATGGCAATATATTTAGTCTAATTGAAATTAAAAGCATGACAAACCTTTCTGAAAAGTGTTCAGTTTCTATCCATAATTATATATTTAGTGTTATTACAAATATTTTTAAATGATCACAAAATATTATCTTAAATCGCATTAAATTTCTAGAATAGTTGATAATAGTGGACTGATACTAAGCCTGCCAAATTTTATATCAAAAAATTCACTTATGCTAGACAACCCAAAAATGTAACCTAAATTTCAACCCAAATGATGTGGCAAGTGATTTTTTCATTAACCACATCATCACAGATTGTGTGTGTGTGATGACAACTCACTTGCCACATCATTTGGGTTGAAATTCGGGCTACATTTTTGGGTTGTCTAGCATTACTTAAAAAACTGAGGGATCTTATAGTTATCCCTCGTTATTTCTATCTTTTTATTTTGAGAAAATTTGAAATTTATTTATTTTGAGTAATACTATTCTTTTTTCAACGTCTGATAATATTTTATACAAGGAACAAACAAGTCAATTTAGTTTTTGTAAGTTTTAGTCAGTTTTATCCTAGTCTAATTTAGCTTGGCCTTTTGCTTGTAGTGGATAGAGCTTTTCACATTCTACTTGTGGCTTATAGTGGACTAAGTCAATTTTGCTTGTATCAATATGTTGTAGTGATGTGGTCCGTGTGGCCCAATTCAAACTCCACATGTCAATTGAAATAATATTTTAGACGGTCCAAAAATTCGAAGACGGCCTATTATCAGTACAAAAAACAACACAATAAATATACTCAATTGCATCTACACTAATGAAGTTGGTGGCCCAATTCAAACTGCACCAGTAAATTGAAATAATATTTTTAGGTGGTCCAAAAATTCCAAAAAAGGCCCATTAAAAAACAACACAATGACAAGTGACTACTTGCTAGAGTCCTTTAGTTTACAGTTGCGCGAGTCATGCCTTGTAGTGTGTCAAATACGACACTGATTTGGTCTTCTACGTTTCTAGGGTTTTCCTGCAGGTGTGCTAGGTGCAGTCGGCCTAGTCGACCTCCCTTTGGTTTTGATAACCTTTAGATCTTTTATAATATGGCTCTATGGACCAGAATCGGTCAGATTTTTTTGGCCTTATTTCTAATTTCGTCATTCAACCCTTGCAAAGTATTTTGCAAAACAATGAGTTCCTTTTTCACCAAATTGAATCCTTCTTCAGTTTGGCTCCCGTTGTGACAGATATAGTTGCACTCTACACTCAATGAAGCGAACTAGGAAATATCGATTCCTTTCGAAAACTCATCATCTGGCTGCACCTTGATAAGAACATCACGTGCGGCTGACTTCGTCTACCTCTTAAATATCATGGACTCGGGAATCTTTCTAAGGTGCTCCACTTTCATAACATAAAACATATGACGACAAGGAATTCCTTTACCTTCGAACAAATTGCAGTCATACGAAATTAAAGGTTGATTATGTTTTTCTGAATCCCTAACACCATCTTCATTGACTTTCTGAAGGCCAACCTTGTCCAAATGGTAAACAACTTTCATTTTCTTATTAAGAAATTGATATCTTGACAGATGGTATAAATGACAGTTATCCTCCTCCTCTGGTGCAATGTGCGTATATTTTAATTCATGCATAATCTGTTCAGCAACGTCAAGATAAATTTGATAAGTGTATATGAAAGATGCATGCTCCTCCAATGTCTTCAGGTGGCTTAAAATGACCAGACTCTTACACTTAGATACGTATTCGTCACCAAAGAAATTGTTTCTTAACCGCATAAAGGCCCTGCCAATTTGAGGGATGAATTCAAATAATTTCTCACGGCTGCAAACATAATCCTCTATGTAATTGTTCATACCCTCACATCGTTGCGTTGTGCTCATGCCTGTAAAAAAATAGCCCTTAAAATATGCTTCCGCCCACCTACGCTTATTCTCATACATCCTACTCATCCAATCGTTTTCTTCTAGACCATGCTGCTCCAATATCTCTTTCCAAAGTTTCTCGAATTCGTCCTCTGATATTTGCTTATGCAATAAGTATCGAAATGGTGATTTCTTCTCCTCTTTATGAAGGTGAGTGGATGCATTCTTGGATACGTGCCATCCACATATCATGTGATGTGAGTTGGGAAATATCTCATCGATGGCTTGTCTCATTGCTTCGTCTTTTTCGATCAGTATAGAAATGGGATGTTTGTGGCCCGTGGAATCCATGAGAGTATTAAGGACCCATCTGTATGACTATACAGTCTCATCTGACAACAGTGCAACTCCAAATACACAAGTCGCTCAGTAGTTGTTTACACCGACAAATAGGACCAAAGGCTTGGCATAGGCATTTGTCCTGTAAGTGCTGTCGAAAACAAGAACATCGCCAAAGCACTGGTATTAGAATAGGGAATATGAGTCCCTCCAAAATATATTAGCTAGCCTATCTTTCTCGTATGTGCTGAACCTACAGTAGAAATTGGTTTCAGAATTCATCTTTGACTGCAGGTACATAATTGCAGCATGTGAATCACTTTCAAAAGCTTCATCCCGTCTCTTCGCATCAATCTGATTGTACATGTCCTTCTGTGTGAATCCAATTTTGGAGTAACCGTCTTTCTGGTTAACCATGTATTCATATATCAAACAAGGTCTTATGCAGCAGTTTCCCATGGCATCAATTTGGGATAAGTCTTTAGCGTCAATGTTTTTGTGAGATCGTACCCAAGCAACCTCATGAAACGTTGCTAGTTTATAGCAATGATTTTCCTCGAAAACCCTTACGATGTACTTGTTAGTATCACAGTCTAAGCTAATGGAGAAACGAGATTTGCAGCCCACTCTTGTCTGTAGCTGTGGCCTGCGTTTTGAATTTGTATTGCACATGTACTTCTTATGTCGAAAACCTTCCTTCTCATAGACCCATACTCTGCTGGTTATTCTACCTTCACCGTCATGGTTTTTGTTGGACAATCTTACATCGAACCCAACTGCCCTAGAATAACCATGATAAAATGTACCTGCGTCTACAACCAAATCAAATTTCTTTTCAATGATACCTTTGTAACTCAAACCACAAATTTCTTTTAAAGTTCCAACCAAAGACGAATAAGGCACAGAATCAATAGCAGAAGAGCCCATATCTGGGGTCATTTCAAATTTATTCCATTCGTCATTGGTGTCAACCAAACTTTCACCTCCATGCGTTTCCATTACTATACACAGATATAAAAAAAATGACCAACATATGATTATCACAACATGTAAACCAAATATTAAAATAAGTACATAACTATTATATTATAATTACAATAATCACAGTAAAGTAAGATCGATCATATGATTATATGTCTGATTCGATAGTTTTAATAATTTCGAATGTATTTGTATATAATGATTATGTTTTTTATGTGTTTTCCATAAAATTATAGTAATTGCAACAATAGGTTTTTATTAAGGTAACGTGATGTTATTTTCTATTTACACCTAAAAACTATAGAATGATGAATACAACAGAAATTTGGAAAACACTCGGAGGTACGACTAATCAACAATAGTGAAGCAGAAACACACCTGATGAAGCAGCGAAAAATGGGTCGGGGTTGAAGAGCGACAGCTGATGGAAGAAATATATATGAAGTGTGTTATGTGACTTGTGTGGATTCTGGATGGCTTGCCCACCTACACTTTCTGGGCAAGCAACTACTGGTTCAATTTTCTTATAAGATGAAGCACTGAAGAACAATAAGGCTGTAACAGAAATATAGCGGAAGAAGAGAAGAAAAACGGTAAGAGATTAGATGTTTGATGGCTAGAAGCGAAAAGAAGAACAACTTATACAAAGAGAAGAAGAAAAATGGTAACTATTGAGAGGAGTGAAACTTTAAAGCTGAAAGAAGGAGGAGATGTTTATTACTGGAAGAGAAATGAAGAACAACTTATAACAAGAGAAGAAGAACAAACGGTAACTTTTGAGATTCTTGAAGAACAAACGGTCAGGTAATTTAGTGAGTGGGAAGTGACCTTATTAGTAGGTCATTTTAGGATTCCAATGCATTCATTAAAGAATAAGTCATGACCATTGGATGTTTGTCTAAAAGCAATCAATGGATGAGATTAGAATGACGTGGACTAATTTTTAAAATTGTATGGTGTCATGTTGCACCCAAGAATGAGCCTTTATTATTTTGGTACTTATGTGTTTGCGCTTTATAACTTTTTTAATTGTCTCTCCATTTTTCACCGGCGGCATGGTCCTTATGTTTTCAAAAACCCATCAATTTGGTTTGAAATAGTAACTTGACCATTTTACCCTTAACTTAAAGCAAATGATTTAAAAGCACTGTTTTACCCTCTAAGAAAATGAAAAGAAAAAAAAATCGATTGGATCCAAAGTTGGAAAACAAAAAGAAAACCAAAAAAAATAAATAAAATTGAAGAGATCTAGAAATTTCTAGATTTCAAACAAAATAATTTTTTTAAAAATAAAAAAAAATTGGAAAGCTTTTTCAAGATTTGAAGAGCTTTAATTTTTTTTTTTCCATATTTGAATACATCTGGAATCAAACAAAAAAGATAATAAAAAAAAAACTTTTGAAGAGATCTTGAACTTCAAACAAAAAAAAAAAAACCAAAACAAAAGTTCTTCAAAAATAAAAGCTTAAAGAACAAAATAATTTTTAAAAAATAGGGTGAGATTGAAGAGAAAGATATTGAACAAAATAATTAGAGAGAGCAATGCCTGGTTGTAGTAGGAGACACAGAGAGAGAGAGAGATAAGAGAGAGGCTGGGTTGTAGCAGGAGATTAGTCTAATTTGAATCCTCACTCAAACACACACACACACGACACCATTCTCTATGTATAATCCAATCACCCACTCAAATTCATTTTTACGAGGCAAGAGAGAGAGAGAGAGAGAGAGAGAGAGAGAGAGAGAGAGCAATTCTTTTAATTTGAATCTCATACCTTTTAAAAAATATATATATTTTTCTCTCTGTTTGTCTTAACAGAAAACATGAATTTTTTAGCAAAAATTTCTGTTTCTAGGAAAATTTTCATTTTGTTCTCCGTCCTTTTTGTTTTTTTACACATGGGTCTACAAATCTAATTGAAATCAGACCACACACAACAAACAAACACATACTCGCATGTGTTTGTTTGGTGTTGTTGATGAATGATGAAATAGCAATTTTGAGTTTTGAAGATACATGTTTTGTGAGTTTGAGTGTTTAAAAGAAGTGGGAAATTTTTGTTCTTTGGTCATAACATCGAAGGAATGTCAAGGGAGAGAGATAGTGAACTTAAAAGAAGGAATATCAAGACTTAGTGAGATTGTCTCTTTTCTTCGTTCCTCCTTAGGCTATTGAAGGTCTTTAAACCATTCAGTTTTCTTTAATAGTATTCATGGTGAGAAGAGTGGTCAAGCATGGTTTCGAGGGTGTGTGTTTTATTATTATTTTTTCCATTTTTGGCTTTCCATGTCAAAAAGGGGGAGAAAAATTGTATTGGTCGCTCTAAATATGTATATGTTTTGTGCACATAATCCTTTGTGATCGTTTTTAAGATGTTTTAAGTGTTTAATAGTGTCTTATAGTGTTTCTAGGTATTTTCCTTTTCCAAGGTAACTTTTGGCCTAAGTTGGAAAATTAGAGTGAAAAATGTGTTTTTGGAAGAAAAGAAGAATCTACGAGTACATGCTCGCAGAACCAACTCGCAGATGTCACCCAGAGTACACTACGACTTCAAGGTACTAGAACAACCTCGCAGGACATATTTCCAATGCTGGTTCAAAAGAGACTGCGAGAAGAATCTGCGAGTTCATACTTGCAGACCAAAGTCGCAGATCCAAGTTCAGACTCGACCGAAAGTTCATTCTGCGAGACCAAACCAGTAGATCATAGTTGCGAGTTAAAATCTGTGAGTTCCATCTCACAGATTCTAGATCTAAGATATTTCCAGAACTAGCTGCGAGAAGAATCTGCGACATCGTTCAAGCAAAAGATAAATCTACAAGTACATTCTTGCAGATTTCACCAAAATCTCGCGGATTAAAGATGGCCATATCTGTTTTCAACCTGATCTTTCAACCACTATATATAGATAATATCTAAATTAACCTAAGATATACTTTTAGACTTAAACTTAGAGATATAGATATTTTTACCTTTGTAGAACAAAAATAGTTTCTTAGTTTTAGATTGGATATTGTAACTCTTTTGAAGGAGATTCACTACAAGAAAAATGGCAATAGCAACAAATTCTTTAACAACAATTTAATTTTTGTTCGCTAAAGATCATTTGGTGAGGAAAATCAAATTTCGTTGCTAAAGAATTTCAGAGACAATATCTTTAACAATTATCAAATATTTGTCTCTAGATAGCACTTGTAGTGACAAAACGTAAATTTTGTTACAACATATATAAGTTCTTGTGACATATATACATTTCGTTACTATTTATCGTTTTAGCGACAAAAAATATGGTTTCTATAACATATTTATGGTGACGTTAAATTATTCGTTGCCACAACATGTGTTCTAGCCACGAAAACAAGATTTGTCGTTAAAGATGTATTCTAGAGAGAAATATAATTCGTTACTTAAGGTTTTAATAATAATGTTAAAATTAACACTACAAGAAAATTGAGATACATGGACAAAAAGAATTAGGGGTATTATTATTTCCCCAATAACTTTTGAGGTTATCAGTCATTTTGCTCCTTCTTGTTTTAGTATTGGCTATTTTCCTCTATTTGTTAACATCTGTTAGCATTTTCATTAAAATACTATTTTACCCTTTCTATTTAATAGAAAACAATTAAACAATTTTAAAATTTAATAAATAAATAAATTAATTAAAAACAGTGGAGATCTTGTTCATGGGATACTCTAGTTAATTTGGTGGAGATTTGTTCTGTGCAAGAACAAACACCAAATCTTTAACAACAATTAAATATTTGTCGCTAGAGAGTACTTGCAGTGACAAAACGTAAATTTCGTTACAACAGATATAAGTTCATATGACAATATATAAATTTCGTTACTTTATATCATTTTAGCTACAAAAAATATCATTGCTACAACATATTTATGGTAACATTAAATTATTCTTTGCCACAACAAGTGTTCTAGAAACGAAAACAAGATTTGTCGTTATATATTCTTGAGACAAATATAATTCGTTACCCAGGTTTAAATATTAATTTTAAAATTAATACTACAATAAAATTGAGATACAGGGATAAAAAGAATTAGGGGTATTATTATTTCCTTTATAACTTTTGAGGTTATCGGTCATTTTGCACCCTTTTGTTTCAATATTGGCCATTTTCCACCCTTTGTTAAAATTTGTTAGCATTTTCTTTAAAATACAATTTTACCCTTTCTATTTAATAAAAAATAATTAAACAATTTTTAAATTTAATGAAATAAAAAAAAAACACCGTAGAGATCTTGTTCATGAGATACTCCAGTTAATTTTGTAGAGATTTATTTTGTGTTAGAACAAACACCAGATCTTTAACAACAATCAAATATTTGTCACTAGAGAGCATTTGTAGTAACAAAACATAAATTTTGTTACAACAGATATAAGTTCTTGTGACAATATATACATTTTGTTACTATATATCATTTTAGCGACAAAAAATATCGTTGCTATAACATATTTATGGTGACGTTAAGTTATTCATTGCCACAACATGTTTTCTAGCCACGAAAACAAGATTTGTCGTTAAAAATATATTCTAGAGACAAATATAATTCGTTAGTTAAGGTTTTAATAATAATTTTAAAATTAACACTACATGAAAATTGATTTAGGGGTATTATTATTTCCCCTATAACTTTTGAGGTTATTGGTCATTTTGTACCCTCTTGTTTCAATATTGGCCATTTTCCACCCTTTGTTAACTTTTTTTTTTTAATATTCGAGAATATATATATATATATATGTATGTATATTTGGACTGATTTAAGGGGAAAAAACATCACAAACGATCATATGCTGAAAAACCCTTAGACAATATCCATATATAAAAAAAAAAAAAGATAAAATAAAAGTAAAAAGAGACAAAAAGCAACAAAGCACAAAGAACCAAGGAGAAAACAACCCCAAACAAAAAGAGGCACGCAGGCCACACTAAAAAGAAAAAGAAAACATCAAGAAAAACTAAAAGACTCCCGACTCATGCAGTCGTTGCCAACTAAAGTAGAATAGAACGGCGAGGCAGAGAATCACCAAGAATCACCCTGAAGCTCCAAAGCATGATTAGAAAGTGTATCTACAACCTGATTCCCTTCCAAGAAAATATGAGAAACCTGAAAATCCATTTGCGAGATCTAGAAGATGCAGCACTGTCACGCTTGACGAACCCTCCAAGGAACCATCTTAGAACGAGAAGAAAGAAGTTGAACCACATAAGAAGAATCACTCTTAAGCCAGAGACGATGCCACCCATACTTCCATGCAAAATTAATGGCCAAAGAGACCACTAGAAGCTTAGCCTCAAACGCAAAAACCTGACTAAGAGGAATAGCAAAGCAACCTTTCACAAAGGCTCTGCAGTTCTGAAAGGTACCACCAAACCCCGGAGAGCCCATAGCAGCGCCATCTGTATTCAATTTGATCCAACCAGGAGCTGGAGGCGACCAAATCACACTCTTAATCACCGGGGCTTTAAAAGAGCAACCCTGAAGATCGAAACGACAAAGAATCAAAAGGTTGACCATACAATTACGCATACAACCAATATCCAGGCGATTAGCCTCTGAAACTGCAGGCCAAACCAAAGAAAGGATGGATCTAAAGTCCACCGACTTCCCTTCAAAGATCCATTGATTACGAGCAGTCCACACCACCATATCACTGCATGGATAGCCGTTTTCCATAAAATCCTAACCTACTTACTAAAGGAAACTGACATGGCCTGCAAGAAGAAGGATTGCCAAGTTTTGGTAGAGACACGACGCTGGAAAGCTGAGAAAACTGCCTCCCAAAGAGAAATCGCCAAGGGACAATGAAGAAAAAGGTGATCTGCAGATTCACTACTAACCCCACAAATATTGCAACGTGAAGCCAACTAGAACCTAGACTTGCAAGGACGATCCTCGGTAGGAAGCCTGTTCAACATAAAACGCCAGGTCAAAGCTGAGCGAGAAAGGGGGATAAAACGGGACCAAACATCTCTCCACCAAACAACTTGAGGAATATCATGGAGAAACTGGGAATAAGCAGTCTTGCAAGAAAGACGACTATCCCGAGAATTAGCCTAAATCAAAGAATCCACAACAGGAGAAATGGCAATTCTATCAATCCGAAAACACAGATCTGGGAAGTGCGTTTGGAAAACAATCATCCAGCACCCATCTACCCTTATGAATAAAATATGAGACCCTTGCTCAGAGTGGATTAGCTAAATAATTTGGAATCCCTAAAAGCTCCAAATTGGGGACCCCCTAGCCAATTATCTTGCCAAAAGTCCTGTTGAGAGTTTTCTCCAATCAGCCAGATACCTTCCTTAAGAAAGGAACTATATTTTGTCCGAAGAGAAGACCAAATCGAGGAGGTGACTTACCCTCCATGAGGCTTCTGCAAATGCCTAAGATACCTCTTTCGCAGAAATGAGAAAGCTAAACCATCAAAGGTTATAAACTTCCAAGTGAATTTCTGCAAAATGAGTCATTCAGCAAGCCAAGATCTTTCAGACCAAAACCACCCTAACCAACTTAGTAAGGCTTACAACAACGATCCCAAGCCACCCAAACCAACTTAGTCTCCTCACAGGAACCAGTCCACAAAAAGTTCCTCAACTTGCGGTTAATCAGTGACAGTAAAGAAGAAGGCCACTTGTAAATCATGAAAGAGTGCACAAATGAACTAGTGATGACCGACCTGATCAGAGTGGCACGACTGGCCAGAGAGAGGGACTTGCCTTTCCATTTAGCGAATTTAGACAAGATCTTATCCTCAATAGGTTGTAACACTGCCTTTCGAGGCTTACCCCGAAACAAAGGGACTCCCAAATAAGAAAGCGGGAGTTGCCTAATCTGCATACCAACCAAACACTGCAAACTACCAATCCGAAAGAGGGAGACAAAATATCCGAAATAAATCGAAGATTTACCCCAGTTAACCAACTGGCCTGAAATATCACCATAATCCCTAAAAGCACCCATGATATGCTTCAGATTCTTTTAAGTGCCTCTGCAAAAGATCAGAACATCATCTGCATATAGCAAATGAGTTGGAGCCAAAAAACCCCTTGGGGAAGAAATTGACAGAATCTGAGAAGAACCCACTAATAATCTACTAAGGAAGTCTTCTGTAAAACCATACAAAAGCGGAGAGAGTGGATCTCCCTGACGAACCCCTCTAAAGCAACAGAAATACCCCTCTGGGACCCTATTAAATAAAACTGAAAGCCTAGACGAACGAAGAATACCGTTTATCCAATCCATAAAAATAGAAGAAAACCCAAAAGCCTGAAGCACTCTACAAAGGAAAGACCAATCCAAGATGTCAAAAGCCTTACGGATATCAATCTTCATGGCTAAGTTACCCCCATAGAACTTCTTCTATAACACATTCACACATTCAGAAGCCATAGCAATACAATCCTCAATATGCTGGTCTCGAATGAAGCCGAACTGATAAGGAGAAATAATCCTAGCGGCAACCCGAGTTAAACGATCAGCCAAAATCTTCGAAGAAATTTTAAACAGAAAATTACTAAGAACAATTGGTCGAAACTGATCAACCAAAATCGAGTCTCTCAGTTTCGGAAGAAGAACAATGAAGCTGGAATTAAGACTTGGGAAAATAACTCCAATGATGAAAAAATCTTGAACAGTGAGGATCACGTTGTTAGGATTATGCTCAATAGCAAGAGTGTAATGTTGTAATTGACAATCTTTTTCATATTAATAAAGTGATTTCTGGTTTAACAAATCGTATAGCATTTATAGTTTAATATTATAATTGTCAAAGTAAATAATCATAAGGTCTAAAGACTATGGGAAAAGAAGAATTGTTCGTACATCTGGATATGTATGTGATAGACACAATTCTTTAGTTAGTCTTGAATAATGTTCACAACTTAAGTTAAAGGTTGGGCACCTTTATCTTGTTAAAGTTGTAGAATTCTTTTGCTAGCATTTGAGTGGGATCAAATGAGATATGATGAGTCTAAAATCATCGGAGTGTCTTCGAGCAAAAGGATCTAGTGCACTGGGTGCATTGAACTGGATCACAATGAAAAGCTTTATCTAGAACCGTCAATAGATAATAGTCTTTTCATTATCAGGACAATCGGAGAGTCTATCTTAATCCTGAGATAAATGATGGACTTATGGTTGCAAGTGATATCATTTGAGTTATCAATGAGTACGATTATATCGCATAGTCTATCCTCGATAGTTTGGTGATATTCATTTGTTAATCGATAAAGGACTTCATTTATAGATATGGACATCGTGGCTCCATTTAATTAAATGAGAGTATAATATCATCATATGGATGTTTTGAGGTAATTGGATATTAAATCTCAACGTTGAGTTTTCGATAGTGTCTATTGAAAACATGGCTTCTGGACAAGTCAAAATATCCAAGTTCAAAACGTGGTCATATGAGTAAATATGGTAACTTGGAGAGTTATAGGCGGTCTATGAACTCTTGGCGATTACTGATATTAATCACGAGGATACACTATCTCCAATATGATTGTCTAGGGTATGAATGAGGAGCATCTTCCTTTTCTATCTTTATTTAAGAGTTCAGTTTTAGCTCTTTAGTGGAATGAGTTAAAATTAATGGATCGGACCTAAGTGAATCATTGTTGATTGTGATTAGGTTATGTCTATTGAAGCTTAAATTTAGATGGCCCGCCAAGATCCCCAATCCACACGGACTTGCATGGATCACTTGATATATTCTACCGGACCAATTTAAGGGTCCATCTAGAATTGCATTTAATATATTAAGATTATAATTTGCACATTATTATTTTAGTAATGGGCTACTCAATTATATTAATATATTAATGAAAGACATGTGGGCTTGTTTCTTTTAGTAAGAATGGGTCTGGTTCACATGTGGGCTTTTTATTTAAAGTCCAATGGATTAAATGAAATAAGAAAATAATATTTTGGCCCATTTACTCTAAGTGGGGCGGCAAGAGTTAGTTTAACCTAATATATTATTTTGTTTCATTGTTTTAATTAAATAAGAATTAATTAATTTATTAATTAATTATTTAATTAAAGAAACAAATCTTTTCTAATCAGGAAATATATTTCCTAAAAGTAAAATTAAAAGACTTGTTTGATAAGGAAATAAATAATTAGTTTTATTTATTTAATCAAATAAGAAGTCTTTTTTATTTAGTCAAAATAAAAGAATAAAAGATCTATGAGTTGGATTAGGGTTTGATGTCTTAAAAACTAGATGGAAATTAGGGTGCAACATAAGCCTATGGTGGGCATGTGATTTCGGCAACCCTAGTTATTTCTAGGTTAGGATTTCGGCAACCCTAAGAATAATAGAAAAGAAGAAGCAAACTTAGGCGACCTATATATTGACAAGTATAGAATTCGGCCACAAAAAAAAATAAGATATGGTTTCATGATACAAATTTCTTCTTCTTCTCAATTCAAAAAAAAAGCTTTTTATTCTACTAAAACAAAAAGGAGTGTTAGATTATTCTTTGATAGCAACTATTTGCTTATTCATCAATAAACTTGTGTATACGATATCGATCTAGGTTCACGCGAGTTTCTATCATTAGATTGAGAACTCAAAAGTGACTGGAATAATCTTAGTCATTCTTTTGATTGTTTTTGTGACTAACAAAGAAAAGAAAAGTTTGTTTTGTCCATTCACAGGTTTGCAATTCAAAGAAAAGGGAGACCACGCTCCTAGGTGATCCATGTTCGTGCTAGGATTGAAGATCTTGCGGATTACCATCGACGTAAGTCAATCGGATCATGCGACAAAAGGTATTCTACTTTTTGTTATTGTATATGTATGTTTAATTAATTAAAGGGTTTAAGGTTCATAAAGGAAAATTTTTAAAAGTCTCTAAATCTAATTTTTAGTATCGCTTCCGCTGCGTGTACTTCTTTGGTATTTTTCCCTACACACGTCACTACTTACAACATCCCAAAATCTTTGATAAAAACTACCAGAAAACCCATCTGGCCCAGGGGCAGAAGCAGCATCCACAGCAAAGACTGCATCGTGAATATCATCTGCAGATGAAACGCTAGTCAAGAAAGCGTTCACTACGTTCTCCACGGCAGTTACCAAGGAACGAATCACATCATCTACAATAGATAAATCTCTCCCAACTCAAGAAACATCCGAGGAAAAGAGGCCAGAATAATAACTAATGATATGATATTTGATGGTAGGCCGATCCTCTAAGAGAACCCCATTAATTGAAAGAGCTGATATAGTGTTACGATACTGCCTACGTTTGATAGAGGCATGAAAGAAAGATGTGTTCCGATCCCCATCACGAAGCCATCTAACTCTAGATCGGTCACGATAAAAACACCCCGATTAGACAAATCCAGCTAAATAGAATGAAGCTCCGTAGACTTCCCAGCAATGGCAGAGTTAAAATCCCTAAAAACCTCCCAATTCTAAGACTTGAAAGCGTTTTTCAAGTTTATCAGCTTATAGATAACAACCTGAAGAGGGCTACCACAACAGAAGAGCTTCAAATCCTACGAACAATAGCTATAAAATCAGGATGCTCTAACCACATGCTCTGAAACCGAAACGGTCGATGACTAGAAACCTCAAAATCTGATAACCGAACCAATAATGGACAGTGATTAGAACAAATACGGGGAAGAGCCACACACGAAATTTCACGCCAACAGGAAATGTAGCCATCTGAAACCAAAACTCTATCTAATCGTCTCTCAACTCTAGTACGGTTACTGCGACCTCTAACCCAAGTGAATTGGGCGCTTTCAGAATGAATGCCAACCAAATCACAATCATCAATCATCAATCATCAACTTGAAATCCTCACAAGAACTACGAGTAGGAGAACGAGAACCCAAATCCTCATGAGCACCCAGAACCACATTAAAATCCCCAACAACCAACCAAGAAGAAGAAACCAAAATAACCATATCTCGAAGAGACTACCAAAGAGACCTACGAACCACTGTAGAATTGCTCGCATAAACAAAAGTGTAACAGTGCACCTGAGAACCGATCGAGAGCGAAACAGTAAGATTTTGATCATGACAGTGAACTATCTAAGTCTCATGAAATGAAGCACAAGTGAAAACCGAAATATTCAGAATCAACCCACCCCTATCGTTCATACCTACCAGGTGAAGACTGAGCAAAGACCAGAAACCTGAAGAGATAGTGGAAAAATCAACCATAAGCTCTACAATACAAACCAAAGCATGTCTATGTAAATGACACAACTCTCTAAGTACCCACCTCGTAAGCTCACCCCAGATCCCACTACAGTTCCAAAAGAGAACATTAATCATCGAAAACCGTTGAAGGAGCCCGTCATTCGGACTTTAAAGAAGCCAGTCTACGCTCAACCCTCAAAGCTCTATGAGCAATCTCAGCATCAACTAACTCACCCTCCTCCACCTGGGAAGCCCATGAAGAATCCGTAATAAGGCGAAGCTCAGCCTGAGAAACTGACCACGGACCCGTGCTCTGAATCTGTGACCTAGGATCCACAACTGAAGAACAAGAAAAACCAGATTCATCTCGTAAACTATTCTGATCCACATTGACATTCGAAGCTGAAGACACAATTGTCTCCTCAAATGATTGATTGCCCGAAACCTCATGAACCTTAACTTGCCGACGAGCCGTATGACCCGGATGAGAAGATGACCTAGATAAAATGGTAGAGACCATAGGGCGAACCTGATTGACCACCAAAGAACCTTAAACAACAGTCCTAGAATAATGCACCACCCCTATAGCCAAATTGACAGAACTAATAGAAGGATTAACAACCGAGGAACTAAAAACCATAACTGAATCAGTGACCCCGTCATCAAATCCTGAATCCTTGCTAATCTGTAATGCCTAGGAAATCAATGGAGGAACCGAACTTGAAGCCACTTCAAAAATAGCTGAGACAGTAGATGAAGACGAATTTGAAGAAAGAACCAAACCAGCAAACGAAGTGGAACCCGAGATCAAATTAGACCCTACTGAAGTGTGGACAACCATTGAATCATGACCACTTACATCCTGGTGAATAACTGAAAAAACATTGAATAACGGAACCTCCTCCTAAGGAGCAATAACAGGGGGATAAACTGATTTAGAGGAACGGGTCAGAACAGGCTGAAAACCATCATCCCCAAAAACTCTAGAATCCTCTGCTATATCTTGGGTCGATTTTGTAGAACTACTCAGAGGAACCTTTGAAGACTTATTCCAACGACAAGAACTAGGCAAATGACCTATAGAAGAGCAAGTGGAGCAAAAAGCTGGGAGATTCTCATACTTAACAACTGTAAAAGAACTATGAAATTCATCCATCTCTAGCAATATTGAAGTAGGCAGCACTGATGACACATCCATATTAACTAGAACTCTAGCATAATGACCAAAATCCCCATCACTAGTAGCCATGTCCAACCGCAATGGCACCCCAATCCCTCTAGCCAAGTCAGAAATAATTTTCGGATGCCAGTATTCCCATGATAGATCAAAGAACCTAACCCAAACCTGAGCATTTGTGGACTTCTATAGCGATGCGTTAAAATTCGGGACCCAAGGCTGTTGGCGCAGAATACCTGGCTTTAGATGAACCGAACCGAACCCCCAAACATGATTCATCTCAGTAGGAGATATCAAAAGAATCTGATAATAACCTCTCCCTAGAGATATAAGACGCCAATCAAAATTTAGCATCCAATGCTTGCTAAGTCTTGCCTTAAGATCCACAAGCTTCCAAGGCCGATCACCATTGGAAAACACCACATGACCAATAAGAGCATTCCTACACAACTCAAAATGAGCTGATAAGCAATCAAATCCACCCGAATAGAAACATAACCCCCCTTCTCAGAGGAAACTGATGGCACCGGTAAAGTCTCAATAATAGGAGATTTCAAGAGACCCACAAAAGACTTACCACCCTGGACTATAGACACTAAACTTTGAATGATACCTGTAACTGAATTCGGAACAATCACTGAAACATCCCTCTTAGGCTGAGGAGGAATCGGCTCACCAACTAATGAACACACCCTACTAGATGCGAGAGGAACAACCCGAGAAGAGGAATTCACTCCACTCACCGTACTTATACCAACCTAATGAAAAAAAAAAAAATTGTTGCCTAAGATCTTTTGTGACAAATTTAATGCTTTTGTGACAATTTTGATTTGTTGCTATTGCCCTTTTTTCTTGTAGTGATTGAAGAAGAAGTTTTGTAATCAAAGTCAAAGATTTACATCCGAGCTTATAGGTTGTATCACTTTCTCTTTTTATTTATCTTTCGTTGTAGATAAAATGATGTGTAGCTAAATTCCTTGAGATGTGAGGGATTGATGATCATGAGTTGTTAACTTTGATCTAAATCAATTTGTTATTTATATTCATCATATCTTGTTTATGTATGTGCAATCAATGTGTGATCAACGCATTCAATGCAAGTTTTCCTTGCAAGTTAGCATTTAAATATGTTATTAAGTGGTTGGATAGAAATAAATGTATTTGACCAAACATATTTATACTCCTTCACCTTTCCTTATGGTGTTTATTAATTATTCATGCCCATGCTCATTAATTTCACTAGCCCTCATTGAATTAAGTAATCTATTCTAACCATCCTTTCACATCTTAGGATGAGTAGATGTTGATTATCTTCTCAAGAACTAATTTAATTAGGATCACATACTAGATTGATGAATATTGCTCAGAGTTATATTGAATGATGATTTTGGTTAACACTCATGTTCTATCGTTTTCCCTTGAATTTCATTTGTCTCAAATATCTTTCTCGTTACCTTAATCTAAGAAATTATTATTCTATAGATTAACGTTAAAAGCAACTTTTACAATATATTAGTTCCACTATTGATTCATTCCTCGTGGGAACGATAACCCTTACTTGTGTCCACTTTACTGCATAATGATTCGTACACTTGCGGAGGGTTGTAGACTCACGCACTCGTCTCATTTATATTAGTGTGTACCATTAGCTCTTTTTAGTTTTCTTAGAGGTACGCTCGGAGTGTGTCATGTATCATTTTTTATGTTTTTCTTATTGTTTCTTGTATTTGGTACCAAAGAACTTTGTATTTATTGGTATAATATTTTTCTATGTTGTTTTTGTGAACTCTCTTTGGCATGTAATAACTCCTTTAAGACTTGTGTTAACGGAAAATTGCCAGAGGGATGGAATTCGAATTAACAACTTTTAAGACCGGGTCGAGGTAGACCAAGCCGGAGGGGTACCACGTAGTTCAATAGCTGTGTGTTCTCAGTAAAAATAAGCTAGGTACAATGATGGATAAATGCGAAAGAAAATCACTATGTCATATCATAATATGGAGAAGTACAATTCATTAATTAGTCAAAGTATAATATGAATGCAATGGAGGACTCGGTCGATTATGGCAGAAGCTTTTGACATAGTTTGTGATGGCGATCTCGTATGAGTAGATAAGTGGAAAACTATAAGGTTTTTTGGATTCAAGTCGAAAAGTCCAAGCCCCCCCTTTTCTGTTGAGAATCATGTTCTTTATATAGGTCATGTTTCTTGCTGCGTACTCTCCTAAATTCGGTCTAGTGGTTTAGTAATTTAAGAGACGTTCCCTGGTGATAGGTGAGAGGATCTTGGGATTTATCCCTAGAATCAAGTGATCCCTTTTTTAACGGAACTGAAAGATTTGACTCCATTTTTGAATGGAACTCTTGAGTGGCGGGAAAGAGGCATTATCTATGTTAATTAAAAGTCAACGTATACTGTCTTCCTATGTAGTTTGATCTTGGTGTACTTGGCTTTACCTTAATAGCCTATTACTTTGATGCTCTTACTGTTTGGTAGGCTAGTTCTAAGAGGGGTCGAGGTATCTAAGTATCTCGCATCCTACTAGACCACAGTATCAATACGTCGGGTATCGGGATACCAGTTTTAGCGTAGTAGTGGGGTACCTAGACGTTGTAGTATCGAGGTCTTTAGGTCCTTGATTTTTGTGCCTCTTGGTATTTTGGGGTCCATACGTCCCTGATCTTGATCTGGATTGGCAGAAAGTGTATCAGGTCAACTTAGTGGAGGGGTACCGATCGATTTATTAGCGAGGTACCGAGATGCTTTTCTGTGATGTCTTCCTTCTTCAAATATGGATGGAAAATCCTCCTTTGGACCTCTGCCATTTTTGGCTGTTAACAGAAATCCCCCGTGACTTGAACACCGGTACTTGGTTGGGGTTGGGGTTGGAGTCAGGATACTTGGAATACTTGAAGGATTTTTTATCCTGTCTAGCTGGTTTCCACCATCTAGGAGGAAATCTTCCTCGAGCACGTTCTAATTAAATGAGCTTGACACGTGTAAGACTCGGAATGGTGCATTTGTTTAAATGGGCCATTTTAGGCACGAATACCTTGAAACTACCATACCCACGTTCCCGACCATTAAGTTCTGTTCCCTTTTGGTAGCCGCCCACTACTTTCTATAAATATCCCACCCTCTTTCCTTCTTCTCACATCGATTTAAAATTTCAAACTTACTCTGAGATTTTCTTCTGCTTCTTCTACTTTCTACCATGGCGACTACACTAAAACCTTCTGATAGCATAGACGACCTCTTTGATATGGATAGGGATGTTTCGGTCGAGAGTAACCCACTCAATCCGAGGAAAAGGGCCCATGAAGAAAGTGACACCGCTGAGAGCAACATTCCGATTCAGCGCCACCAGTTTACTAGGAACCCTAGAATCTGGTCGGGCTTCAATAACAAACCCGACAACCCAGTCGAGCTCGTTGATGAGGATGCAAATGAAGATGATGATGGAGATGAACATGAGGATTCCCTGATTAGGGTGGCCAGAATAGGGTTTTTACTTCTCTGCTTGAATATCGGGTTGTCCTCGATTCCATCTGCACCATGGACACCTTAGCCCGCTTGAGGAGAGAGTGCCAGATTCCAATTGACATCACTCTCACTCTTCCACATCGGGGTTATGATGTGCATACCCCGGCCAAGGGTCAAGTCCCCATCCACGTGGCCGCCTTTGAATGCTGGGTCTGGTTACCCCTCTAGCCCACTCTTTGTAGGGCGCTACTCGCTCTTGGTCTTGCACCGTTATAGATTTCACCCAGGTTTTGGAAGCATCTGGCTGGGCTCTTAGTGCCTTGGAGAGAATAATGCGAAATAAATGGCATAGTGAGTGAGTCAGGGAACGATGAGATTCGATTTATCTTTCAAGTGGCTGCTATAAAATCTAGCCCCAAAAGCCAATTTTATTTGAGGGCGAAGAACCCCTTGAAGTTCATTATCCTTGGAGCCACCGTGAAATATCCTTGTCCTTGGCATGAAGAGTGGGTCTTGGTAGAAGGAGATTGGGGTGATTAGGTTTTCATTGGCGGGATTGAGCATCTAGTTCCCACCAAGTTCAGTGATAAGTGGGGTAAAAGGAAAATCTCTACTGAGTCGCTGAGTATCTTGAAGAAAATTCTATACTTCTAATCCTTTTGATGGTGCCAGGGTTGATCGGTACCTCAAAATCTCTCTAGCCTATCCGCATATGTAGCTTCCTACTTCTTGCTTCTTTTTACTTTGATTAGTCTATCTACTTGGTATACTAATTAAACTGATAGTTATTGCAGCTACCCTTTCCACAACACTTCTAGCTGCACTTCCTGTTTCTTCTCCTCCTCCTCCTGCTACTAGTCCTTGTTGTAGGGAAAAATACACGCGGTGTAAGCGAAAAATAGATTTGTATATTTTAAAAATTTTCCTTTAAAAGAGAAAATTAACCCTTGATTAATTAACATATAATAAAAGGATATTGTACCTTTTTCAACGTGACGATTGACGATTGACATTAATTAACATATAATCACAAACGTGAATCACCTAGGAGTGTGGGCTCGCTTTCTTTGAATTGTGTACCTAAGGATGGAAAACAAAAACTTTTTCCTTTTGTTAGTCATAATAATATTTCTAGAGAAAAACAAAGAACGTTCTGTCACTTTTGAATTCTCAATCTTTTGATCGAAACTTGCATGAACCTTACTCGAAGTTGTGCACAAAGCCTTTTGATATAAAAACTAGTAGTAAACTATCGAAAATAAAACGTTTTTTCTCTCTTTTTCCTCTTATCTGAAAAGAACACACTATGTCTTAGAGTTGGATTTTATTTTTTAACCAAAAGAAATAACTCTCATTATGAAGACTAGGGTTGGTCGATTTCTATATGATAGTATTTATAGGTGGCCGAAATCCTCACCCCAAAAGAATTAGGCTTGGCCGAAATCCTTACCCCAAACATATTAGGGTTGGCTGAAATCCTCTCCTAAGGTGGATTTGTGCCTTGTGGCCTAAATCCTAGCCCTATGTAGATTTATTGTCTTTAGCTGAAATCCTCTCCCAAGTAGGGTTTGTGTTTTCACCAAAGACTCCTGTCTATCTTTAGAATTCAACCCTAATCCAACTCTTTAGTGTATTATTAAATTGTGACTATATCAAAGACTTCCTAATTTGACTAGATAAATAAATTCATTTTATATATCTACTTACCAAATAAAGTCTTTAATACTTATTATTCTACCATCACTAGTATAATACTAAGAAACATATTTCCTAGTTAGAATTTTTTTTTTAAATTAAATAATTAATTAATAAATCAGTTAACTTCAATTTAATTACATAATAAAATAAAACAATATTTTTAGGCCAATATTATTAGCCTTGCCGTCCATGTCCAAAACATGAGCTATATATTGTTTTTCCTATTTTATTAAATCCATTAGATTTTAATAAAAAGTTCACATGTGAACTAGACCCATTTTTACTAAAAGAAACAAGTCCACATGCCTTAAATTAATTCATTAATATAAGTTAATAGCCCATTAAATAAATAATGTGCAAATTATATTCTTAAAGTATTAATTACAATTCTAGATGGACCCATGATCACGCCAAATATGTTGTACATTTTGGCCCTCAAATCCATATCCTTTGTGTCTTTTTCTTGCGTTTTAGTGTCACTTATGGGCTCTATGTTCGTTATTGCAGGTGTTTATCCATTTCCAGTGCTTAGGGCGTGTCGCGGGTCTTTTGGACAAAATGGGGACCAAAAGGGGTAAAAAGTTGGACAAATGGCAACAAAGGCATCACTAGTGCGGGTCAGTGCGGGTCCCAACCGTACTATCTCCAAAAACCCGGGACCTGACAACTTGAAGGAAGGATAAAGTGTGGGTGAGTGTGGGTCCCTAACTCGCACTCTCACCCGTACTCCGACGTGATCACCTGCACTTTTACCTAGATCCGAGACCTGACAGCTGAAGACTTGATAGAGTGTGGGTGAATGCGGGTCATCCAACCGCACTCTCACCCGCACTCTATCCCTTTCCAGAGAGCTGGAAATCGAAGAACTCACTAAAGTGTGGGTGAGTGCGGGTCCCTGAGCCGCACTCTCACCCATACTCTGACTCAATCCAATGTCGTTTTACAGTAGTTTTGTACCATATTTCATAGGAAGTATAAATAGAAAGTGTTGTTTTCGCTTTTAAGGAGCTTTGACACTTACAAAAACTCTAAAATTGTAATCTAAATCTAAGAATACATTTATTGTCATTTCATTCACAATCTACTCATTTTAAAGGTAACTTGAAGGGATGTGATAATCTTCATGGGTTATTTCTCCATCATTTCTCTTATTTTCATTATTGTAATGAGTACCTATTGTTAGGATTATGCTCAATAGCAAGAGTGTAATGTTGTAATTAACAATCTTTTTCATATTAATAAAGTGATTTCTGGTTTAACAAATCGTATAGCATTTATAGTTTGTATTATAATTGTCAAGGAAAATAATCATAAGGTCTAAAGACTATGGGAAAAGAAGAATTGTTCGTACATTTGGATATGTATGTGGTAGACACAATTCTTTAGTTAGTCTTGAATATTGTTCACAACTTAAGTTAAAGGTTGGGCACCTTTATCTTGTTAAAGTTGTAGAATTCTTTTGCTAGCATTTGAGTGGGATCAAATGAGATATGATGAGTCTAAAATCATCGGAGTGTCTTCGAGCAAAAGGATCTAGTGCACTGGGTGCATTGAACTGGATCACAATGAAAAGCTTTATCTAGAACCGTCAATAGATAATAGTCTTTTCATTATCAGGACAATCGGAGAGTCTATCTTAATCCTGAGATAAATGATGGACTTATGGTTGCAAGTGATATCATTTGAGTTATCAATGAGTACGATTATATCGCATAGTCTATCCTCGATAGTTTGGTGATATTCATTTGTTAATCGATAGAGGACTTCATTTATAGATATGGACATCGTGGCTCCATTTAATTAAATGAGAGTATAATATCATCATATGGATGTTTTGAGGTAATTGGATATTAAATCTCAACGTTGAGTTTTCAATAGTGTCTATTGAAAACATGGCTTCTGGACAAGTCAAAATATCCAAGTTCAAAACGTGGTCATATGAGTAAATATGGTAACTTGGAGAGTTATAGGCGGTCTATGAACTCTTGGCGATTACTGATATTAATCACGAGGATACACTATCTCCAATATGATTGTCTAGGGTATGAATGAGGAGCATCTTCCTTTTCTATCTTTATTTAAGAGTTCAGTTTTAGCTCTTTAGTGGAATGAGTTAAAATTAATGGATCGGACCTAAGTGAATCATTTGTTGATTGTGATTAGGTTATGTCTATTGAAGCTTAAATTTAGATGGCCCGCCAAGATCCCCAATCCACACGGACTTGCATGGATCACTTGATATATTCTACCGGACCAATTTAAGGGTCCATCTAGAATTGCATTTAATATATTAAGAATATAATTTGCACATTATTTAAGTAATGGGCTGCTCAATTATATTAATATATTAATGAAAGACATGTGGGCTTGTTTCTTTTAGTAAGAATGGGTCTGGTTCACATGTGGGTTTTTTATTTAAAGTCCAATGGATTAAATGAAATAGGAAAATAATATTAGGCCCATCTTATATATAAGTGGGGCGGCTAGGTTAAAATTTTAACCTAAAAATATTATTTTGTTTCATTTGTTTTAATTAAATAAGAATTAATTGATTTATTGATTAATTGTTTAATTAAAGAAACAAATCTTTCCTAAAAGTAAAAGACTTGTTTGATAAGTAAATAAATAAATTAGTATTATTTATTTAATCAAATAAGGAGTCTTTTTTTATTTAGTCAAATAAAAGAATAAAAATAAAAGAGTTGGATTAGGGTTTGAAGTCTATAAAGTTAAAAAGAATTAGGGTTGAATTTCAGTCACCCTATATAAGTGACATGATGAAATTCGGCCAACCCTAATTAGATACTACATAGAATTCGGCAACCCTAAAGGAAAAAGAAGAAAAATTCGGCCAACCTATATATATGTTCTTATAGGGTTCGGCCACATCAATTAATTGGTGCTTGAGTTTTTATTTTCTTTCTTCTTCTTCTTAATTCTAAGAGAGTTTTTATTCTAGAGAGACAAAAAGGAGTGAAAAATTATTCTTTGATAGTATACAATTGCTTAAACATCAATAAGCTTGTGTATACGATATCGATCTAGGTTCACGCGAGTTTCGATCATAAGATTGTGAACTCAAAAGTGACCGGAATAATTTTGACATTCTTTTGATTGTTTTGTGACTAACAAAGAAAAGAAAGTATTTGTTTGGTCCATTCACAGGTTTGCAATTCAAAGGAAAGGGAGACCACGCTCCTAGGTGATCCACGTTCGTGCTCGGATTGAAGGTCTTGCGGATTACCATCGACGTAAGTCAATCGGATCACGCGACAAGAGGTAATTTACTTTTGTTGATATATATGCATGTTTATTGATTAAAAGGGTTTAAGGTTCATAAAGGAAAAAATTTAAAAGTCACTAAATCGTCTTTAGTATCGCTTCCGCTGCGTGTAACACTTTTATTTGTTTATTTTTTCCCTACACCTAAATCCCCTCTAAGGGGTTGATGGATTAGTTTGTTTTGATGTTGGGTTTTTGTGTTATTTGATTTATATTTCTTTCTTAGTTTTATTCATGAGTATGAATGTCTTCATTGATTTACTTGTCTTTGATACACTCTCTTTGCAAGTTTATCTTGGATTCTATTTGTGTAGACAACTTGAAATACACTATATTAGGTTGTTTATTGCTTATGCCAATAGATGGGATTTTCGGAATCTCGGTTCAATGACCACGTTCTTCACCTAACCTCAAACAGGAGTCCGTCATTATACACCCAAGGACGACTCTTGTGAGAGGATTAGAAGCCTCCTCTATACACCCTAGGTTGGCTACCTTCGTTCTTGGTAGAGCCCTTTTTAGACAGCAAGCATTCATGGTAAAAATCTGAAACGAGCAACTAACTCTATACACCCTACGTTTGTTGCTCGGGAAAGATCGATCGCTAGAGGGAGTCTAATTCTATACATCCTAGGTTGGCCTTTTGCTAGAGATAGAGAGCTAACTCTATACATCCTAGGTTGGCTATGAATGTTAAAACGAGCGTATTTTCATGTTGTATGCAATTGCCCAATATTAGCTTACTAGTCCGTCAAATCCTTAGTTTCCATCATTTCTATCTACATCCATTTGCATTCAATTTTTAGTTACTTTTCTAGTGTAATTTTATAATATTTTCTCATTCACATTTTCACATCATAAACCATTTACTTTTATTGCATTAATATTACTTAGGTTCTAATTAGTTTTAGCTAATTACGATCCTTGTGGACGATACCCCACTTACCGCCATACTTGTGCTTTCATATCATTTAGGTCTTTTGTGAGGTTTATAAATTGTTTTTGACAAGTGGATTTACATACACAAAACGGCTTTGTCAACCCATAAATTAGTCTGGTAGAATATATCAAGTGATCCATGCAAGTCCATGTGGATTGGGGATCTTGGCGGGCTATCTAAATTTAAGCTTTCAATAGACATAACCCAATCAATATCAACACATGATTCACTTAGGTTCGATATATTAATTTTAGCTCATTCTACTAAAGAACTAAAATTGAACTCTTAAATAAAGATAGAATAAGTAAATATTTCTCATTCATTCCCTAGACAATCTTATTGGAGATAATGTATCCTCGTGAATAATATCAGTAATCGCCAAGAGCTCATAGACGCCTATATATAGCTCATAGACCTCCTAGTTACCATATTTACTTATATAACCACATTTTGAACTTGGATATTCTGACTTGTCCAAAAACCATATTTCAATAGACGCTATCGAAAACTCAACATTAAGATTTAATATCTAATACCTCAAAATATCCATATGATAATATTATACTCTCATTTAATAAATGGAGCCACGATGCCCATATCTATAAATGAAGTCCTCTATCGATTAACAAATGAATATCACCAAACTATCGTGGATAGACTATGCTATATAATCGTACTCATTGATAGCTCAAATGATAACACTTGTAACAATAAGTTCATCATTTATCTCAAGATTAAGATAGACTTTCTGATTGTCCTCATAATGAAAAATTTTATCCACTGACGGTTCTGGATAAAGTATTTCATTGTGATCCTATTCAATGCACCTAGTGCATTAGATTCTTTTACTCAAAGGCACTTTGATGATTTTAGACTCATCATAGCACATTTGATCCCACTCAAATGCTAGCAAAAGTATCTACAACTTTAACAAGGTTGTTAACCGTTAAAATTGGCCAAGGACCAAAGAAGAATTTTCCACCCCGATATCATGGAGGAAGTTTTTTAACAGGTAGTATCTGGCTACCTCTTGAAGAAAATCCAGACATGACATATTGGGAAATATATCCAGAAAAAGTCGAAACAAGATCAGAAGCATGAAAATCCTACAAACCACACTACACCATCTTGGTATCCCGCTCCCGTGTGAGCTGGGTATCCCACCTCTACATGGACCAGATATTCCGCTTCTATATAGATAAGGAACCCCACCACCACGTCACTCCGATATCTCACCATAACATTGACCGATGTCCTAAAACCGAGGGAACTAAGGGATTAGTGGAAACCATGATATAATAGGAGGAAGGGCGACGGAGTACCCCGACACCTAAACACCCTGACACCACCAAGAACTAGCTCACTGAATAGTCCAAGTATTAGGTAAGGATGTTACCAAGGTTTAAAGCTACAAAGCAGAATAGTAAAACGCCATTGTTTTTGTCAGGACTCATTTATGCCATTTAAGAGTCCTATATTAAAGCAGTTTCTGCCAGAAATCTGTCCAAGAAAGAATCACTTGATTTTAGGGATTGGATTCCACTATGATATCTTCGCTTATCGCCAAGGAAAGTCCCATAATTACTGAAACACTAAACGAAGTTATAAGAGTGCATTGCAAGAATGAGACCTATATATACAACATTATACTCAACTATGAGATGATGGATTCTTTCGAAACCCTTAAGGCATAACATTTTTCTACTTATCGACATTCATGAGATCTCCACCGCCGATTGTGTCAGACTTCGCCTATAGTGACTAGTGGAGAATATTGTTGAAGATTATGTTTATGTCATGAAAAGCAATTTATTGTATCCCTCTCAGTCATGATATAATACAATCGATTGTTCTACTATTTTTTACCATCTCCTATATTGAATTGTGTTTATTGGAAATCATAGGTATCAAACTACTTGATACCCCTTCGACCATGGTCAATTTTGATCGTGGTCCTTTAAAGTCGTTAATCGTAAATCTACCTCGCTGGTAAATTTCGATTAACAATTTTTAGGATCGTCTTTGGAAATTTACTTCCATCCCAATATCAAAAGCAACTTAGCATTATCTCACTAGCAGAAAGATGAGACTCAGATCCTCCCAAAGACAACCCGACCATTCGGGACCTTATTCCCTTGCTTTAACTCAAAGAGTCCAGAAACAGGGGAGGGGAGGGGAGCCATAAATAACAACCTGACACCGGTCCCTCCGCTAGAGCCAAGCCGCATTCCTCTAGATCTGGCCATCTAGGAAGTCAATCGGGATATCCTAGAATAGCAAGTTGCTGCCTATGTAGAGAGTGTCCGCCTCCGGATGATAACCTAGGGGATACCCTTCGTACCAGCCTAGGCCATAGTAGAATCTAGAACGGGTACCCAGTGATCGTGCCTAAATTGTTGTATATTTTGACCCTCATTTCCTATTCCTTTATCTCGTTCTTGTGTATATTTTCTATATTTTTTATGTCTAATAGGCTCGTTGGTGCTAATTGCAGGCAATAGATGTAATTCTGGTGTCAGAAGCGTGTTGCGGGAGTTCTTACCAAAAAAGGGCCATAGGTGGCTGAAGTAAAGACAAAGGGTCATCAGCAACTCTAAGAGTGCGGGTCCCAACCGAACTCCATCCGCACTCCATCCGCATTCCAAGCCACAAGCGAGACCTGATACCTACAGAGAAGAGAAAAAGAGGGTAAAATGCGGGTCATCCAACTGCATTCTACCCGTACTGTTGCCAAGAACAGAAAGTTGGAATTGCACCTGATAGTTAAAGTGCGGGTCAGTCAATGGCACTCCACCCGCACTGTTGACATGACCCGAGAGCCGAAATGTTGAAAAAAAGATAAATTGCAAGTACAGTGCTGTTCAGTTCACCCACACTGGACCTGTACTCTACGCACGATAGCTTCTATTTTCAAGCTTAAGTTACCTAATTTTGTATCCCCTATAAATAGAACCTTATGCCATTCGACCTAAAAAAGCACCCACACATATATTTTCATATTTTCTTGTAACTTATCTCTAGAAACACTTCTCCCGCTCATCCATAACATCTCTATTCTACTCAACTCAAAGGCAACTAGGAGACTTGGATCAAAGCTTCAAGGAAGGAGAGCTCTTCAAGGGTTTCCTCTCAATCTCTCTCTTAGTTTTGTATTTGTTGTAATGAACATGAGTAGCTAAAACACCCCACTATGGGGTTGATGTTATTTGTTTGATGGATATTTAGGCTTTGTAAATAAACTCTATGTTTTATATTTAATCTATCTCTATGTTTTATTCCATTGCTTGAATTGATTTCCATTATTGATTTGCTTGGATACACCCTATTAGCATGTTAATTTGGATTACTTGAGTAGGCAATTAGGTTGTCTAATGCTCTACTGAATGGAAGGAATTTCAAAAATCCGGCTCTACAAACCGTGCCCTTAATCTAATCTTGAATGAGTGGCTTTCACTATACACCCTAGGTTAGCCACTTGTGATAGAATTAGAGGCCACCACTATACACCCTAGGTTGGCTATTTTAGTGATTTTGCAAGAATTAACATTCGCACAGAATCCGATTGAATAACCTCAAGCCTCATCCGATATCAAACGGGTGGCCTTCACTATACACCCTAGGTCGGCCACTTGTGAGGGAATTAGAAGTTATCGCTATACACCATAGGATGGCTACATTAGAAATAGGTTGAGCCATAGTTAGATAGATAAGCTTCATGGTTAGAATCCCAATTGAGCAACTAGTCACTGTTGGTTACTTATGAGGGATTAATCGCTAGTAGGGGGTTTTCACTATACACCCTAGGTTGACCCCTTGCTAGTGATACACAGCAAACACTATACATCCTAGGTTGGTTACATTTTTCGTTACATGCTTAATTGAGAGTTTGTTGCAATTGCCCCAATATTCGCTTATGAGTCCATCAACTCCATAGTTCCATTATCATACATTCATCACTCCATTACCATTCCATTTAGATTGCATTCTTAGTTTAGTTTATATTATATTTTCACCTACTTTATACTTTACTTTTATGCTCACTAGTTTTATTAATCCTAATCTTATCACCCCTACCCCGATCTCAGTGGACGACACCCGTGCTTACCGCTTTACTCGTATTTATACTTGTGAATGCATCGCATAGGTTTTATAAATTGTTTTGACGGACGATTTTCTAACGGCAAAAACGTTTCCATCAAATGGGGCTGTTGTCGGGGATCGGTGTGCGTAGTAGTGATTAGATTTGTTTTAATATTATTAGTTCTTAGTTGTTTTTAGTCTTTTTAGTTTCTTTTTATTTCTTTGGTAGTTTTTGTTTTTGTTTGTTTCAGGACTTTATGGATTCCTTTAGGCCAAATTTGGGGTCAAGCTGCGAGCTTAATGAGAATATCTACAACACGGATTGGTGGACTCACCAAGACTCGTCATGGAGCAACAGTGAGAATTCCAACGATCTTATGCCACCTAGCTGGTCAGACCAAGAAATAGAGTCCACATTCGAAGACAATTTCAACATATCCAGTAAGGCTACAACTCAAAACTACAATGAAACCTCATACTAATCCGAAAAAGAAGAGCGATGTAAGAGGATGATAGAGATGAACATGTAGCTTATGGGTATGTGTAAAGAGCTTGTGTTGGCAAGGGATGTGTTGAAAGAAGAGAATGATCTACTTCAAGAAAATACGATGACAACTTCCTGACAACAAGAAGAAATGAGGGAAAACTATGAGAAAAATATACAACTCTTGTAGGAGAAATTAGAAGGCAAAAAAGCCTTGGAAAGAGTGAAAGTGGATGTGTTTGAACAAGGAAACAAGAAGCTAACACTTAAACTTGAATCACTCAAGGCGGAAAATGGTACACTCCAAAAGGAAATAGGCTAAATATCTAAAAAGAACTTGGAGTTAGGCGAACAAGTGAGAAGCCTTGTAGTCCAAAAGTGTATTCCTCTAAAGGATTTTAACGAGATCAAGAAGGACTTCGCCAAGAGGATGCGGCTAATACAAGCCGAAATTGAAACAAGGGACAAGTCTTTGGAGATAATGAAGAAGACAGAACTTGACCACCTTACGGAGCTTTCACAAGCTAAGCAAGAAATTGAGACAATAACGAATGAAGTGGTTCGACTTCTAAAAGAAGAGGAGATTGCCATGAGTCAAGGAAATCCAAGTACCAACCTTATAAAGCCTAGCAAGGCAAGGAGGAAGATAGCTAAAAAGAAAAGTAAGCAACCTCCACCTCCACCTTCAACAAAGACCCATCAATAAGGTATCATTTAACCCTATCACCATGTGCTACCATCCCTTTAAAGTAGGCTAAGAATATGAAAGACATGACACACGGTAGAATTTTAAACATATAGAGAATTATAGGTATGTTAGGAAGGTATGGGTTGAGAAGCCTAGGAATAGGAGGAGTCCACCTAGGGTAAAGAAAATTTGGGTGAGGAAGGACCTAGTGAACCAAATGAGAAACGAGAGCAAGGAAATGATAGGCAAATCATCTATGATTGTTTGGGTTGTAAAGAAGAATGAATTCCCCAACTTGGTTAAACCACCCTTAGCTAATCCTAGCCACACCCCAAATGCACAATGTTGAAAATCTCCATGCATGTTATATTGATGCTTTGTTTAGTTTAAAAATTGCACAGTTGCCGGAACTTTCTAATAAGATTTGTGAGTGTGTAGATTTTCTATTGCTTCTTGAGGAAGTGAATTATGTAGCCCGTGCGATAAAGCATCATCTTAGAGTTTGGAGCGCCAAAGCGCCTTGTCAACGTCTTGCCTAGACGATAAATAAAGCGCTTGTGGAAGGCAACCCACCAATGTTTGAAAATTTTGAACTTTTCCCTTTTTAGTTTTTTTTTCACTTTCACTCAAGAATTTAATAATGTTGGGATGTTTTCGTTCAAATATATATTTGGTGGATAGTTGCACATTGACTTTATTGATTATTTTTGTGGAAGAATGAGTCGAAGGCTTGTGTGCAAGTATGAATGCATGGTGCTTATAGTTAGATTTGGTTTGGGGGTGGTTATGCCTCAATTCCGTCAATATTGTTGAAAATGTTTGATAATGATTTTGAGCTTAAATTGATGCCTTATGCTTATTGAGATATTGCATGAATTGCTTTATTATGTGAGTACTAGTTTGAGTCATTTTTATTTTGTTTGGGCATTAATTGTGCATGATTAGTGTCTAGGTTTGTTTTGAGTCTTTTTAGTGTCAACTTTTTCTTTGGCCTTTGCGAAAGTGCCCTGTTTTGAAATTTTGGAGGCCAAATGTTTCATGAAAAATGTACTTTTTGATGATGAAATAAATTATTTTACCCACGAAGAGTTCTTCTATTTTTCGATACGGTTCTAACTGTATAAAGAACGTAAAATTATGGTTGGGGGTTCAAAAGTTATGAATATTTCTTCGACCAAAGGTCATGGGCGATGCCCTATTTTGAAATTCTGCACGTGAACAATCTTTGACATCTGTTTACACACTTTTTAAATTTTAATTTTGAAATTTTTTCTAAATGCAAAGTGTACATTTGCTTGTATTTTTTCCTGTGCCAAAATTTGAAAATTTTTTATTGGGTATTTTTGAAAATATACATTGAAGAATAGACATAGGTCGATTTCAAAAGTCACCAGTTTTTTTTGGAACTTTATCCTCCATGTTGAGTTGGTCTTTTGCAATGTGTTTTTTGTGTTTTGAGTCGTGTTAGGTGCATGCCGCTAGGCCGGACTCTCGTGTCTTCAACATTGAGGACAATGTTGGATTTTGGTTTGGGGGTGTAGACGCCTTTTCGAGTCGTCTTTTTGAGTCTTGAGTTGTTTTGTGTTTATTTTTGAAATTTACTGTTTAGCCAAAATTTTGAGCTTATTTAGCTTGGTGAGATACCTTGAGCATAGTGTTTGTGGCGAATGTGTGTATGCTTTGTGTGCTTATTCAATAACTCTTAGTTACTTTAGGGATCTCACTAGCACTTCATGGGATTGTCCCATCTTTTAGCGTCCAAGTTTAGGGAACTCGGTGCTCAAGCACCTTGTTCTAATAGTGGATATTTCCCTTGTGAGATTACAAACACAAGCCAAAAGCGTGTATATTTAAGAGAAAATGTTTTTCAAATATTTAACACTATTCAAACACCATGCATAGTCTCACTATATCAAAAATCATCATTTGTCATTGAACATGCATTATATATGTGGACTGCTTGACAGAAACTTTTATTCCCTTGATTGAATAATCCTTTGAAGTGATATTTGGCAATGTGTGTTTTAACCACTCAAAAAGCCTAAATACTTCCCATTTCCGTAATGTGTGTGCTCCTAAGCCAATTTTGAAGCCAAACACATATAGACTTTTTCATTCTACATCCAAATTATCCATAAGCCAAGCAACCTAGATACTAAGCCAACCCTCACTTAATTGATCTTGTTGAGGCTTAGGATTGAATGTAAAGTTGTGATTTAATTTGATAAATGGTGTGTACCTAGCCAAGAGTAATGAGTTGTGAAAATGTGCATAGTAAAAAGGCATGAATAGAAAAGAAAAGAAAAGAAAAGAAAAGAAGCAAAAAAGGAACAAAACAAAAATATGCTTCAATTGCCTTGTTGAAATTGTAAAAGCTACTCAAATGGGTAACAAGAGTTGTAAAGATTGCATGTAGAGTCTAATATGCCTGGACGCCATATTATATTTGGAAGTGGAGTTGCATAAGAAATTAAATGCTTAAGTGTAGAATGTATTGCCTTAACTTGGTTGATTAGTGCTTGTGCCTAAATTCCCATTCTTTCTAATCACCATTCACCGTGGCCCCGTTACAACCAAATGGAAAAGACCTAGTTGATTTTAGGGGAAGTCTAGATTGGGAATATTAGTTGATGCATGCTCTTTCCACGTTCATGACACATGATTCTTTCATGAGACTTTTTCACTAAAAAGAGCGTTTATTATATACTAAATGTATGCAAAAAATTTGATTCCTTGCATACATGTTGCATGAGTGTGAACCTAGGTTCTGAAAGGAAAGATAAGAGAGAATCCATGTGAGAACCTAGAGTCGAAGCGAATTATGCTCGAGGCATGAGAGTGAGTAGTTTTCAATGCAATGGTACTTTAAGTGTGGGATTCATGTTGTGCGAGTTTCCCTTGGGGTGCCTTGGAGTTGTTTAGAACATTTTGCATATGCTCATTCCTCACTCCAATTTGCTTTTGCGTATCTCTTTGCTAGTTGGTTCTGTAGCAAGTTTCCTTTGTGTCTGGGAAAGTTCTTAGTTCGAGTCATTTTTGTTGTCCTGTCTTGTTTTGTTTTGTTTTGAGTTTGCTCGAGGACGAGCAAAGGTTTGGTTTGGGGGTGTTTGATCGTGCCTAAATTGTTGTATATTTCGGCCCTCATTTCCTATTCCTTTGGCTCCTTCTTGTGTGTATTTTCTATGTATTTTATGTCTAATAGGCTCGTTGGTGCTAATTGTAGGCAATAGATGTAATTTTGGTCTCAGAAGCGTGATGCGGGAGTTCTGGCAAAAAAGAGGCCAGAGGTGGCTAAAGGAAAGACAAAGGGTTGTCAGCAACTCTAAGAGTACGGGTCAAGTATGGGTCCCAACCGCACTCCACTCGCACTCCAAGCCAAAGTCGGGACCTGATACCTACAGAAAAGATAAAGTGCGGGTAAAGTGTGGGTCATCTAACCGCACTCCACTTGCACTGTTGCCAAGAACAGAAAGTTGGAATTGCTCCTGATAGTTAAAGTGTGGGTCAAGTGCGGGTCATTCAACCGCACTCCACCCACACTCCACCCGCACTGCTGACAGGACCCGAGAGTTGAAATGTTGAAGAAAAGATAAAGTGCGGGTACAGTGTTGTTCAGTTCACCCGCATTGGACCCGCACTCTGCGCACGACAGCATCTTTTTTCAAGCTTAAGTGACCTAATTTTGTATAACCTTATGCCATTTGACCCAAAAAAGCTCCCACACATATATTTTCATATTTTCTTGTAACTTAGCTCTAGAAGCACTTCTCCCTCTCATCCAAATCATCTCTACTCAACTCAAAGGCAACTAGGAGACTTGGATCAAAGCTTCAAGGAAGGAGAGCTCTTCAAGGGTTTCCTCTCAATCTCTCTCTTAGTTTTGTATTTGTTGTAATGAACATGAGTAGCTAAAACACCCTACTATGGGGTTAATGTTATTTTTTTGATGGATATTTGGGCTTTGCAAATATACTCTATGTTTTATATTTAATCTATCTCTATGTTTTATTCCATTGCTCGAATTGATTTCCATTATTGATTTGCTTGGATGCACCCTATTAGCATGTTAATTTGGATTACTTGAGTAGGCAATTAGGTTGTCTAATGCTCTATTGAATGGAAGGATTTTCGGTAATCCGGCAAACCGTGCCCTTAATCTAATCTTGAAAGAGTGGCTTTCACTATACACCCTAGGTTAGCCAGTTGTGAGAGAATTAAAAGCCTCTACTATACACCATAGGTTGGCTACTTTAGTGATTTTGCAAGAATTAATGTTCGCGTAGAATCCGGTTGAATAACTTCAAGCCTCATCCGATCTCAAACGGGTGGCCTTCACTATACACCCTAGGTCGGCCACTTATAAGGGAATTGGAAGTCATCGCTATACACCCTAGGATGGCTACATTAGAAATAGGTTGAGCTATAGTTAGATAAATGAGCTTCATGGTTAGAATCCCAATTGAGCAACTAGCCACTGTTAGTTACTTAGGAGGGATTAATTGCTAGTAGAGGGTTTTCGCTATACACCCTAGGTTGACTCCTTGGTAGTGATACATAGCCAACATTATACACCCTAGGTTGGTTACATTTTTCATTACATGCTTAATTGAGAGTTTGTTACAATTGCCCCAATATTCGCTTACGAGTCCATCAACTCCATAGTTCTATCACCATACATTCATCACTCCATTACCATTCCATTTAGATTGCATTATTAGTTTAGTTTATATTATATTTTCACCTACCATATACTTTACTTTTATGCTCACTAGTTCTATTAATCCTAATCTTATCACCGCTACCCTTTCTCAGTGGACGACACCCGTGCTTGGACGACACCCGTGCTTACCGCTTTACTCGTATTTATACTTGTGAATGCATCGCATAGGTTTTATAAATTGTTTTGTCGGACGGTTTTCTAACGGCAAAAACGTTTTCATCACCCGGGTAGCGATTTTCGACAGGCTCAGACATCTACGTCCAATCCCAGATCGCCCTGCAGGTTTCAGACTCTGATAAGTGAGATCAGCGGTTGACATCCCTTCGAGGAGGAATTAACCAACAGAAAGGTAGAGGACTCCACAGCACGATACATGTGTTAGTACCGGACTCAGACGGAACCCGCAAGATAACCGATCCAGAAAAGAGGAATGCCAGGAGGTGACCATAGGGTATGCAACCTTAGACAATGAAGGAATCGCAACCCGATCCAGACATAAATCACCTCGACGCCTTTAGGACCGGATGACCAAGATGGCAAAGGAACTCGAGGAGTTAAGAAAGGGAAAGGGAAAGGGAAAGAGAAAGCATCGGGGTACTCGGAAGAACGCTCTAGGGGAAATGAACTTACCTTTCTCAAGGAGAATCTGGGAAGCGAAATTGCCCTCCAAGTTCAAGATGCCTACTGAGAAGTACTCTAAATTGATCTAGGAACAGGGTGAGACGCTGAGGTCCTATGTAGAAGAATTCCACAAAGAAGTGTTCCGGATGGGAGTGTTTGCTAAGAAGGAAACTTCGGCCAACTTCAGGAGAAATCTGTGGGCTGGTAGACTATTTCAATCTTTCGCCAAACATCCACCTGAAACTTACCAGGAAGCCTATGATAGGGCACTAAATCAAGGTCGAACACGACGAAGCCCGATCAGTCAAGCGTCAGAAAAAAGTAGTTCAGAAACCCGCGCCAATAAAGAAATACCACAGTCATCCCCTAAACCGGTCTATATATCTGCCAACGCCACCTACTCGGCATCTGGATAGGTATCCCGTAAGAAGAGCCCCACCTAGAGCAACGTCATCACTAAGGGAAGTAGCATGGGTGGAAAGAGAAGAAGACTGGTACAACCATTACACCCCCTCAATGTATCCCGAGAGACCATATACCTCGCCATAGGCAACAAGGGTCTGCTCAAGAAGCCAGGTCCTATCAATATCTTGACTGACTAGAGAAATTGTTGCAAGTACTGTGACTTCCATGGCAACGTGGGGCAAAACACATCGAAATGCTACAGCCTCCGCAACCAGATCGAAGGATTGGTAAGGGGAGGACTTTTAATTGAATTTTTGCAATAGGTTCGGGATAGCATTAAGATGGGTAAGGAGGTATAAGGAGATATGCAGGAAGCAGAGGAAAGATGGAAGGATACTAGAAATGATCTGATGCAATAAGTTAAGATCATCCACACCATCAGTGGAGGTCCTACTTTAGCAGGAACTTCCAATCATTTAAAAAAAAACCATGCTAGGAAGATCCAGAGGATTACCGCCAATCAAGATGTATTTAGGGTCACCTAGGGATCCCAAGTATACCCTCGCTCTGCCTATATCATTTTCGCAGAGAAGGACGTCTACAATATAGTTCAGCCACATGACAATCCCATAGTGATCACAGTGCAGATAGCTAATTGTAAGGTCTACCACGTTTTGATTGATAACGGGAGCACTGTAGACATTCTTTTCAAAGGGGCTCACGATAAGCTCAACTTGAAGAACCCCTATTACAACAGTTGCACCACACCTCTGTATGGATTTACAGGGGATTCATTGATGCTAGTTGGGTCTCATAGGCTACCAGTGATAATTGGAGAAGACTCTCTCCAGTAGAACATAATGACATAATTCATCGTGGTAGATACTTCTTCCGCCTACAATGCCATTCTTGGAAAACCCTTCCTATCAGGAATTAGAGGAGTATTGTCTATCTACCATAATGTCTTGAAGTTCCCCGTTGGGACTAGGGTAGGAGAAGTTCTAGGAGATCAAGAAGCGGCCCGCATCATCTATGCTGTGTGTACCAATACTACCATGCTAGCTAAGCAATGTGCGCATGTGACCTATGAACCAAACCAGGAAATACCGAGATTGGATCAATGTATCATGGAAGAAGAAGAATTACCGGACATATTCATAAAAGAGCCGGAGGAAGAAGAAGAAGAATGGGGATGTACCAGTGGGTACCCCGCAGAACAATTGGAAGAGATACCGATACGAGAAAATGATTTTTCTAAAGTGGTAAAGATAAGAGGTGCGTTAGATAGCAGAGTTAGAAAGAACTTGGTGAGACTCCTTAGAAAATACAATGACATCTTTGCTTGGAGCCACGACGAAATGCTAGTTATCCCTCTCACTCAGCTACTTACAAGTTTGCAGTAGATGCAACCTTCAAACCAGTCAAACAGAAACGGAGGCATTTCAACACTAAGCGGAATGCCGCGGTACAAGAAGAGGTAGAAAAGCTCATTAAAGCCAAATTAATCAGAGAATCCCTGTATCCTAAGTGGATCGCCAACGTAGTCATGGATACCAAATCCAACGGGAAATGGTGTATATGTGTGGATTACAATGACCTTAACCGGGCTTGCCCAAAGGATAGCTTCCCTCTTCCCAAGATCTATCAACTTATTGATTCCACCTTAGGAAACAAGCTTCTCAGCTTTATGGATGATTTCTCGATGTACAACTAGATCATGATGCACCCCACCGATCAAGACAATACCAATTTTATCATTAGGCAAGGCCGCTACTGCAACAAGGTAATGCCCTTCGGGCTCAAAAATGCTAGCGCCACTTATCAGCGTCTGGTGAACAAACTATTCAAAGAGCAAATAGGAAGATCTATAGAGGTGTACATAGATGACATGATCACCGAATCTCGGCAGACAGAGCAACATTTAGAGGATTTACGGCAGACTTTTCAAGCGATAAGGAATAACCAAATGAGGTTGAACCCAGCCAAGTGCACCTTCGGAATAGCTGCAGGAAACTTCCTAAGGTTTATGGTGCATGAGAGGGAGATCGAAGCCAACCTGGAGAAGATCAAGACCATTTTGAACCTTGAAAACCCCACTACCCTCAAACAGGAGCAAGGACTGACTGGCAAGATAGTAGCATTTAACCGCTTCATATATTGATCTATAAATAAGTGCCTTCCTTTCTTTAAAATTATCAAACAAGGTAAGAAGATGAAGTGGGATCAAGAAAGTGAAAGAGCTTTCCATTCATTGAAGGAATATCTTGCTAGCCCGCCCTTGCTAGTATAACCTGTACCAAGAGAAGAGCTGCAACTTTACCTAGCAGTATCAGAGACCGCTACCAGCGGGGCCCTGGTTAAAGAATGTAATGACGGGGTTCAGAGACTAATCTATTATGTGAGCCGTGCTCTGACCAAGTTAGAGAAAAATTATTCCCCTCTAGAGAAGTTCGTTTATGCATTTGTAACTACAGCCAAAAAGCTCCGGCCGTATTTTCAAGCTCACACCATTGCGGTTGTCACTGATCAATCACTGAGACAATTCCTCAAGAAGCCCGATGTTTCCGGCAGATTGGTCCTGTGGGCTTTGGAGCTCACCCAATACGACATCAAATACAAGCCAAGGACAACAATAAAATCTCAAGCTTTAACAAATTTCATAGCAGAACTCAGCATGACTATAAATTCGGATACAAATGCAACCACGGACCCGGTACTGGAGAACCCAGAATGGCCCGATAACTGTAAGACCTGGGTATTATACACGGATAGGGCATCAAACCAATCAGGCTATGGGGCAGGGATTATCCAAACCGACCTAAAGGGGGTCGAGTGCAGCCATTGTTTCAAATTTGAGTTTAGAGCCACTAATAATGAAGCAGAGTACGAAGCCTTACTAGCAGGGATGAAAGTAGCAGAAGAGCTAGGAACAGATTTTCTCTTGGTTAAGCGATTCTCAGTTGGTAACCAACCAAGTATCGGGATCATATCAAGCCAAAGGTGATAACATGATAGCATATCTGGCTAGGGTTCGGGAAGCTATGACAAGGTACAAATGAGTGTAAATAGAGCAGATTCCATGAGAGAAGAACCACCGAGTAGATATCTTAGCCAAAATTGCTACAAGTGGAGGGCAAGCATTGCTAGGAGGAGTACCAATCCAATTGATACCCCGATCAAGCATAACTATTGGAGCATAAGTCAACCTAGTCGAACGACTCCCTTGCTGGATGGACTATATTGCAAAATATCTTCAAAATGATACCCTACCTGCTTATCTTGACCAAGTACGCAAACTTAAGAGGATCGCCACCCGATACCATTTGATAGATGGTTTTCTCTATAGCAAAGGAAAGTCACTTCCACTGTTAAGATGTTTACACCCGGATGATGCACAATGGGCACCCAACGAGGTACATTCAGAAGAATGTGGCAACCACGTATTAGGCGAGACTCTTGCTTACCAAGTACTCATAATGGGTTATTTTTGTCATACTTTCCACCAAGATGCAAAGCAGTTTGCCCAATCTTGAGAACCGTGGTAGAGGACAGCAAACCTCTACCAGCTTCCTCTAGAGAGGCTCTTTTCAATCAGTACACCCTACCTTTTTGCCATCTGAGGACTTGACCTTATTGTACCACTCCCAACTACTCTAGGTCAAGCCAAGCATGCCGTGGTTGTAATAACATAGGCAAACACCACCAGCTTCATCAAAGAAAACATTGTCTGCAGTTTCAGTACCCCGATGGCTATAATAATTGATCTCGACAAGCAGTTTGATAATGCCAAATTCAGGCAGTTTTGTGAGGAAAGGAGAATCAACCTCAGTTTTGCATCAGTAGCCCATCCGTAGACCAATGGAATGGTGAAGGCTATCAACAAGACCATCAAGAAACTCATGAATAAAAAACTCCAACAAAAGAAAGGGAAATGGGCTAAGGAACTTCCTAATCTGCTTTGGGTGTACCGGACAACCAAAAGGACTACAACTGGGAAACATCTTACTTGCTAGCTTTTGGGACGGAAGCAGTCCTAACTATCAAACACAAATTGATATCCTTTAGAGTCCACCATTATGAACCTGAAGATAATGAGATGAAGTTAAGGGTTAACTTGGACCTCCTCGAGGAGAAGCAAGATACAGTGGCACAGATGGTAGTGGCCTACCAGAGTAAGATAGTCTGGTACTTTAACAAAAAAGTAAGGGCACAAAATTTCAAAGAAAGAGACTTGGTTCCCAAAAAAGTAACCAAGAACACCCGAAAAAAGTCAGACGGGGTATTGGCTCCCAACTAGGAGCGTCCTTACTTGATCAAGATGATAGTCCTAGGTGGGGCTTACAAGTTAGAAGACATGGATGGTTACCCGGTTTATGACACCTGGAACGCTGATCACCTCAAGAGGTTTTACCCGTAATGGTTAGTAGGAATAAAGAGTTTTTTCTTTTTTTTAGGCTGGTATGACATCAAATGTAAACCTCGATCTTTGCTTTGTATGAATTTGTAAGTTCAATAAAAGAAGTTAGTTTCTTCTCCTACCTGATTCTCCAACCTGATTCTCCAACTTTCATCTTGAACATTTCACCACAAATAAACCGCCTTAAGATCAGGAGAGCAATACAACACTCCTGATGCCTTGGGCAGGGTCAACCCCTCCAGAAGGATTGCCATAACTAAATCACCTCAAGACCAAGAAATCCTATACGACATTCTTAAAGAACCAGGTTAGGGAATACCCTCCACTGGGATATATTTATCAAAAGACCACAATCTCTTAGTGGGATATCTGGCACCTTGATTCACCATGTGAACAACCAGGTCGGGAATACCCCCACCAGGATATATTTATCAAAGGACCAGAATCCCTTAGCAGGATATCTGGCACCTTGATTTTCCATGTGAAGAACCAGGTTGGGGAATACCCTCCATAGAGATATATTTATCAAAGGACCAGAATCCCTTAGTAGGATATCTAGCACCTTGATTTGCCATGTGAAGAACCAGGTCGGGGAATACCCTCCACCTAGATACATTTATCAGAGGAAGAGAATCCCTTAGCAGGATATCTGGCACCTTGATTCGCCATGTGAAGAACCAAGTCGGGGAATACCCTCCACCGGGATATATTTATCAAAGGACCAGAATCCCTTAGCATGATATCTTGCACCTTGATTCGCCATGTGAAGAATCAGGTAAGGGAATACCCTCCACCGGGATATATTTATCAAAGAACCAAAATCCCTTAACAGTATATCTTGAACCTTGATTCACCATGTGAAGAACCAGGTCGGGGAATACCCTCCACCAGGATATATTTATCAAAGGACCAGAATCCCTTAGCAGGATATCTGACACCTTGATTCGCCATGTGAAGAACAAAGTCGGGGAATACCTTCCACCGGGATAGATTCAATCAAAGGGCCAGGGTTTCTAAATTGGACAAATGACATCAAATTTCACCATATGAAGACCTAATGATTAAGAAGACTTTAATGGTCTGCCAAAATAGATTCCTAAGGAATCGAAATCCTAGAGTGGGATACCTGGGTTCTTTACACTGGAGGTACCTAAAAAATTTGTAATATCTTAAGACTGGGTCCTAAGTACCACTGATTTGAAGTTCTTTACAAATTTTTCACCAAGTCTTGCAAAGGGACGATCGACAAAGTTATCTTTAGAGAAAATAGGAGTCTATTTTACTACATAGCCAGATAAAGAAAATGAGTTTGTCAATATCCCAAATAGGTCCTATATCATTATTCAGACACTACCAGGTATACCATAAGCAAGCACATACCAAGAATCACCAGTATTCCAAGTAAGTTCTTATCTGGATTGTTATTATGAAAGATCCTGCCAAAACCCAGCAAAAAAAGAAGACAATACATTTGCAATAAATAAGCATCTAATTGATCAATCTGGGTGTCTAAACCCCGCAATCAGGCTACAAGATGTGAATAAACGAAAACAACAACAACAATAACAAAAGGAAGAACAAGAGAAATTTTGCACCCTTCTTCTTTATAGCCTCTTAGATTTGGACTGGCTACATCAGATTACCTAATTCTGTTGGAATGGTATCAATGAAGATCTCACCTATAGGACTCTTGCCTTTGCTTCAGCCTTGAGTTTATCGCCTTTCTTCTTCAGCATCAAGCCCTCTGTGCATCTTGAAGGCTGAACCTGCTCCACCCATTCATGGTTCTTGGTCCTAATCATCCGGTCGCCAACCTATTTGTTGACTTTGACACCGATAGCTCGCTTTGAGAAATCCCAAACACGGCTGGTGTGTCTTTCGGCACCCTTGTGAATGACACCATTAACCATGTTGACCGTGGATTTGCCAACCTAGAAAACTATCAAATAGTTAATGAGAGAGAAGCATATTGTCTCCATCTGAAAACCTAGGATGAGGTTCCTGGTCCTATCGCGGAAGCCCAGCTCAATACAAGGTTCCCTGCTAGAACAACAAGACCGGGTCGAGATAGAGCTTAATCTGGAATCCCTGTTAATGTTTTCTATCCTTTTTATGTTCAACTGAGAATCGCCAACCTTTTCTATGTCAAAAGAATCACCATGATTGATAGCCAGAATGGGTTGATCCTCCATCAAAGGAAAACACTCGGGATGGCTCTGCTTCACCCTTTATAAATTTTTTAGAGTGAAAGATAAAAAAGAAAGACAAACTATTTATAGAGAAAATCAAGTAGGTACTAGTACAAATCAATAATGACCGGTGAAGGTTTCGAGGAGACATGTGAAAAACGACCCATTCACATAAGCTGACTGGTCTTAACTCGATGCGTGAATCAGTGCATTAAAGGCCAGCTACCAAGAGAGATATCCTTCTAGAAAGTAGAACCACCTAAGCAAAAATTTATAGGACAAAGGGCACCAAGTATCTTAGTGTTCTGATCATAGGGGACTAGCTACTAGGGTTCTTAATCTGGGATATCCAAGCACCCTTACTCCGTGAAAATGAAGCCAGATCCCGATACCATACCAGGACCATTCAGGGTCCCTTATAAAGAAGTTCCTATCATGTTTCACAAGTTAAATGCCACCTAGACCACTGCTAAGAGTGAGGAGGATCAAGCATTGCCTGGTCTAAAAATGAATACGTACCCATATATTAATTATCACCAATAATTTTTATCTAGGTTATAAGCAAGCCAACAAGCGAATCTTTCAACCAAGTTATATAAAGTACAGGTAACCCCAAGTATAAGTAGGACAAGACACATGTCACAAACAAAGGAAATCTTGCTTTTTCATTGATCAAACAGGGTGCCCAACTCTCATTTATGGGCTACAAAAGATTCTTGATTAAAGTAATGAAAAGATTATACATCACCCTGCTTCTCTCCTGCCTCTTCCTCTTGATTATCTATAGCTGCATCACAAGCTACCCTGCCCCCAGCCTTGGTCTGAATGTCATCCGGTCTTGGTGTACCTACTTCAGTAAACACACATGCTTTTACCGCGAGAATAACATCCTGCATCAGATCATCTTAGATAGTATGAGGATCTTGAATCTCCCTAGGTTCTTCCATTTGGGCAGCAACAGGTGGGGCAGTCTCAGGCTGTGAGAGAGGATCTAGAATGATAGTGGGGCTAGTTGGAGTAAGGTCATCGTGATTGGATGGGATCTAGAATGAGCAGCTTTTGCTAGAATCTGATCCCGATCCCATCCAATCACGCCAAGGATATCGGAGTTAACAGGAAGAGCTCAGACCAATTCATAGGAAGCAGTGAAACATCCCAACTCAAAAGATTCATCCACTTGAGCTTTTAGAGCCGGCGCTACATCCCGCAGGAGGCGGTTTTCCTCTATAAGCGTGGTTTTCTCCTTGGCCAACTCTTTCTGCTAAGCCCGATGGTGGGCGGACTTGATAGTCTCCGTATCCAGAGGGCGCTTGAGCCTCTCTAGATCCACTATGGCCTCCTACCTACCACGTTCAGACTCAACAATAAAACCGATCAAGTTATCAGCAGCCTCTTTGGACCGGGCTAGGTCCCTCCTTACCTCCTCTAATTCAGCTCGGGCCATGATGTTTCCCTCCTGCAATGTCTTTAGGTGCTGACCCATTGTCAGATTGAATTTGAAAGCTTGCAACAAGAAAAGTGAAATAAGGACCATCCTAAAATTTTACCAAGTAAGAAAAGAGGACCAGAAACATATCTCAACAACCAAAGAAGCCTCTCTTATGACTAGAAGATCCTCATACATGACGACCATAACATCGGGGCTATAACTGGAACAAGCCACAACAAAGCGAGATATCAACTCTTACCGGCTGCTATCAATCAACCCCAACCCAGATGGTTGATATCACTCATCATATCAACTTTTCAAGCAAATAAAGTCTTCAAGAGATATGATAGATATGATTGATCGAGCCAAAAAGATATGATTTTAGCCCCAATTTTCTTCTCTTTTCGCTTGATTATTAGGCATTTTCCCGTGTTTTAACTATGTTAATCAAGTGTTTCAGAATTATTAGTGCCATAAGGGCAATTGTGAAGATAGAGAAGAATTTGATACAAAAAGTGCAAAAAGGTGAAAACAGGGCATTGTCGTTGTTTTATTGTCTCCATATGTACACCGCGAAAGAGAGCTTGAAGCAATGAAGATCAAAGCCAAGGAATTATAGCTATTCCAAGGTCGATGTGAAGGACACCAGAGATGTAAAAACCTAATTAAATCAATCAGGTGTGGTGTCGTGGTGTAGTGTCGCTTTGAAGTACAACTGCGACCGAGAGATGTAAATCCTGAAAAACAATCAGGTGTGTAGTCGCAGTGTGATATCGCTATGAAGCCATTGTTGGGATTTATGTTAGGATTATTCTCAATAGCAAGAGTGTAATGTTGTAATTAACAATCTTTTTCATATTAATAAAGAGATTTCTGGTTTAAAAAATCGTATAGCATTTATAGTTTATATTATAATTGTCAAAGTAAATAATCATAAGGTCTAAAGACTATGGGAAAAGAAGAATTGTTCGTACATCTGGATATGTATGTGGTAGACACAATTCTTTAGTTAGTCTTGAATAATGTTCACAACTTAAGTTAAAGGATGGCCACCTTTATCTTGTTAAAGTTGTAGAATTCTTTTGCTAGCATTTGAGTGGGATCAAATGAGATATGATGAGTCTAAAATCATCGGAGTGTCTTCGAGCAAAAGGATCTAGTGCACTGGGTGCATTGAACTGGATCACAATGAAAAGCTTTATCTAGAACCGTCAATAGATAATAGTCTTTTCATTATCAGGACAATCGGAGAGTCTATCTTAATCCTGAGATAAATGATGGACTTATGGTTGCAAGTGATATCATTTGAGTTATCAATGAGTACGATTATATCGCATAGTCTATCCTCGATAGTTTGGTGATATTCATTTGTTAATCGATAGAGGACTTCATTTATAGATATGGACATCGTGGCTCCATTTAATTAAATGAGAGTATAATATCATCATATGGATGTTTTGAGGTAATTGGATATTAAATCTCAACGTTGAGTTTTCGATAGTGTCTATTGAAAACATGGCTTCTGGACAAGTCAAAATATCCAAGTTCAAAACATGGTCATATGAGAAAATATGGTAACTTGGAGAGTTATAGGCGGTCTATGAACTCTTGGCGATTACTGATATTAATCACGAGGATACACTATCTCCAATATGATTGTCTAGGGTATGAATGAGGAGCATCTTCCTTTTCTATCTTTATTTAAGAGTTCAGTTTTAGCTCTTTAGTGGAATGAGTTAAAATTAATGGATCGGACCTAAGTGAATCATTTGTTGATTGTGATTAGGTTATGTCTATTGAAGCTTAAATTTAGATGGCCCGCCAAGATCCCCAATCCACACGGACTTGCATGGATCACTTGATATATTCTACCGGACCAATTTAAGGGTCCATCTAGAATTGCATTTAATATATTAAGAATATAATTTGCACATTATTTAAGTAATGGGCTGTTCAATTATATTAATATATTAATGAAAGACATGTGGGCTTGTTTCTTTTAGTAAGAATGAGTCTGGTTCACATGTGGGCTTTTTATTTAAAGACCAATGGATTAAATGAAATAAGAAAATAATGTTAGGCCCAATCTTAATCAAGTGGGGCGGCAAGGTTAAAATTTTAACCTAAAATATTATTTTGTTTCATTTGTTTTAATTAAATAAGAATTAATTAATTTATTGATTAATTGTTTAATTAAAGAAACAAATCTTTCCTAAAAGTAAAAGACTTGTTTGACAAGGAAATAAATAAATTAGTTTTATTTATTTAATCAAATAAGGAGTCTTTTTATTTAGTCAAAATAAAAGAATAAAAATCAAGGAGTTCGATTAGGGTTTGAAGTCTATTAAGTTGAAAAGAATTAGGGTTGAATTTAAGTCACCCTAATCTTAGACTACATAGAATTCGGCAACCCTAAAGGAAAAAGAAGAAAAAATTCGGCCAACCTATATATGTGTTCTTATAGGGTTCGGCCACCACAATCGATTGTGCTTGAGTTTTTTATTTCTTTCTTCTTCTTCTTAATTCCAAGAGAGAGTTTTTATTCTAAAAAGACAAAAGAGAGTGTGAAATTATTCTTTGATAGTATACTATTGCTTAATCATCAATAAACTTGTGTATACGATATCGATCTAGGTTCACGCGAGTTTCGATCATTAGATTGAGAACTCAAAAGTGACCGGAATAATTTTTGACATTCTTTTGATTGTTTTTGTGACTAACAAAGAAAAGAAAGTTTTTTGTTTGGTCCATTCACAGTTTTGCAATTCAAAGAAAAGGGAGACCACGCTCCTAGGTGATCCACGTTCGTGCTCGGATTGAAGGTCTTGCGGATTACCATCGACGTAAGTCAATCGGATCACGCGACAAAAGGTAATTTACTTTTGTTAACATATATGCATGTTTATTGATTAAAAGGGTTTAAGGTTCATAAAGGAAAAATTTTAAAAGTCACTAAATCGTCTTTAGTATCGCTTCCGCTGCGTGTAACACTTTTATTTGTTTATTTTTCCCTACACCAGTCCTATATGATCACATCATGTAAGGTGTCTCCATTCTCATATCACCATACGAGTAGTCTAGGATAAGACCACCGTACATTACGGAATGGACTGCAATTGTAGATTAACCACAAATAAAGTACCAAGCTCTATTTACTTTCTACTGACTCTTTAGATTGCATGTCTCAATCTGAATTCCTCGTATATGACATTCATATACTCAGTTTGAGACTACATCTAGCAATCATAGATGTTTAGCACATATGATATAAATGTATGAGTCATATTTATTGAATGAAAATACTACTTCTTTTATTAATGGATTTATAACATTTACAAATTATAAGCTTTAAGGCATAAATTGTAGGGAAAAATAATAAATAAAAGTGGTAAACGCAGCGGAAGCGATACTAAAAACGATTTAGTGACTTTTAAAATTTTTCCTTTATGAACCTTAAACCCTTTTAATCAATAAATATGCATATATATCAACAAAAGTAAATTACCTCTTGTCGCGTGATCCGATTGACTTACGTCGATGGTAATCCGCAAGACCTTCAATCCGAGCACGAACGTGGATCACCTAGGAGCGTGGTCTCCCTTTCCTTTGAATTGCAAACCTGTGAATGGACCAAACAAATACTTTCTTTTCTTTGTTAGTCACAAAACAATCAAAAGAATGTCAAAATTATTCCGGTCACTTTTGAGTTCACAATCTTATGATCGAAATCGCGTGAACCTAGATCGATATCGTATACACAAGCTTATTGATGTTTAAGCAATTGTATACTATCAAAGAATAATTTTTCACTCCTTTTTGTCTCTCTAGAATAAAAAACTCTCTTAGAATTAAGAAGAAGAAGAAAGAAAATAAAAACTCAAGCACCAATTAATTGATGTGGCCGAACCCTATAAGAACATATATATAGGTTGGCCGAATTTTTCTTCTTTTTCCTTTAGGGTTGCCGAATTCTATGTAGTATCTAATTAGGGTTGGCCGAATTTCATCATGTCACTTATATAGGGTGACTGAAATTCAACCCTAATTCTTTTTAACTTTATAGAATTCAAACCCTAATCCAACTCTTTTATTTTTATTCTTTTATTTGACTAAAAAAGACTCCTTATTTGATTAAATAAATAATACTAATTTATTTATTTACTTATCAAACAAGTCTTTTACTTTTAGGAAAGATTTGTTTCTTTAATTAAACAATTAATCAATAAATCAATTAATTCTTATTTAATTAAAACAAATGAAACAAAATAATATTTTTAGGTCAAAACCTTAACCTAGCCGCCCCACTTATATATAAGATGGGCCTAATATTATTTTCCTATTTCATTTAATCCATTGGACTATAAATAAAAAAGCCCACATGTGAACCAGACCCATTCTTACTAAAAGAAACAAGCCCACATGTCTTTCATTAATATATTAATATAATTGAGCAGCCCATTACTTAAATAATGTGCAAATTATATTCTTAATATATTAAATGCAATTCTAGATGGACCCTTAAATTGGTCCGGTAGAATATATCAAGTGATCCATGCAAGTCCGTGTGGATTGGGGATCTTGGCGGGCCATCTAAATTTAAGCTTCAATAGACATAACCTAATCACAATCAACAAATGATTCACTTAGGTCCGATCCATTAATTTTAACTCATTCCACTAAAGAGCTAAAACCGAACTCTTAAATAAAGATACAAAAGGAAGATGCTCCTCATTCATACCCTAGACAATCATATTGGAGATAGTGTATCCTCGTGATTAATATCAGTAATCGCCAAGAGTTCATAGACCGCCTATAACTCTCCAAGTTACTATATTTACTCATATGACCACGTTTTGAACTTGGATATTTTGACTTGTCCAGAAGCCATGTTTTCAATAGACACTATCGAAAACTCAACGTTGAGATTTAATATCCAATTACCTCAAAACATCCATATGATGATATTATACTCTCATTTAATTAAATGGAGCCACGATGTCCATATCTATAAATGAAGTCCTCTATCGATTAACAAATGAATATCACCAAACTATCGAAGATAGACTATGCGATATAATCGTACTCATTGATAACTCAAATGATATCACTTGCAACCATAAGTCCATCATTTATCTCAGGATTAAGATAGACCCTCCGATTGTCCTGATAATGAAAAGACTATTATCTATTGACGGTTCTAGATAAAGCTTTTCATTGTGATCCAGTTCAATGCACCCAGTGCACTAGATCCTTTTGCTCGAAGACACTCCGATGATTTTAGACTCATCATATCTCATTTGATCCCACTCAAATGCTAGCAAAAGAATTCTACAACTTTAACAAGATAAAGGTGCCCAACCTTTAACTTAAGTTGTGAACAATATTCAAGACTAACTAAAGAATTGTGTCTACCACATACATATCCAGATGTACGAACAATTCTTCTTTTCCCATAGTCTTTAGACCTTATGATTATTTACTTTGACAATTATAATACAAACTATAAATGCTATACGATTTGTTAAACCAGAAATCACTTTATTAATATGAAAAAGATTGTTAATTACAAAATTACACTCTTGCTATTGAGCATAATCCTAACAACTGGGCCACGATCTATATGAATCTATCACTAAGATCCGTTAATTGAAAAGATTCATATATATCGACAAATAATGTTGTATATGGGTGATCTAAATCTTTAGTGTCTTACTGAGTGAGATCAAAGTAGCATTCCCAATCAATAACTGCGTATCTTGGAATCACAGTTTGGCTTGTGGTTGGGGAGGTATGCACACAATACAGGAATCCACTCCTTCTCGCGAGAAGTAGATGAGTAGTTCGCTTAAGGGTTGATTCGGGACTTGAACGATTAAAATCGCTCTCTTTCTTCCGTAAAGGAAGGAAGAATATAATTGTTCATTAGAGAATCAATGGTACTTAAAGGAAAATATATAATTAGAGAGGTATAACGGACTTTATGACCTAGCTCTAATTATGAACTACTTATAGAGGATCATACCATATGAAATAGATATATATATGGACACTGATATTTTGGTTACGTAAAACATCTACAGTTACGAGAGTGCAACCTCGGGTTTTTAGTGGAATAACTCCGAGGTTAATAATCACGAAATATTAATTAATTTTTCTAAGTATTATTAGAGCTCAAAACTGTGGGTCCATTAAGTCCCCTTGCTAACCCTTTACGATTATTTGTAACAAGGCTCACGGTGAATTGAATGGTCTAATTAATTATGTTACGAAAGTAACTTGAATATATTTTGGGAATTAATTAAAAGATATGATTATTTAATTAATAAATTATTTAATTGATTAATTAAATATAATTAAATAATATGATTATTTAATTGAGAAATTAATAATTAAGAATTATTAACTGTTAATTAGAGGTTACAGGTTCGAACCATGACTAAACCAAAAGGATTAAAAATAATAAAGATTATTATAAATCCTTGAGGTCAAAGGTTCAAGTTTTAGTGGTGACCAAATTAAAAAGGATTTATAATCCTATTTCAACTTGGTTAACTAAACCATAGGATCATTGTATATAAGATATACTTATCAGGAAACAAAACAACCTAACCCTAATACAGAGATAGAGAGGTGCGGCAAGGAGAAGAAGAAAAAGAAATGAAATTATTTTTTTCTTTTGCTCAAGCTTGGCTAAACTCATCAAAGGAGACAAGGTGTTGTCTTGTCCATCTCGGTAGGCTCCATTCAAGAACTCCCGGAATCTGTGATATGCCTATACACAGTTGCTAGATCGCGGGTCATAGCTCAGAAGGCTTAGTGGTAAAGGATCGAAAAGAAACGAAGTAGAGATCTTCAAAGGTATGAAAACACACCCCTCCTCATATTCGTGTATACAAAAAGGGCCAAGATAATAAATTTTAAAAACCTATCTTTCTTTTTTTTCCGCTGCGCGACTTACAATTGGTATTAGATCCAATTTTTTGATATACATGAAAATGTTAAGAATATTTTCTATTTGCTTTCGATATGTATGATATATGTAGGGACGATCTAGGGTTGTATGTTGTTTAATTTTTTTTTTTATATATATCATATAAACATGGTTGATCGTTAATTGTATGGTACGATGAGTTTAGGATTATGTTTTTTAGGTTGTAATTGTAATTTTTTTCCGCTGTCAATTATTCAATGTAAATAAGTTTTATTTTGTTGTAATATATTAATGTAACATTGTACGAAGAAGATGATTCTAGAACACACAAAGAAGAAGGGACAGCAGTCGCGCGAATGTGCTATGCGTAATGGGCTGCTGCACATGTGCTCCGCCCAAGCAACATGTAGCCAAGCGCGCGTGCACTTCGCGCATTTTGTGCAAGAGCCGACAGTCGCGTGATGGTTGCGTAAGCTACTACGGACAGCGCCCTACGTGCGAACAGCAGCTGCGCGTGGAAAGTGCAAGGGCTGCATGTTTGCGATGCTAGGGTTGCGTATTTGCAAGTGCGTGTGGGCCAATTTTTTATTTTTTTATTTATCACCTTGGGCCTTCGATAAGTGTTAGGGTAACACTTGGGCCTTAGGTTTTGATTCATGAGATGGATCACTTTAAAAAAAAAAATTTAAAATTAATTAAGTTGGACTTGGTTAAAAGCCCAAAAGATGCAAAGATGGACTTAAAATTTTGGGATTACAAGAAGACCAGGGAATGCCTTGGATTATTGTTTGTAATTAGATATATATATTTTGATGAGAATCAAGAAGCATCAACAAATGATCCATTGCTTGATCCAGTTGGGCCAATTACAAAGGCCAAGAGGATCAAAGAAGCATTTAATGGGGGCTGATTCTGAGTTGTTGAAGTCAAGGTTCGGCCCACATGAAGACCAAATCAAACTAAACTTTGTGGGCCTCTACAGAGGGCATCTGAAGTCGGATCATCTATTATAATATGTTTTCAGAAAGCCCATGACGATCTCTAAAGATATTATGTAGACTCCATCCTCCAGAAACAGATCAGAACATGCCCAAATTCGGCCATCTATGTTGTTGCGCGTGAGGAACAAGCTAGAGTTTGGATGCGTCCGAATTTTAGGATATTTCCTGTTTTATTTATTTTCCAAATAAAGAGTCGATTTGTTTCTCAATTGAAGGGCTGATTTTGTTTCCCAAATGAAGCTTTCCAAATAAGGAGCAAATCAACTAGTTGTTAGTTTTAGTCTTTATTTATTTCCTAAATTTTTTTTCATTAATTTTCCTGATTGTAAAGTATTAATTGTTGAATATTTTATTTCCTTTATCTTTCTTTCTAGGGTTTAGATATTTTTAGTATTTAAGGGACTCATTGATGTATTATTGAAAAGACTTTGGAATGAAATAATTATTTGAGAGAACATTTTCTCTTTGTTCTTCATTGAACTATGAACTTATCAAGGTTCTACCTTGTGGCGTTCAAACCTTTACTTATCACTCACCTTCTTCTCTTCTTGAGTGTGGCATCTACAACCTTTTTGATTTTGTTGGTTCTTATCTTTTTATAGATAACGGGTCGTGGTCCTTTATTTTCTTTGTTTTCATAAACTTGAATTAGAAAACGATCATTTGTTGCCATAAATTGGTTCCATGTCTCACTATTCTTTGTGAGGTTCATATCATATTTTTTTTAAGTTAGATAACTCATCGTACTCGGTCAACTCATGTATGCTTTATTTATGAGATAGTTAAAGCATTGTCATGAATATATATGACATATGGATTAGAAGTGCCTACACTTGCATTATAATTTATAATAGCATATTTAATTTATGTGTTGTTAATTTTTTTTTTAATATGATTGACATAATAGGCTATTAAACCAACCCAATTCCAATAGAATATCATCAGTTTTTAAGAGTTAACCAACCCAATTCACATTGATTAAAATAGAATATCACATAATTGGCTATTAATAATGAGATTAGTTTTTAAGAGTATAAACTTGGTAATTCTCATTAATTACTAATGTTTCATTAAAGAGTCTAATTGGTTAGATTAGTAAAGCCCAACTTATTATTAAGACTAATTTGACTATGGCCTTAATAATAATTGGACTGAATAATGTTGTTTTAGTTTTAATAGTTAAAACTTGGTAATTTTCACATTTAATTCTAATCTTTTTGAAAATAGTTTACATAGATTAGAATTCGAATAATAAATTAGTTTTTAATAGTTAAAAATCCGGTTCATTATTTAATGTTTATATGATAAGATTCTAGTAACATAACCTAAAAAACTAGATTCTTCTTAGCTGTTTAACCTATGTTTATCTAGGTCCATTAGAAAACGCTAACCGTAAATAGTGAATGGGAGAGGGATATATAACATTATATCTCGCAGTCTTTATCATTAGATCAACACTATGAGATTCATGTGGGGCCTAGAGACGGCTTTGTTTTCGTCCTCCCTAAGGAGAGTCTCCACAAGAGTCAATACCAAGGTTAACTTCCTAACGAATATGATTTCTGAATGTGTTTTGGGATTGATTGACCCTAGGCAGCAATTCTCAAGTAAAGTTCATGAGATCTAAAATGATGGGTTACACTCACAAGGATTTAAATTAAATGGTTAATTAAAATCATGACTAAAATAAATTATGGTTAAATAATATAAGAATAAAGAGTTATTCTGTTGTATCATTTAATTGAGAATGTCTTGATCCAACATGCAAGTACTTGACCCACCCTAAGGCGGCACTTGCTTGTGGTATGTTGGATTGTCATGGCATAGTAACATTTTCAGGAATTTTTCTTGTTCATTAAACATGTTCAGGCATCATGTTTAATTATATGCCGAATATTTTACATATGATTTAAATGTATGAATAAATGAATTTTTTTTTATTTATATCTATGTTTATTTCAGTAATGTCTTCTGCTTTAGTTCAAGTTCTTGCGAATGAGAAATTATCCGGGGAAAACCTTACAAAATGGAAAAATGACATAAATGCAATCTTGGTCACCAAAGACCTAAAATTTGTGCTTACGGAGGAATGCCCTCCACAGCCTGCAGCCAACGCAGCACAAACTGTTCATGAAGCCACGAAAAATGGATTTCAAATAATGAAAAAACCCACATTTATTTGCTAGGTAGCATGACTGATATGCTTGTTTTGAAGCACGAAGCAATGACTATAGCATATAAGATGATAGAGTCATTGCAGGCCATGTTTGGGCAACCTTCTGAGCAAAGCGACATGATGTTGTTCCTTCCGCAATGATTGCTCACATGAAGGAGGGATCATTAGTTCGGGAACATGTCCTGGGCGTGATGTCTCATTTTAATACAACTAAAGTCAATGGTGGGGCCATAGATGAGCTAAGCCAAGTGAGCATCATATTGACAACCCTTTCGAAGAGCTTCGATCAATTCAAAAGCAACTATGGGATGAACAAGTTGAAGTTTAGTCTCACTAAGTTGCCTAATGAGCTCACAACTTTTGAGTCCATGACGAAGGACAACAAAGGTAAGACCGGTGAGGCAAATGTTGCTGAACCATCTTCTTTTGGATTTAAGAAAAGTAAGAGGTCCGTTGGCAAGGCAAAGGCTAAGCCCAAGAAGAAACAAGTTCAAAGTAAGAAGAAGAGCACCACAACCGACAAAGCAAAAGGAAAGTGTTTCCATTGTGATAAGGTTGTTCATTGGAAGAGGAACTGCCCGCAGTACCTCAAAGAGCTCTTTAAAGGAAGGAAGAGAAAGGTAATCAAATTTACTTGTCATTGAGTCTTGTTTAATGGAAGATGATTCTTCACCTTGGACAGTAGATTTAGGGGCCATTAACCATTACTACTAGAAAATCTATAATTGTTGACAGTCTTTTATTGACAGTTTTATAAAACTGTCAAGAAACTCAAGAAGAGTTGACAGTTTTTAAAACAGTCATATATTAACTGTCAAGTATTATTTCCAACACCAAATAATAAAATCCTGCTTTTTCTAAGGATTTTCCGCGATCACAATTTTTTTTCTTTTTTATCAACATCACAATTACACTATATATCTAAACTGAAAAAAAAAAAATCTTCTTTGCTGTAGTAACTATTTCTCTCTCCCAAACTTAAAGATTTCTCTAGCTTAAATTTCTCAAAGATTAATTTTTTTTTTTAAGAAATGAAAGCTTTATTAAGAAGCACTCCAACAATCGAAACACAATGGAACAGTGACAAGAAGCTACAGAGCAAAGCAAGAAGACCTAAAAACTAAACAGCAGAGGCATCCACAAAGCCCAAACCAACAACGAAAAAGAGAGAGACAAACAACATCAAACATCTATTTCTTCAAACAATAGCCTTCACCATCCTTTATTTCTCTAATCATCCAAACATCTTTCAAATTTGTCATAAAAGTTTGAGTTGTATACTATAAGTTTGCTAAAATCTTTAATATTTCATGTTAGTGCACTAAAATCCCTAAAATTTCCCTAAAATTCCAAAATTTTAGGCTTTTTATCTCACCCCTGCTGTTTTAGCAATTTTACAGAAAAAAGATTATTAAGATTCAAGCTTTATTTGTTTTTAAGCTTCAATTTGGTTGGGTTTTACAGGTGTTGTCATTAAGAAGGAAAAAGACTGTCAAGCTTGAAGATTCGTTGCCAGGTGAGGAATTTGAAATGCTTTGAGTTGTTACAGGCTTTGATTGATTTATTTATTTATTTTTAATTTTTGTCAACTCTTACTTTTTTGTCAGTTTTGTTAATTTCAGTTTGTGAGAAAAGATCAAGTGAGAAAAACGAGTGGAAATTCAAAATCGTTAGATTCCCAGATATAATCATACAATATTGTGTTAAGATTGTATGATTGTATAATATAATACAATCATACAATATTCCCAGATACAATCATTCAATATTTCCGTTCTCTTTTATTCTGTTTTGTTATTGGGTTTGTTCTGGGGTGCTGTGGCTTTTTCTCTTCTTTTCTTAACTGGGTGTTTTTGTTTTGTATGGTTTCTTTGGTGCTGCTCTCGGCTGCTGGCGTTGTTGTTTGTTGCCTTGAGCCTTGGTTTGTTGGCTTGTTGTTGGTTCTGTTTTGCTGTTGAATATAGTGTGCTGTTTTTCAACAAAAAAAACATTTTTTCATCTATTTAATGGTATACACTTGTTTGTTGCCAGCATTACTTGATGAACTGGTGTTGGTTAAAAGCACAGTTATGAAATTATTTCCTCAAAAAAAAAAAAAAATTATTGATTTGCATTACAAATTAAATTCAAGTTTTATCTTGTTGGTTCTACCTGCAAAATTAACTTCACATTGCTTGTTAATTAGTTATTGATTGATCTATGAGTACTTGATACCATTACTAGGCTGCCAACAATATATTTGAGTTTGATGTCTGGGCTTGTGTGCTGGTGTTGTGGGTTTTTGTGTTCTATCTCTCTACCTCTGTTTTAGGCTTGCTTTTGGGGTGTTTTCTTGTTTTTGGCATTGGCCTTCTTGTTTTATGATGTTTCTTCCTGCTCGTTTCTGCGATTAATAAATTGCGTTAAAAAAAAAAAACCAATATACTTGAGTCTTAACTTGACGAAATGAGGTTAACCCAGTCGTATACCCCTCATGTTTATATCATTGAGGTTGCGTGTTCGAATCATATCCCTCTCTCTAAACCCCGGATTATTTGTAATTATATACACATGGCTTAGACATGAATGTCTCCACTTTATTTTTGTGAATATTTAATCTTTTAGTGAAATCTCTTTTAACTCTTACATAAAGAGTTTAATGAAAGACAAAAATTAGCATTTTACTAGGATGCAAATCACCCAAGAATTTTCACTTCCAATGACTATGTATTTTGATGTCTTTTAAACATTGGAGATAATTAAAATACAAAGAAGAATAAAAGAGGTAGTATTTATTTTTTGGGATATTCTAAGCACTACATTCACTAGGGCAAGTTTGGTAATGTGAAACCAAGAATAGGTTTGTGGCTAAAATCTAATTTAAATATTCATCCATCAAGCTTAGCTCTTTGTATCAATTTGGATGGAATCTTGTAAGTTAGACTTTATCAAAGTGAGTTGAGTGTTTGTGGGCATGTTAACAAAAAACATATATCAAAGCATGAAATGACTTTATCAAAGTCTATGAGCTCAAAAGCTATAAAAATAATTATCTTTATTAACATATCCTTCTTGTTGTATGTAAAAAAAAAAAAATAAAAAAAAAAAACAATTATAGTTGAACTTTATGTTGATAGATATATGAATAATTATATTTTGTGTAAAAATAATTTTTGTTTTTAATGAATAGTGTTTTTAGGCTTTTTATAATTATTTTTATATTTCAGAACTAATTAAGTTATGACATATGATGGATAAGTCTTTGATGTTGAGTGATAGAATTTCAAGGGAATATGAGATTGGGGTTGAGAAATTTACGGAATTTGCCATACTTAATTCTGAAAATCCTAACTTAATAAGATGTCCATGTCAGTTTTGTGGAAATTTGAAGTTTCAGTCACCTAGAGAAGTAGAAAATCATTTATTTGTTAAGGGTATTGACAAGAGCTATCAAATTTGGACATGGCATGGAGAGGATGATCCTAGTATGGGAGAAAATATTGAATCGGATTGCAATCAATATTTTGATTATGATAAAGGTGTTAATGCAGTTGAAATGGTGCATGATGCATATAAAAATTGTACTGTTGATCCCAAAGCATTTAAAGTTTTATTGGAAGATGCTGAAAAGCCTTTATTTCCTGGTTGTAAAAAGTATACAAACTTGTCTGCATTGGTAAAATTGTTCAACATTAAAGGCAAATATGGGTGGTTTGATAACAGCTTTTCTGATTTGTTGAATTGTCTTCATGATATGTTGCCTGTGAATAATGGAATTCTAACATCATTTTATGAGGCCAAATAGACAATGAATGCCTTAGGTTTGGAATATGATAAAATACATGCATGCCCAAATGATTGTATACTATATCGAAAAGAGTACAAGGATCTATCTGCTTGTCCCACTTGTAAAGAATCAAGATGGAAAGTAGACATAAATAAAAATGTACCTGGCAAGGGAAAAAAAGGCACCCCTGCAAAGTCTTATGGTATTTTCCTATTATCCCGAGATTAAGGCGGATGTTCCAATCTCCTCAAATAGCTAAAGACTTGATTTGGCATACTCATGGAAGAAAAAATGATGGTAAACTTCGTCATCCTGTAGACTCTCCATCATGCAAATTGGTTGATTGCACATGGCCAGACTTTGCAGTGGATAGAATAAATCTTCGACTAGCTCTCTCTGCTGATAGGATTAATCCACATAGCTCACTTAGCAGTAGGTACAGTTGTTGGCCAGTTATATTGATTACTTACAATCTTCCACCATGGCTATGTATGAAACGCAAATTTATGATGTTATCATTTTTGATATCAGGTCCTCAACAACCTGGAAATGATAAAGATGTCTATTTAGCACCATTTATTGAGGACTTGAAAACTCTATGGGATGTTGGTATTGATGCTTTCGATGCAAATAAACAAGAGAACTTTCGATGCAAATGTTGGTATTTATGCTTTCGATATCAATGATTTTCCAGCATATGAGAACTTATCTGGTTGTACTGTGAAAGGGTATTTTGCTTGTCCGATTTGTAGGGAAGGTACGTTGAAACATTGTAAGAATAATGCATATACGGGTCACCGAAAATTTCTCCCAATAAGCCATCCATATCGAAGACTAAAATAGTTTTCAATGGTGAGCAAGAATTTGGGTCTCCTCCTGAACAGTTGAGTGGAGAGAAAGTATTAGAAAAGGTTGAAGGTATTGAAAACTCATTAGGAAAAAAGTAAACTAACAAGCGCAAAGCATCGGTGGTTGATTCATCAAACTATTGGAAAAAGAAATCAATATTCTTTGATCTCCAATACTGGAAAGATTTGCATATTCACCATCAATTGGATGTCATGCATATTGAGAAGAATGTGTGTGAAAATCTATATGGTACATTGTTGAATATTTCTGGAAAAATGAAAGATGGAATTAATGCTCGATTGGATCTTGTAGACAAGGGACTAAGGATGCAATTAGCCCCCAATATGAAAAGGAAACATACTTATTTACCGGCTGCATGTTACATATTGACTAAAGCTGAGAACCAAATCTTTTGTCAAACATTGTTAAATATGAAGGTTCTTGAAGGATACTCTTCAAACTTCAAGAACCTTGTGAAGATAGAAGATTTAAAGCTATACGGTCTTAAGTCACATGATTGCCATGTTTTAATGTAGCAATTGCTACCTATGGCTATAAGATCAGTTTTGCCTAAGCATGCTAGATATGCTATTACTAGATTATGCTTCTTTTTTAATGCTTTGTGTACTAAGGTGGTTGATATTTCAAAACTGAAAAAAGTACAAAGTGACCTTGTGATCACTTTGTGCTTGTTGGAAAAATACTTTCCACCTTCTTTCTTTGATATCATGGTTCATTTAACAATACATTTGGTAAGAGAAGTTAGATTGTACGATCCAGTTTACCTCAGATGTATGTATCCGTTTGAGAGGTTTATGAAAGTTTTAAAGGGTTATGTCCTCAATCAAAATCATCCTGAAGGGTGTATAGCTGAGTGTTATATTGCAGAAGAAGAAATAGAATTTTGCACAGAATATTTATCAGATTTGGCTCCAATTGGAATTGCACATCTGATTAAAAAAAATGTGCATTTGTGGAAACCTCAACCAGGTGGTTATGTGATGGTAGTTGATCGTCAATTATTTGATCAAGCACACCACTATGTGTTGGAGAATTCAGCAGAAGTACGACCTTATATAGAGTAAGAACATTTTCTGCAGTGAATTATTAGTTTGATTTTAATCTTCTAAGTTGTTAAGTTTAAATTTTAATATTTTGCATGCTAATGAATAGGGAACATATGATCTGGATCAAGTTGAAATATCCAAAACAATCAAAAAGTCAAAAATTGTTACAAGATGAGCGCAATAGAAAATTTGTTGATTGGTTGGAAGAGAAGGTAGTTGCTATTCTTAGCTATGTATTATCAATTTTTAAATATTTCAGTGCATATTTATAATAAATAAATTAACTACTGTAGGTTTCAAATTTGTTGATTAATGAAGAACCTGTTTCAAGTTCCTTGAAGTGGTTAGCACATGGACCTTGCCCCACCGTGGTCAAACATTCTGGTTATGAGATAAATGGTTGTCTTTTCCAACAAATTGATCGAGATAATTGTCGGGTGACTCAACACAGTGGAGTTAGTATTACAGCCACAACAATGCAAATTTCTAGTGCAAAGGATAAACACCCTGTAATAGGGAAAATGTGCTTCTATGGGATCCTTACAGAAATTTGGGATCTTGATTATCACATTTTCAGTATTCCTATATTTAAGTGTAATTGGGTCGACAGTAAAAGCGAAACTAAGGTTAATGAACTTAGGTACACATTGGTTGACCTCAATAAGATAGGGCATAAATCAAAATCGTTTATCCTAGCTTCTCAAGCAAAGCAAGTTTTTTTTTTTTTTTGTTGTACCAGACTAGCTTAACTGTAGATGGTCCATTGTTCAATCAACATGTCCACGAGAGTTCATTCAAAAAGATTATGTTAATGACTTAGACTGTACAATGGATCATCACCCCTTGACTAAGGATTTACCTGGTGTTGAATTATTTGATTTGGGAGATGAGAACGACGTAACATATGTGAGATCAGATTGTGAAGGTTTTTGGATTCATTATAACACATCCCAGGAATAACAGAGCAGAAGCTAGGCAATGGAAAGATTCCATGATTTTTGTTATTGCATGTTAAATGGTAATTTTTTATTTATTTATTTAGAATTCGAGTTTCATTTTTTATTATTGATTTCATATGTATGCAAAAAACTGCTATATAAGGTAGTTTAATACTTTTTTTTATGTATTGCTCATATATTTTAATTATTTATCTATTTTTAATGTTTTTTTTTTTCTTATCTATTTCCGGTTATAGACATGGAACAAGAAGAGAATGACTTACCAAATAGTACTAAAGCACCAAGAGGATTGACAACAAAAGCTAAGATTATAAAAAAAAACAGAAGTGAGGGAATTAAGCCGGTGGTGCAATATAAAGACATCGGAGTAATGGTGGGGGAGGTGAAAACTGACTTGGTTAGCATCATTGGTATTTTAGCAAGAACCATAATTCCCATCACATATGATGATTGGTGATATGTCCCACGACATATTAAAGATAAACTGTGGGAAAATGTAAAGGTATGTAAGAAAAATTTTAATCTCTTATTTGTAGACTTTCTAGCAATATGTTATACATGTTTGTAGTTTTATTAGAGAAAAGAAACATTACATTACTAACTCAATTATAAATACATTTACAAGTGTGTGTGTGTTATATATAGAGTTTGTATCATTTAATCTAAATTGTTGCAAGGTTCATTTGATCAAATTATATTTTAAAAAATAATGATAATATATAAAATTTTCGATAAAAAATGTATAAATTTAATAAATGTTAATGATGTATTGACATTTTTTTAATTAAATATTATTAACATATTTGACAGTTTATAATTGTCATAAATATTAAAAACTGTCAATAAACTGTCATCAATTATTGACAGTTTTTAACTGTCATCCTCTTTCTTGACATGGGCTTCCTTGACAGTTGGAAAACTGTCATCTACAATGATTCTTGACAGTTTTTAAATTTCAAGAAATATAATATTTTTTTTGTAGTGCATGTTTGTTCTTCTTTGCACTGGACTGATTCTTGGACGGAGCTAGAGGAGGGGGCCTTCTCAATGCATGTTCGATCAGGGGATGTCATTTTAGCTTATGTAGTAGGACTAGTTAGACTAGCTTTTAATAACTGTTTTATTTTATTGGACAATGTTTATTACATTCCTGGGTTTACTAGAAATTTGATTTCAGTATCTAAGTTATTAGAACGATTGTATTCAGTTTCTTTTAGTAATAAATAAGTTATTATTTCTAGAAACAGATTGAATATTTGTTCTGGTTTGATTGATGATGTGTGATATCGTGCTATAAAAACTAAACTTGCAAGTGAACGAATCGTGAGATAAGCACAATAGTAAGTAGAGATTGTTCCCATGAGGAAAAATGATTTATTGACTTAACTAAACTAATTCTAATTAAAGCTAAGAAATTAAAAGTAACCAAGAGATTTTGTATGATGATTTGAATTAAACTTCTAAAATAATCAAAAGAGAGCAAATAACAAGAATTTGTGAATGTGATCAAAATGTGAGAGGACTAGGTCATAAATACTCCCTAACTATGTTTACTCAATGCTTCGAATTGACTTTGATAAAATATGTTAATCAAGTTAAGGATTCGTTCTTAAATTAAGTATGATTGTTACCATATGATCTTGGGATGAATCAAGTGTTCCCAATTATATTTTACCCATAAATCAATGGTGCAAACTGCAACCGAGAACCCATTAAGTAAACCTACTTGCATAAGTCAGTGCTAAGATTAGTTTCACCCATTCAATTGAAGATTGATTAAGATTATGTGTAAGTCAACACTCCAAACTCAATCATTATATTATCAAAACCCTAAATTCATGCCAATGTATAGTCATGCATTAACAAGAACAAAGAATTAAGACGTAGAATGAATTGAATAAGTCAAAACCTGAATTAAGAAAATATAGTCAATTCTAACAAAGAGCATTCATTGAGGTTCATATTGATTCCCTAGTATGGAATTAGTTACACATGAAAAGATTAAAAGAAGAGGACAAAGAGTTGATAAAACCTATAAGTGTCTTCTTTAAGCTTCTAAGTGCAACAATGGTAATGGTATGATGAGGGACGACCCCCTTGGTGGCTTAGGACCTCCCTTGGCTTGTGTCCCAACTGGTCTCCCTGAAATTAGGTTTCAAAGGGTTTAAATAGGCATAGATGATAAGCCAAGTCGTTAAACAACAAGGAAAACAATTCCCTTTGAGAATACATGCCCTTTTAGAACTCTATTTCTTTCGTAATCCATCCAAATTAATTACTTATTAAAGGAAAACAATGATTAGATGTCAACTTGCTTCCAAAGACTCACACACATGTCCAAGAAGGTAATATTTACTATTCCGACAACATCCAAAATAAATCCAATCACTATTCATAGAATTATGACTGATCTGCCATCGATTACTAAAACGGGCATAACTTCTTTAAGGAATATCAGAATTACGATCCTAAAAGTGCATCGAAAACTAGGCTTCCGAGGATTTCAATCCATAGGTGGTAGGACACACAATTCAATCGGATCTGAGAGATATGGGCCCCGAAATATTGATATTCTGCACTGGCCGAAATTCATCTTTTTCGTGGTTTATGCCACGACACGGACATATGCTCCTGGACCACGGTCAACGCCGTGTTAAACCTCTGGGAATCTTCGCAGTTGACTCGGTGGTTTGCACTCCTGCCTGGCATGCGATATGGACAGTGGAACCTTATCATTTTTGCTCATTTTCTCCATCTTTTGACTTCTTTTCTCCAAATCACCTCTTCTATGAAATGTGACCTACACATGCTCAACAAACACATAAAATATCTAATTTCATCTGAGAAAAAAGCATAAATAATAGGAAATATAGGCCTAAAATATGTATAGAAATAGACCGATCAATTGAAAATAATTTGTGTGTTTTAAGACCATTAATTAATACATCACTGAATTGTTTAAAGTTGAAAAACCTAAAACAAAACAACAAAAGATTTCTCTAAATAATGAAACGTATCCGTGGCCTCTTAGACTTGGGCACATCAACCTTAACAGGATAGATACACTAGTAAAAGGCGGATCTTTAAGTCGGTTAGAGATCGACACTTTACCTATCTATGAGTCATGTTTAGAAGGTAAAATGACTAAGAGACATTTTATTGGAAAAGGGCTTAGAGCTACAAAACCACTAGAGCTTATACATTCAGACGTCTGTGGACCTACGAATATCAAAGTGAGTATTATGTCACTTTTAGTGATGATTACTCTAGATATGGATATGTTTACCTAATGCAATGTAAGTCAGAAACATTTGAAAAGTTCAAAGAATTATGAGCTGAAGTTGAGAACCAATTAGGCAAAACAATCAAAGCTCTATGATCAGATCGTGGAGGTGAGTATCATGACCAAAAGTTTGAAGACTATTTGGTTGAACATGGGATTATATCCCAACTCACAACTCTAGGAACACCACAACAGAATGGTGTTACAGAGAGGAGAAATAGGACCCTGATAGAAATGGTGAGATCTATGATTAGTTTCTCATCATTACCAAACTCTTTTCGGGGATATGAACTACAAACAGCGGCCTACATATTGAATGTAGTTCCATCCAAATATGTTCCTAAGACTTTTATAGAGTTGTGGAATGGTCGTAAAGCTAGTTTTCGATATTTTCGCATATGGGGGTGTCTAGTACATGTACTGAAGAACAAATGTGGAAAGTTGGAACCTCGTTGCCTGTTTGTAGGTTATCCCAAAGAGACTAAAAGAGGATATTTCTATAGTCCTCAAAAAAACAAAGTGTTTGTATCAACGAACGTAGCTGTTGACAGTGACTTTTTTGATTGACTAAAATCTACCATGTGTCACACAAATAATTACGTATTAAGGTGTTAAATAGAGAACAAACTAAAAAGAAAGCATGCTAACACACGATTTTACATGGAAAACTCAAAGAGGGAAAAAACCATGGGTGCCGGAGACAGGGAGAACAAGTGCACTATGAACTTTTGAATTACACACAAAATCTCTATTGAATACTTGCAACTATTTTAATCGTAACCTAATTCTAGTGTTTTGAGGGTCTATTTATACATGCATAGTAATGCACTCCGAGCGTACCTCTAAAAACTAATGGTCCACACAAACATAAATGAAATGAGTGCACGAGTCTACAATCCTCCACAATTGTACGGATCACTATGTTGTAGAATGGAAACAAGTAAGGGTTATCGTTCCCATGAAGATTGGTAGTGCACTATAATTCTTTTAGATTAACTCATTAATGATTAAACTAATATGGTGATGTAAAAACTAAGAGATGTCTAGACTTAAATGTTCTAAAAAGATGCTAAGGAAACAATGATGTAAAATATTACTTAAAACTTCATAATCCAATTACTATCAATTTAAATCCATTATTTAAGAGGAAGGGTCAAAAGTATCTAATGCCCTTTTTATCAATTTGCTCAAACCTAGATCTAGGTTAGTCAACACTTAATTAACCTCTCATAGATCTTCAAGCAAAATCCAATCAAGGTTGTTCCACCAAGATCTAGATCTACTTTTCATGCACAAATATCATGTTTGTAAATTACAGTATAGTTCCTACTCAACATACCACATGAAGATAATTTAAGCATAAGTGCAAACTCAATGGATATAAAAGATAGATAGAATCATATCAAAGAGTGTTCACATATTTACAAACACTAAATCCCTAACAAGAGAGATTTAGCTACTCATAATGAAATAAAAACAAGGAAAGGAAAGAGAAAGAGAAAGAAAGCTCATTGTGTTCTTGATGATTTACTCTTGCTTACTCGACAAAAACTTCCTTGATGTTAAGATAGATCTAAATATCCCTAACAAGAAGATAAACTAAAAGTGTTTAATCTAAGATTGCTTTTCTATAAGAGAGAATGTTTGTGAAAAGGTGTTTCTCAACTTTACTTTACTTCACAATATTCAACATTCTCAATTCTAACTCTAGTAGTGTGTAGTATATTTAACATAGAAGAAAAGCATGTTTACATAGTGGAGGATAGGTCTTCATTCAACTAAGACGAAGACCATAACTAACTCCATTTAACAAAATCTCCCTTCATTCTAGAACCCATTACCACCATAAAAATGAAATCAAAAGCAGAAGAGAGGAGAGGGTACACATTTAAATAGGATTGATATAAGATAAATAATAACTCATAAGAGATGAAAAATTGTAAACAAAAGAGAGAAGAAGGCACCTGACAACAGAGTGACCGACCGACGAGCTAGAGGCAGCTGCGAACTGGCGACCGCAGCGACTGAAGGTAGGCGGCAAGAAGCTTCGTTTGGTGATTTGGTATTCTGAATTTTTGATTTAGGTTAGTGACTTGTTTGATCGAAGAAGAGTGAAAGAAGTGAATTGAATATGATAAATTTTAAAAACACTATCATTTCCCTTCCTTTTTTTTTAAATAAAAAAAAAAACCTAGCTAGGTGGAGTCAACGGCTTTGACTCTGCCCAGTTGCCTAGTCGATTAGTCGACAACTACCCCGATTAGTTGGTCACTACCTAATTGCTCCGATTTTCCCTATTTTGCTTCAATTTCCAGCCGCCTAATCGTATTAGACCTATTAATCGGCCGCTTAGGCCGCCTATTAGAACACTGCTTATTGTTCACCTTCCGGAATGCATCTTTGGATAATTTGATCTGCTCCATGCTTGAAGAAGTAAGGATCACTTCACAAGTATTGCCCAGCTTGCCATCTAAACCTCTTCTTTCCTTGTTTGTTAAGAAGTTGAAAATATCTGCATACCATGGCTCTTCACTTGCAATGGCTAATTTATATTCTAGAAATACCCTCATATGCCCCAATTCCATTCCAAAAATAATATATTATTAATGATATATAAATATATAAATATATATTATATATATATATTATATTATATAATATATATATTATATGTATTATATTATATAATATATTATTATATTAAATAATATATAATTACATATATAATATACTTTTTTATTTTATTATTATTATCCATAATATATCATGTTATTATAAATGTTTTATAATTAGGGGTATTTTGGTAAAAATACAGTTAACTCCATTCCATTCCGTTGTTAACTAAACAAAATAATACCAATTTAGAGACTAATTCTAAAGTTTCAACTAAACAAAAAACTAAGTTTTCCTTTCCTTTCCATTTTCATTCTCATTCTGATTACCATTCCATCATGTAACCAAACATGACTATAGAGTATTGACCAATAACTCGACTATACAGTTTTTAAAAAATATAATTTTATTAAAAGTTTCAATAAATATTTTTTAATATATGTTTGTTATAGAAACTAGAATTTTGATTAGTTGAATAAATTTAAATTTATCTAACAAGGTTTTTATTTTTTATTTTTTATTTTTTATTTTTTTATTTTTTATTTATAACAACTCATAGGTTATATATAAATATTGTTCAATTGGTAACACATCAACTCTTGTAGTCAAGTGGTAAAGACTTGCAACATTGAACTTGAGGTCTCAAGTTCAACTCCAAGCAACAATAATTAATTGTCATTATTATTATAAGTTGGCATGGCCAGCCGGTGGTAGGATATATATATTTAACATTAATTAAATATTTAATAATGACAATTTTTTAAATATTATTAAACCTTTAATGACAGTGTTTATTTAAATATTATTAAACCCAGTTTTTAACTGTCAAGAAATAACTATCATAAAAAGAAAAAATATATATATCAAGACCTTTCTTGACAATGGCATCCATGGCAGTTTTTTTAACTGTCAAGAATGGTTTTGTTGACAGTTTTTAACTGTCAACAAATACATTATTTTCTTGTAATGGGATTAAGATAGATTCTTCGATTACCCTTATAATGAAAACTTTTATCTACTGACAGTTTTAGATAAAGTATTTCATTGTGATCCTATTCAATGCACCTAGTGCACTAGATTCTTTTACTCAAAAACACTTTGATGATTTTAGACTCATTATATCACATTTGATCCCACTAATTAACAAGGTAAAGGTGCATAACCTTTATCTTAAGTTGTGAACATTATTCAAAACTAGTTAAAGAATTGTGTCTGCCTCATACATATCTAGATGTACGAACAATTCTTTATATCTCATAGTCTTTTGCCCTTATGATTATTTACTTTTGACAATTATAATAATTAAACTATAAATGCTATAAGATTTGTTAAACTAGAAATCACTTTATTTATATGAAAAGATTGTCAATAACATTATTACACTCTTGTTATTGAGCATAAACCTAACAATCTCCCACTTGCGTTATAGCAAGTGTGTCATATCTCTCATTTCCATGTTCTAGAGGTGCCCATCAAAACTCTTTTGACGTAGAGCCTTTTTAAAAGGATAGATTAGATTTTCTACTGACACGATTTTTGTAATCATCGTGTCACCCCTATGAACAATCTCCCATAAAAGATGATACTTCCTTTCAATGTGTTTTCCTCTTTTATGACTTCTTGGTTCTCTCGAATTAGCCACTGCTCCACTGTTGTCATAGTAAATAGTGATCTGCTTATTCGCATTAGGAACCACTTCCAAGTCAACCAAGAATTGGTGGAGCCAAACAGCCTCTTTGGCAACTTCTCATGTAGCAACATACTTAGCTTCCATGGTGGAATCAGCAATACATGATTGCTTGATACTCCTCCATATGACTGTTCCTCCTCCAATTGTAAACACAGATCCTGATGTATATTTTCTGAAGTCAGAAACCGACTGGAAATTAGAATATGTATACCCTACGCGAATTAAATCCCCTCCAGAGTATACAAGCATATAATCTCTTGTTCTCTTGAGATACTTGAAAATATGCTTGACTGTCGTCCAATGATCAGGACCAGATTTCGATTGAAACTTACTAACTATACCAACAACAAAACAAATATCTGGTCTAGTGGAGAGCATTGAATACATGAGACTTCCAACTGCCGAGGCATATGGAACTCTACTCATGAATTGCTCTTCATGCTCATTCTTAGGAACTTGTTACTTAGAAAGTTTGATTCTATGTCTGAAAGGTAACATACCTTTCTTGGAATCATGCATGGAGAATCTAGACAAGATTTTATCAATGTATGAAGCTTGGGATAATGCAATCGTTCTATTCTTTCTATCCCTTACTACTTGGGTACCAAGAATATAACTTGCTTCTCCTAATTCATTCATATCAAATTATTTTGCTAACCATTCTTTTACTAATCTCAATACACATACATCATTTCCGATGAGTAGTATATCATCAACATAAAGAATTAGGAAAACCAACTTGTCGCCTTTAATCCTTTCGTATACACAAGGTTCGTGAAGGTGTTGAATAAATCCAAAGCCTTTCACAGCTTGATCGAACCTTATGTTTCAGGATCTAGATGCTTGTTTTAGTCCATATATAGACTTTTGCAACTTGCATGCCTTCTCCTCTTAGCCTTTTTCAATGAATCCTTCTGGTTGCATCATATAGATGCTTTCGTTAAGACTTCCGTTAATGAAAGCTGTCTTGACGTCTATTTTCCAAATCTGTAGGCTTAGAGATGCTGCAATGGATAAGAGTATCCTAATCGATTTAAGCATGGCCACAGGAGAGAAGGTTTCCTTGTAATCGATACATTTCTTCTGTGTATAACTTTTAACTACTAATCTAGCTTTGAAGGTTTCCACCTTTCCATCCATTCCTTTTTTCCTCTTGTATACCCACTTGCACCCGATGGGTTTTATCCCTTTAGGCAAGTCTACAAGAGACCGGAATTTGTTATCGAACATAGATTCAATTTCAGATTGCATTGCCTTTTGCCAATGGCGATAATTAACATCCTTCATTGCTTCCTTATATGTGTAGGGATCATCGTCATCTGAGAGATTCTCCACTGATTCTTCAAGACCGATGTATCTCTCGGGTTGATTACTAATCCTCCTAATACAACGAGGAATGGTAGGTTGTTGATTTTGTGATGGTGTAGAACTTACAATTGGGTTAGGTTGTGAAACCTCTTGTGGAATTGTATCTTCTGACATTTCATTTAAGACAATTATACTTTTAGGCATAAAATCATTCATATAGTCCTTTTCCAAAAATTTAGCATTTGTCGAAACAAATACTTTAAGATATGAAAGACTATAGAAATAATATCGTTTAGTTCCTTTTAGATACCCCACAAATATGCATGTTTTCGAATGGGACTCCATCTTTTCTATCTTTCCTTTTAACACATGCGCAGGACAACCAAACATCCTTAAGTGTTGTAAACTAGGTTTTCGCCTAGTCCACAACTCATGCGGTGTTTGAGGAACCGACTTAGATGGTACATCATTTAGAATGTACATAGCAGTTTGTAAAGCATATCCCCAAAAAGATTTAGGAAGCGTTGAATAACTCAACATAGACCTAACCATGTCTAAAAGAGTTCTATTTCTCGTTTATGATACCCATTTTGTTGTGGTGTACCTAGTGCAAAAAACTAAAAAACTATCCCATTATCAATAAGATATTGCTAAAACTCACCAGATAGATATTCTCCACCATAATCAGATCTCAAGACTTTTATGTGTTTCTCAAGTTGATTTTTTACTTCAGAGTTAAATGCTTTGAATATGTCAAAAGCATCCAACTTATGTCTCATGAGATTCACATAGCCAAATCTCGAGTAATCATCTGTGAAAGTGATGAAGTACTCATATCCACCTCTAGCTTGAATGCTCATAGGACCACATAAATCAGTGTGTATTAATCTTAAACATTCAGTGGCTCTTGCACCTTTGGTCGTGAAAGTCTTTTTGGTCATCTTACCTTCCAAACATGATTCACAAGTTGGTAGATCATCAACCTTTAAGTCACTTAAGGGTCCATCACTAACCAATCTTTTTATCCTATTAAGGTTAATATGACCTAGGCACAAATGACATTGGTAGGTTTCATCTCTTGATAATTTTACTCTTTTATGATTAGGCTCTGTTAATTCTATGTCTAACAAGTGAGAGATATTTCTATGTTGAAAGAATAAATCGTTTTCCAATGTACCTTTGCAAATAATTTTGTCATTCTTACTAATAATAAAAACTTTATTAAAAGTAACCGAATATCCAAATTTATTTAAACAAGAAACTGAAATTAAATTCCTCTTGCATTGAAGTACATAATAAACGTCTATCAAATCTAAATGTCTACTAGAATCTAGATTAACTCTAATATCTCCCACTGCACTTGCAGACACTAACGTTCCGTTGCCAAAGCGCAAGTTGATTTCATTCTTATTCAACCTTTTCCTTTCCTGGAACCCCTGTAAGGAATAACAAACATGATTAGTGGCTCCAGAGTCTATGATCCAAGAATCTGTAAAATCTGTCAGAAAACATGTATCAAGGTAATTAACATTACCTTCTTCCTTCTTTTTCTATGACTTTGGGCAATTTCTTTTCCAATGTCCCTTTTCACCACAAAGGATGCATTTCCTTTTGATCTTGGATACTTTCTTGGTCTTCTTCTTGGTAGGCCCAAATTGCTTTTTCTTCTGTTGTTTCTTGACCTTTTAACGGGTTTTAACAGTAGCAATTTTACCAACCATATGAATCTCTTGACCTTTGCCTTTCATAAGGATCTTTTCAGCGCTTTGAACATCTTGCATCAGGCCCTACAAGGTGTATTCCTTTTTGTTCAAGGTGTGGTCAAATTTGAACTGATCAAAGGAATCTGACAATGAGTTGACAACCATGTCAATTTATTTTTCACCATCTATCTCAGCACCATTTAGTTCAGCAATGTTGAGATGTGCTATGACTTTCATCATGTGATCTTTCACAGCCTATCCAGGTTTCATCCTAAGATTCCTGAAATCAGTATTGCCTCTCTCTTAGTCGTCCTGGACCTAATAGCAAACATCTCCTCTAGCGACATCATTATATCAGCTGCAAACCCCATTCCTTCATGCTGCTGTTGCTACACGTTGGAGATAGTAGCCATAATATAACATTTGGCCATATCATCAGAGGTTTTCCACTGCTCATACTCGTCTCTTTGCATCACATTAGATTCATTATTAGGAATGGGTGGTTTAGGAGTAGCCAGAACAAACTTATGTTTTCAGGTTGCAGTAACAACCCAATTTTCCTTTTCTATGTGAAAAAATTATTTCTAGTTAAAGTGTTATCTTTCAGGATGTTCATTAGGGATGGGGTCATAATTTCTGAATAAAACAAAAAATATACATAAGTAAATAATCATGATAAAGTACTTTCAAATATTTATCTTGAATTAAATAAATAATTCAATCGTAAAAATTCAACGGTGATTCAACATCCATAAATGTTACGCCTCCTTTGGGAGTTCGCACCATTTACTAGTTGGACTAGGTCCTATATAATTGTTAACATAACAACCAGCGTTTTCAATTTTAGCCTTGTGATTTTATTAACAAGAACTCTTGGGAGGATATCAATGAAAACATATTGAGTGCGTTACCAAGATATCGACCTTTAATATTTTCCCTCACGAAAATCCCTCCTTTGAGAGTAGATATCGTTTGAGTCAATTTGTCTAGTCTATCTTTGTAAGAAAGTTTCTTGCTAAATTCCATTCATGGATACCCCTTGGGGGGTTATCACATAAAACATAAAGCTCAACTAACCTTGGAGACCATAGGTGTTTCAAAACACCTTCTCCCACTCAATTATTTAAGGCGTGTGATTAAATTCCATGGAATGATTTACCAAGTTATCTAGATGCCAATTAGATACCTAAATCATTCAATGCATGTTCATACCAAAAGAGATATATGAGTGGCACTCCTATTCTATATGACATGTTATCAAACAATAACAAATATTGTAAAATTTACGAAAAATAAATAGCCACAATTTTTGTCTATCCTAGAAAAGCAAGTAAATTAGATTTGACAGAAATACAAAGAACCCTAATCATCTTGGCCACCAAGTTTTCAATAATCATAAGGTCTAAAGACTATGGGAAAAGAAGAATTGTTCGTACATCTGGATATGTATGTGGTAGACACGATTCTTTAGTTAGTCTTGAATATTGTTCACAACTTAAGTTAAAGGTTGGGCACCTTTATCTTGTTAAAGTTGTAGAATTCTTTTGCTAGCATTTGAGTGGGATCAAATGAGATATGATGAGTCTAAAATCATCGGAGTGTCTTCGAGCAAAAGGATCTAGTGCACTGGGTGCATTGAACTGGATCACAATGAAAAGCTTTATCTAGAGCCGTCAATAGATAATAGTCTTTTCATTATCAGGACAATCGGAGAGTCTATCTTAATCCTGAGATAAATGATGGACTTATGGTTGCAAGTGATATCATTTGAGTTATCAATGAGTATGATTATATCGCATAGTCTATCCTCGATAGTTTGGTGATATTCATTTGTTAATCGATAGAGGACTTCATTTATAGATATGGACGTCGTGGCTCCATTTAATTAAATGAGAGTATAATATCATCATATGGATGTTTTGAGGTAATTGGATATTAAATCTCAACGTTGAGTTTTCAATAGTGTCTATTGAAAACATGGCTTCTGGACAAGTCAAAATATCCAAGTTCAAAACGTGGTCATATGAGTAAATATGGTAACTTGGAGAGTTATAGGCGGTCTATGAACTCTTGGCGATTACTGATATTAATCAAGAGGATACACTATCTCCAATATGATTGTCTATGGTATGAATGAGGAGCATCTTCCTTTTGTATCTTTATTTAAGAGTTCGGTTTTAGCTCTTTAGTGGAATGAGTTAAAATTAATGGATCGGACCTAAGTGAATCATTTGTTGATTGTGATTAGGTTATGTCTATTGAAGCTTAAATTTAGATGGCCTGCCAAGATCCCCAATCCACACGGACTTGCATGGATCACTTGATATATTCTACAGGACCAATTTAAGGGTCCATCTAGAATTGCATTTAATATATTAAGAATATAATTTGCACATTATTTAAGTAATGGGCTACTCAATTATATTAATATATTAATGAAAGATATGTGGGCTTGTTTCTTTTAGTAAGAATGGGTCTGGTTTACATGTGGGCTTTTTTTATTTAAAGTCCAATGGATTAAATGAAATAGGAAAATAATATTAGGCCCATCTTATATATAAGTGGGGCGGCTAGGTTAAGGTTTTGACCTAAAAATATTATTTTGTTTCATTTGTTTTAATTAAATAAGAATTAATTGATTTATTGATTAATTGTTTAATTAAAGAAACAAATCTTTCCTAAAAGTAAAAGACTTGTTTGATAAGTAAATAAATAAATTAGTATTATTTATTTAATCAAATAAGGAGTCTTTTTTTTTTATTTGGTCAAATAAAAGAATAAAAATAAAAGAGTTGGATTAGGGTTTGAAGTCTATAAAGTTAAAAAGAATTAGGGTTGAATTTCAGTCACCCTATATAAGTGACATGATGAAATTCGGCCAAACCTAATTAGATACTACATAGAATTTGGCAACCCTAAAGGAAAAAGAAGAAAAATTCGGCCAACCTATATATATGTTCTTATAGGGTTCGGCCACATCAATTCATTGGTGCTTGAGTTTTTATTTTCTTTCTTCTTCTTCTTAATTCTAAAAGAGTTTTATTCTAGAGAGACAAAAAGGAGTGAAAAATTATTCTTTGATAGTGTACAATTGCTTAAACATCAATAAGCTTGTGTATACGATATCGATCTAGGTTCACGCGAGTTTCGATCATAAGATTGTGAACTCAAAAGTGACCGGAATAATTTTGACATTCTTTTGATTGTTTTGTGACTAACGAAGAAAAGAAAGTATTTGTTTGGTCCATTCACAGGTTTGCAATTCAAAGGAAAGGGAGACCACGCTCCTAGGTGATCCACGTTCGTGCTCGGATTGAAGGTCTTGCGGATTGCCATCGACGTAAGTCAATCGGATCACGCGACAAGAGGTAATTTACTTTTGTTGATATATATGCATGTTTATTGATTAAAAGGGTTTAAGGTTCATAAAGGAAAAATTTTAAAAGTCACTAAATCGTCTTTAGTATCGCTTCCGCTGCGTGTAACACTTTTATTTGTTTATTTTTTTCCCTACAATTGGTATCAGAGCCTGGTTGAACCCTTTTAATTAATTAACGTATATATACGTGGATCTATTGCTTTTTATTGTGATTATGCATGTTTAGAAAGAGATGGCACTCTAGGTATTCAAATATATAATTACATGTGATGTATGGATTTATATATATTTTATGTGGTTTGTTATTGCTCGATTTTGGCCCTAGATTTTCAATGTAATTTTTGTTTCGGAGTTGTAACAAGAAGGGTGGTCTATTATCGCCATAATTCCTTCTTGGTAGATTGCTAGGTTTTATTTTTTTTATATATATGTGCAGTATTTTTTTAGGGTTACTGCAGTTTTTTTTTATTTATTTTTAGTATGTGCAGTTTTTGGTTTGTAAAAATACTGCAGTGAATAAAAAAAAAAATTAATACTGCAATATTTATTATATATATACTGCCGTAATATATTTAGGTCTTGGAGATTCGAAGACACGAAGAAAAACGAATCAACCGGAACCAAGTACGAGCACCGTGCGCACCCTAGGAGTGGATTGGGCTGCACATGACAAGCCCAAACTTTGGTGGGCTGCGCATGGCAGCCTTGTGTGGCCTTATGGGCTGCGCAAGGCAGCCCCTTTGTGGGGTTGTGGGCTGCGCACGCCCATGGGAGAAGGCCGAAGGATGAGCGTATGGTTGATGGGCCACCTGAAGATCTTGTATTCCTGACAAATTGTAATTTACTTGTTTTCTAGGATGGGCCAAAATTGTTGCTATTTAATTTATGCTTAAATATTACAATATTTGTTATTGTATGATAACATGACATATAGAATAGGAGTGCCACGTATATATCTCTTTTGGTATGAACATGCATTGAATGATTTAGGTATCTAAATTGGCATCTAGATAACTCGGTAAATCGTTCTATGGGATTTAATCACACGCCTTAAATAATTGAGTGGGAGAAGGTGTTTTTGTAACACCTATGGCCTCCAAGGTTAGTTGAGCTTTATTATTTATTGGTAATCCCCCCAAGGGGCGTCCATGAATGGAATTTAGCAACATACTTCCTTACAAGGATAGGCTAGACAATGGACTCAAACGAGATCTACTCCCCAAGGAGGGATTTTCGTGAGAGAAAATTGAGGGTCGATATCTTGGTAACACACTCAATGTAATTTTATTGATATCCTCCCAAGAGTTCTTGTCAGTAAAATTGCAAGGCTCAAATTGAAAACGCTGGTTGTTATGTTAACAATTAGGTGGGACCTAGTCTAACTAGTAAATGGTGCGAACTCCCAAAGGGAGCGTAACATTTATGGGTGTTAGATCACCGTTGAATTTTATGATTGAGTTATTTATTTAATTCAAGATAAATATTTAAAAGTGCTTTATCATGATTATTTACTTATATATGTTTTGTTTTATTCAGAAATCATGACCCCATCACTTAAGAACATCCTGAAAGATAATACTTTAACTGGAGATAATTATATCACATGGAAAAGGAAAATTGGGTTGTTACTGCAAAGTGAAAAACATAAGTTTGTTCTAACTACTCCTAAACCACCTGCTCCTAATAATGAATCTAGCATAATGTGTAGAGATGAGTATGAGCAGTGGAAGACTTCAGATGATATAGCAAAATGTTACATTATGGCCACTATCTCCGACGTGTTGCAACAGCAGCATGAAGGAATGGAGTCCGCTGCTGATATAATGATGTCTCTAGAGGAGATGTTTGCTATGAAGTCTAGGACGACTAAGAGAGAGGCAGTGACTGCTTTTATGAATCTTAGGATGAAACCTGGACAGGCTGTGAAAGATCACATGATGAAAGTCATAGCACGTCTCAACATTGCTGAACTGCATGGCGCTGAGATAGATGGTGAGACAAAGATTGATATGGTTGTCAATTCATTGTCAGATTCCTTTGATCAGTTCAAATTGGACTACACTTTGAACAAAAAGGAATACACCTTACAAAACCTGATGCAAGATGTTCAAAGTGCTGAAAAGATCCTTGTGAAAGGCAAAGGTCAAGAGATTCATATGGTTGGTAAAGTTGCTACTGTTAAGGCCCGTCAAAAGGTCAAGAAACAACAGAAGAAAAAGCAAATTGGGCCTATCAAGAAGGAGACCAAGAAAGTAACCAAGATCAAAGGGAAATGCTTCCTTTGTGGTGAAAAGGGACATTGGAAGAGAGATTGCCCAAAATCCCAGAACAAGAAGGAAGAAGGTAATTTGAATTATCTAGAAACATGTTTTTTGGCTGATTCTACTGATTCTTGGATCATAGACTCAGGAGCCACTAATCATGTTTGTTATTCCTTGCAGGGGTTTTAAGAAAGGAGAAAGCTGAGTAAGAATGAAATCAATTTGCGCTTGGGCAACGGAACGTTAGTGTCTGCAAGTGCAGTGGGAGATATTAGAGTTTATTTGGATTCTAGAAGGCATTTAGATTTAATAGACGTTTATTATGTACCTCAATTCAAGAGGAATTTAATTTCAGTTTCTTGTTTGAATAAATTTGGATATTCGGTTACTTTTAATAAAGTTTTTATTATTAGTAATAATGACAAAATTATTTGCCAAGGTACATTGGAAAACGGTCTATACTTTTTGCATAGAAATATCTCTCACTCGTTAGACACAGAAATAACGGAACCTAATCATAAAAGAGTAAAATTATCAACTGATGAAACCTACCTTTGGCATTTACGCTTAGGTCATATTAACCTTAAAAGGATTAAAAGATTGGTAAGTGGCGGACCTTTAAGTGACTTAAAGGTTGATGATCTACCAACTTGTGAATCTTGTTTGGAAGGTAAAATGACCAAAAGGACGTTCTCTGCCAAAGGTGCAAGAGCCACTGAATGTTTAGGATTGATACACACTGATGTATGTGGACCTATGAGCATTCAAGCTAGAGGTGGATATGAGTACTTCATCACCTTCACGGATGATTACTCAAGATTTGGTTATGTGTATCTCATGAGACATAAGTCGGATGCTTTTGACATGTTCAAAGCATTCAAAGCTGAAGTGGAAAATCAGCTTGAGAAACACATAAAAATCTTGAGATCTGATCGTGGTGGAGAATATCTATCTGGTGAGTTTTAGCATATCTTATTGATAATGGGATAGTTTCTCAGTTTTCTGCACCAGGTACACCTCAACAGAATGGGGTAGCAGAAAGGAGAAATAGAACTCTTTTGGATATGGTTAGGTCTATGTTGAGTTATTCAACGCTTCCTATTTCTTTTTTGGGATATGCTTTACAAACTGCTATATACATTCTAAACGATGTACCATCTAAGTCTGTTCCTAAAACACCGCATGAGTTGTGGACTGGGCGCAAGCCTAGTTTACAACACTTAAGGATATTTGGTTGTCCTGCGCATGTGTTAAAAGGAAAGACAGAAAAGATGGAGTCCCGTTCAGAAACATGTATATTTGTAGGGTATCCAAAAGAAACTAAAGGATATCATTTCTATAGTCCTTCAGATCTTAAAGTATTTGTTTCGACAAATGCTAAATTTCTGGAAAAGGACTATATGAATGATTTTGTGCCTAGAAGTAGAATTGTCCTGAATGAGATGTCAGGAGATACAATTCCACGAGAGGTTGCACAACCTAACCCAATTGTAAGTTCCGATCCAACACAAGATCAACAACCTACCATTCCTCGTCGTAGTGGGAGGTTAGAACACAACCCGAAAGATACATCGGTCTGGGAGAATCAGTGGAGAATCTCCCGGACGACGATGATCCCTATACGTACAAGGAAGCTATGGAGGATGTTGATAGTCGCCATTGGCAAAAAGCAATGCAATCCGAGATTGAATCTATGTTCGATAACAAAGTCTGGTCCCTTGTAGACTTGCCTAAAGGGATAAAACCCATTGGGTGCAAATGGGTATACAAGAGGAAAAGAGGTATGGATGGAAAGGTGGAAACCTTTAAAGCTAGATTGGTAGCTAAAGGGTATACACGGAAAGAAGGTATCGATTACGAGGAAACCTTCTCTCCTGTGGCCATGCTTAAATCCATTAGGATACTCTTATCCATTGCGGCATCTTTAGATTTAGA